>CM059578.1:41475697-42028197 GCA_030386875.1 Morinoia aosen | reverse complement strand
GCAGGAAGGTTCAAGAAGTTCAAAAAGTTCAAGTAGCAGGAAAATTCAAGAAGTTCAGGTAGCAGGAAGGTTCATGAAGTTCAAGAAGTTCAAGTACCAGGAAGGTTCAAGAAGTTCAAGAAGTTCAAGTAGCAGGAAGGTTCAAGAAGTTCAAGAAGTTCAAGTAGCAGGAAGGTTCAAGAAGTTCAAGAAGTTCAAGTAGCAGGAAGGTTCAAGAAGTTCAAGTAGCAGCAAGGTTCAAGAAGTTCAAGAAGTTCAAGTAGCAGGAAGGTTCAAGAAGTTCAAGTAGCAGGAAGGTTCAAGAAGTTCAAGTAGCAGGAAGGTTCAAGAAGTTCAAGAAGATCAAGTAGCAGGAAGGTTCAAGAAGTTCAAGTATCAGGAAGGTTCGAGAAGTTCAAGTAGCAGGAAGGTTCAAGAAGTTCAAGAAGTTCAAGTAGCAGGAAGGTTCAAAAAGTTCAAGTAGCAGGAAGGTTCAAGAAGTTCAAGTAGCAGGAAGGGGATAGAAGTACGAGAAGTCCAAGTAGCAGGAAGGTTTGAGAAGTTCAAGAAGTTCAAGTAGCAGGAAGGTTCAAGAAATTCAAGAAGTTTGAGTGGCAGGAAGGTTCAAGAAGTTCAAGTAGTTCAAGTAGCAGGAAGGTTCAAGACGTTCAAATAGTTCAAGTAGCAGGAAGGTTAAAGAAGTTCAAGTAGCAGGAACGTTCAAGAAGGTCAAGAAGTTCAAGTAGCAGGAAGGTTCAAGAAGTTCAAGTAGCAGGAAAGTTCAAGAAGTTCAAGAAGTTCATGTAGCAGGAAGGTTCAAGAAGTTCAAGAACTTCAAGTAGCAGGACGGTTCAAGACGTTCAAGAAGTTCAAGTTGCAGGAAGGTTCAAGAAGTTCAAGAAGTTCAAGTAGCAGGAAGGTTCAAGAAGTTCAAGTAGCAGGAAGGTTCAAAAAGTTCAAGTAGCAAGAAGGTTCAAGAAGTTCAAGAAGTTCAAGTAGCAGGAAGGTTCAAGAAGTTCAAGAAGTTCAAGTAGCAGGAAGGTGTAAGAAGTTCAAGTAGCAGGAAGATTCAAGAAGTTCAAGAAGTTCAAGTAGCAGGAAGGTGCAAGAAGTTCAAGAAGTTCAAGTAGCAGAAAGGTTCTAGAAGTTCAAGAAGTTCAGATAGAAGGAAGGTTCAAGAAGTTCAAGAAGTTCAAGTAGCAGACAGGTTCAAGAAATTCAAGCAGCAGGAAGGTTCAGAAGTTCAAGTAGCAGGAAGGTTCAAGAAGTTCAAGTAGCAGGAAGGTTCAAGAAGTTCAAGAAGTTCAAGTAGCAGGAAGGTTCAAGAAGTTCAAGAAGTTCAAGTAGCAGGAAGGTTCAAGAAGTTCAAGTGGCAGGAAGGTTCATGATTCAAAAAGTTCAAGTAGCAGGAAGGTTCAAGGAGTTCAAGTAGTAGGAAGGTTCAAGAAGTTCAAGAAGTTCAAGTAGCAGGTGTTTCAAGAAGTTCAAGTAGCAGGAAGGTTCAAGAAGTTCAAGTAGCAGGAAGGTTCAAGAAGTTCAAGAAGCAGGAAGGTTCAAGAAGTTCAAGAAGATCAAGCAGCAGGAAGGTTCAAGAAGTTCAAGAAGTTCAAGTAGCAGGAAGGTTCAAGAAGTTCAAGAAGTTCAAGTAGCAGGAAGGTTCAAGAAGTTCAAGTAGCAGGAAGGTTCAAGAAGTTCAAGTAGCAGGAAGGTTCAAGAAGTTCAGGTAGCAGGAAGGTTCAAGAAGTTCAAGAAGTTCAAGTAGCAGGAAGGTTCGAAAAGTTCAAGAAGTTCAAGTAGCAGGAAGATTCAAGAAGTTCAAGAAGTTCAAGTACCAGGAAGGTTCACGAAGTTCAAGTAGTTCAAGTAGCAGGAAGGTTCAAGAAGTTCAAGAAGTTCAAGTAGCAGAAAGGTTCGAAAAGTTCAAGAAGTTCAAGTAGCAGGAAGGTTCAAGAAGTTCATGAAGTTCAAGTACCAGGAAAGTTCAAGAAGTTCAAGTAGTTCAAGTAGCAGGAAGGTTCAAGAAGTTCAAGTAGCAGGAAGGTTCAAGAAGTTCAAGAAGTTCAAGTAGCAGGATGGTTCAAGAAGTTCAAGTAGCAGGAAGGTTCAAGAAGTTCAAGAAGTTCAAGAAGTTCAAGTTGCAGGAAGGTTCAAGAAGTTCAAGTAGCAGGAAGTTTCAAGAAGTTCAAGTAGCAGGAAGGTTCAAGAAGTTCAAGTAGCAGGAAGGTTCAAGAAGTTCAAGAAGTTCAAGCAGCAGGAAAGTTCAAGAAGTTCAAGAAGTTCAAGTAGCAGGAAGGTTCAAGAAGTTCAAGAAGTTCAAGCAGCAGGAAAGTTCAAGAAGTTCAAGAAGTTCAAGTAGCAGGAAGGTTTAAGAAGTTCAAGAAGCAGGAAGGTTCATGAAGTTCAAGTAGCAGGAAGGTTCAAGAAGTTCAAGAAGTTCAAGAACAAGAAGGTTCAAGAAGTTCAAGAAGTTTTAGTAGCAGGAAGGTTCGAGAAGTTTAAGTAGCAGGAAGGTTCAGGAAGTTCAAAAAGTTCAAGTAGCAGGAAGGTTCAAGAAGTTCAAGAAGTTCAAGTAGCAGGAAGGTTCAAGAAGTTCAAGAAGTTCAAGTAACAGGAGGGTTCAAGAATTTCAAGAAGTTCAAGTAGCAGGAAGGTTGAAGAAGTTCAAGAAGTTCAAGTAGCAGGAGGGCTCAAGAAGTTCAAGAAGTTCAAGTAGCAGGAAGGTTCAAGAAGTTCAAGTAGCAGGAAGGTTCAAGTAGTTCAAGAAGTTCAGGTAGCAGGAAGGTTCAAGAATTTCATGAAGTTCAAGTAGCAGGAAGGCTCGAGAAGTTCAAGTAGTTCAAGTAGCAGGAAGGTTCAAGAAGTTCAAGAAGTTCAAGTAGCAGGAAGGTTCAAGAAGTTCAAGTTGCAGGAAGGTTCAAAAAGTTCAAAAAGTTCAAGTAGCAGGAAAATTCAAGAAGTTCAAGTAGCAGGAAGGTTCAAGAAGTTCAAGAAGTTCAAGTAGCAGGAAGGTTCAAGAAGTTCAAGTAGCAGGAAGGTTCAAGAAGTTCAAGAAGTTCAAGTAGCAGGAAGGTTCAAGAAGTTCAAGAAGTTCAAGTAGCAGGAAGGTTCAAGAAGTTCAAGAAGTTCAAGTAGCAGGAAGGTTAAAGAAGTTCAAGTAGCAGGAAGGTTCAAGAAGTTCAAGAAGTTCAAGTAGCAGGAAGGTTCAAGAAGTTCAAGAAGTTCAAGTAGCAGGAAGGTTCAAGAAGTTCAAGTAGCATGAAGGTTCAAGAAGTTCAAGAAGTTCAAGTAGCAGGAAGGTTCAAGAAGTTCAAGTAGCAGGAAGGTTCAAGAAGTTCAAGTAGCAGGAAGGTTCAAGAAGTTCAAAAAGTTCAAGAAGCAGGAAGGTTCAAGAAGTTCAAGTAGCAGGAAGGTTCGAGATGTTCAAGTAGCAGGAAGGTTCAAGAAGTTCAAGAAGTTCAAGTAGCAGGAAGGTTCAAAAAGTTCAAGTAGCAGGAAGGTTCCAGAAGTTCAAGTAGCAGGAAGGTTGAAGAAGTACGAGAAGTTCAAGTAGCAGGAAGGTTCAAGAAGTTCAAGAAGTTCAAGTAGCAGGAAGGTTCAAGAAGTTCAAGTAGCAGGAAGGTTCTAGAAGTTCAAGAAGTTCAGATAGAAGGAAGGTTCAAGAAGTTCAAGAAGTTCAAGTAGCAGGCAGGTTCAAGAAGTTCAAGCAGCAGGAAGGTTCAGAAGTACAAGTAGCAGGAAGGTTCAAGAAGTTCAAGTAGCAGGAAGGTTCAAGAAGTTCAAGAAGTTCAAGTAGCAGGAAGGGTCAAGAAGTTCAAGTGGCAGGAAGGTTCATGATTCAAAAAGTTCAAGTAGCAGGAAGGTTCAAGAAGTTCAAGTAGTAGGAAGGTTCAAGAAGTTCAAGAAGTTCAGGTTGCAGGAAGGTTCAAGAAGTTAAAGAAGTTCAAGTAGCAGGAGGGTTCAAGAAGTTCAATAAGTTTAAGTAGCAGGAAGGTTCAAGAAGTTCAAGTAGCAGGAAGGTTCAAGAAGTTCAAGTAGTTCGAGTAGCAGCCAGGTTCAAGAAGTTCAAGTAGCAGGAAGGTTAAAGAAGTTCAAGAAGTTCAAGTAGCAGGAAGGGTCAAGAAGTTCAAGTAGCAGGAAGGTTCAAGAAGTTCAAGTAGCAGGAAGGTTCAATAAGTTCAAGTAGCAGGAAGGTTCAAGAAGTTCAAGTCGCAGGAAGGTTCAAGAAGTTCAAGAAGTTCAGGTAGCAGGAAGGTTCAAGAAGTTCAAGAAGTTCAAGTAGCAGGAAAGTTCAAGAAGTTCAAGTAGTTCAAGAAGTACAAAAACTTTACATGCAAATATCTCTAGTAAACTTCTTGAGTATATGTACGTGAATGGATGGAATGCTGTAGTGAACAAAGGTTAGTTCACCACCCCCACGGCTTTCTGTACGTTCTTTTCTGTAAGGGACATTGTAGTTTCTTAATTTAACTTGGCCATCTTGCTTTAAGTGAGTCTCCTGGAAACATATAATTCTGGGCTGCTGTTGATCTACCATTACGTGTAAAAATGGAAGTTTTAGAAAAAACTTCTCAGGTTCCATTGTAATACAGTTAAGTTCATTGTGTATTGCTTAGAAAGGTGAAATTTAACTTGGCAATTGTTTCCGTGATTATTGCTTCAGCATTTACAACATTCCCTAGCTCGGTCAAACACTCAATTTCTCTTTAATGATGACTGGGAGTAGCTATAAGATTTTCTGAAGAGAAACTCAATATTCACATTCAGCATTTCTGTGTTATTTGAAGTTCTCGGAGTACTTTGTTAACGTTTAAATTCATCCGCAACGGTATTTTCTATGTCACCACTTTCTCAGTAAAACAAAGTGCTCCCGGCTATATCGGTATTTAATTTCTCAATCCTTTCTAAAATCTTTCGTATGGTGGCCAGTATGGGGAAACTATATCTTTTTCAGGTTTGCTAATGGTGACAGACGGACGGACGTGGTTGTTTTGGGCGTTGGCTGGCACTGCCTCGTGAATTCTATTGCTAACTAATTCGAAATGTCTGATGTAACTAATTTGATTGAAGCCAGAGGATATGTGCGGCAAAAGCTAACAAAAATATGATCTAAAGTTTCCACAGATCTGCAGAACATCGGCAGAGAACAGCGGCAAGTTCTGTTGGAACGACTGAGTTCCTTGAGAACGGAACTTAATGCTCTAGATCAGAGCGTATTGACCAAATTCATCGAAATTAACATTGCAGAAGATGAAGTCAAACAAAATCTTGAAGAGTCAGAGGCCTACGAGGAGTCTCTGGAATTAAGTGTCCTACGACTGAGACGGAGCCTGGAACCTCCCTCGAGTGCTCCTGCAGGGACATCGGCTGCAGCGGCGACCCATGCGAGTCCTGTGGCGGGCGACACCACCGTTACTCTTTCTAAGCTCAAGCTTCTTGAGGTACCGTTGCCTACCTTCTCTGATCCGCAGGTGGATAACTTAGAGAAATTCTTTTGTAACTTGGAAGGTATCTTAGACAAGTACACGCTCTCGAGTTACGAACGATTCTCGTACCTGAAGCGGCAGCTTTCGGGTTCTCCTAGAACTCTAATTGAATCTTTTGAGGTAGCGGAGCAATCGTACGATGCTGCTAAAGCTCTCCTTCAGAGAGCTTTTGGTTCTGTACTTTCCCAAAAGTATGACGTAATTAAAAGACTTTCTGAACTAAAATTTCCTTGTGGATCAGACCCGTATGCTTTTATTAGTAATATGAGGTCAATCTCGGCATCTTTCAACAATCTTCGCATTGATGCGAAGGATGTGCTTCAGTATTTCATTTGGTCGGCAATGAATGAAACCTTCCAAGGTCTAATGATCCAGACAACGAATGTGAACAAGCCTTCTCTTGATAACATCAATGATCACATCTTTGAAGTAACCGAGAGGTATACTAAAATTTGTCCTACTGTTCTAAGAGAGTCTTCCGCGCCGAAAGCGCCTCAAACTGTCGCCACTAAGCCTAAGCTACAGGCTAAGAGCTTTGCTGTGAATGTGAAGTCCAGTGGTAACATTCCTTGCATTTTGTGCGCAAATGAAGGTAAACCTTCTAACCATCTTCTCAGGACTTGCCAGATTTTCGATTCTCCTAGAAAGAAATTCGATAAACTTAAAAGTATGGGAGCCTGTGTAAAATGTTCATTCAGAAACCATACTGCGGCCAAATGCAAATTTGATTTCTCTTCAAAATGTAAAAAATGTAACGGTAGTCACATGACGTTCTCGTGCGTTAAAAATGCAAATTTCTCTTAACCTAAAAATTCCACCAGTGACTCGGAGGTTTCTGCCACCCTTTCCTCGGTTCAAACTGTGTTTTCAAACTCTGTGGAAGGCGATGTAATCTTGCCTACTTTCACTTGTCCTCTTGATTTGAATCACAACGCGAAAATAAGGGGATTGAAAGACGGGGGTTGCCAGAAAAATTTCATCTCTAAAAACTACGCCCGAAAACACAAGTTGACAATATTGAAACGAGACTTATCTTTGACTATACACGGTTTTAACGCTAGCCGTACCATGAGAACCTCGCTTGTAGAGGTGCCCTTGATTGTCAACAAAAAGACAATAAAAATTCAGGCTATTTGCGTACCTGAGATAAGGATCAATTTCAGAATACGAAACTTGAGTAAAATTACTCAAACCTTCCTTGACAAAGGATATCATCTCGCTGATGACAAATTGGTTTTAGGTGACAAAGTAGATCGCATAGATTTTGTATTGAACCAGAGTTAGATGCAGAACTCAAACTCTCCTACCAAAATTTCGGAACTAATACTTCCTCCTCTTACATTAGCTCCTCTCTACGAATCATGCTTTCCGGTGACGCGCACATCATGCTGGAGAACTTGCCCGACCTCCCTTCTGCGTTGAGTGATGCGGATGTTGCAGGTGCTGAGGCAGGTGCTGAGGCAGGTGCTGAGGCAGGTGCTGAGGCAGGTGCTGCGGCTGAGCACGGACGAGCCGACCGTGCAGGTTGTAGAGGTCCTCAACTGCTGCGCAGAGAGGCAGGCTCTGGTGTTCACGTCGTCCCAGCATCAGACGGTGGTGGGCAGGCCGATGTCTACAGCACAGTTGGCGACTCCTCTTGTGGCATCGACGATGCTAAACAACTCGAAGTGAGTAATTTGATGTCACAAGTAGTACAGGACGAAGAGGGAAACTTAATTGAATCAGCTCTTCATAATGCTTGCGAGTCCATGTTAGAGGAAATTTGTACCCAAACTTTAGGCTTGCATGAACCTGAAAGTGAAAAACATAGTGAGACAAACCTTAAAA
The DNA here is from genome assembly GCA_030386875.1 of Morinoia aosen. Taxonomy (NCBI): domain Eukaryota; kingdom Metazoa; phylum Arthropoda; class Malacostraca; order Amphipoda; family Talitridae; genus Morinoia; species Morinoia aosen. Next base: position 42,020,908 of record CM059578.1, on the reverse strand, counting down.
TCATCGATTACGTGCTGAGACACTCTGAACGAATGAACGACGGTAGGTTGGTTCTACCATTAATATGGAATAGTAAGAATTCTCACCTCTTGGCACACAACGGAAAACTTTCAGAGCCCATTCTTAAATCAAATCTCAGAAAGCTCGTTAAAACTCCTGATAAGCTAAAGATGTACGACGAGGGCTTCAAAGAGCTCGAATCAATAGGAGTGCTAGAAAAAATTCCTGACCTAACTAACTTTTTGTCACTTCATCCCGAATCGAGTTTTTTAGCTCACATGGCAGTCTTCAGAATGAGCCATGCGTCTACAAAATGTAGAATTGTGTATCTCTCTAATTTGAAGGAAAGAGGAACCACATTTACGGTGTCCCATAATCAAGCAACTTTGGCTGGTCCCCTCTTGAACAAAAAAATTACAACTGCAGTGATTCTGTTGAGATTTGACAAATTGTTGCTTACCTTTGATTTGGAGAAAGCATTCTTGAACATTGCCTTAAGCGAAGTTGACCAGAACAGGCTGCTCTGTCTTTGGTTTAGGAACGTTGCTGCAGGGGACTTTGCACTGGTGGCTTATCGCAATAAGAGACTGCCATTTGGACTCAGATGTTCGCCGTTTTTGCTGATGATGGCCTTGTACATCATCCTAGTTCGAGACGACGGTGACTCTGAACTTGCGCAGTTCAAGAAGTCCGTGTACGAGCTCATGTACATGGATAATGGCGCATTTTCCTGCAACAATGAGACGGCATTAGGAAAACTTCTTGAAACCATTAGAGAGGTTTTTGCTAAGTATCAATTCCGCTTGCAGCAAGTGTGCACTAATTCTCAAGCCTTTCAGCAGCAGGTAGACGACTCGTCTGCAACTTCTACACCTAATAACGTTAAATTGTTTGGAACTGCCTGGAATCGTGAAGACGATACGATTTCCCCTCCGTCAGTTGAGCTAGATCCCAAATGCAACACTAAGCGAAAATTATTACGCTCACTGAATACGGTGTACGATATTTTTGGCATTTACTTACCTATTCTGAACCGTGCGAAGCTTTTTGTTCACACATTACAAACCCAGCAAAAGCTTGGCTGGGATGAAGAAATTTTGCCAGATCTACAAAAAGAATGGTGTAGAATTTGCAAACGAGTAAACGGTTGCGACCTAATCCGCATACCACGCTTCGTTGGCGAGAGATCACACGAGTACTCGTTGGTAGCTTACGTAGATTCATCCAAAACTATCTACGGCGCAGTGGTGTACAGGTACAACTGTGTTACCCAAGTGGCAAATTTCCTAATTGCAAAAAACCGGGTAGTAGGCACGAAGTTAGGAACGAAAACTATTCCCATGCTAGAAATGCAAGCGATAGAGTTGGGCGTGGAAGTTTTGATAGACCTTGTAGCAGACCTAACCGGTTCATCACTGATGAACCCCATAAAGATTTCATCTTTGACTCTGTACACGGACAGCTTGGTGTGCCTTCATTGGTTGAATTCGTTTGCCGTAGAGTATGGAAAAATAGAGAAAAAATCAGTCTTCGTTCAAAATAGGCTTGCTGTGATAGACAATCTCTGTAAAACCTTCCCCGTAACTTTCCGACACACGGTGGGAAATGTTAATCCTGCAGACTTTTTGACGAGACAAATTAGCCCTAAGCAGCTTCAGGGTAGCAACTACCACTCAGGGCCCGCGGAAATATCTTGCCCCCCACGGGTAGATGAGCTCGTAGTGACGATTCCAAACTTGGAGGTAGAAAACTCTGCTTCAAACTTTGCTGTGACTTCGCTTCAAGCTAACTCTTACAGTGCCTCTGCAGAAATTCCTTCAGAGGACCATGTGGTTTCAATTGAAAGATTTTCTAGTTGGCGAAAACTAGTCATGGTAGTAGCGTATGTACTATTTTTTCTGTCATTCTTGAAAACTTCAATTGGTGGAGTAAAAGCTTCATTTTCTGAAGCTCCATCTGTCCTGTCTTTCTATGGTGATGCAATGTCTCGTATCATTAGAGTAGAACAACGTAAGCATTTTCAGGATATATTCTCTTACCTAACTAGTAATTCAAAGCAACGTTGTGCACCGAAATTGATACAGAAACTTAACATGGTCATTAATGATTCAGGACTTCTCTGTGTTAAAGGAATGTTGAACAACAGCTACAACTTTCCCATCTTGCTACCAAAATCTAGTCCACTTACTAACTTGATAATATTAGACATTCATAAAAAAAACTTGCTCATTCTGGTTTGTACGTAGTTGTTAAAGAATTTCGAACCAGATTCTGGGTTCAATGCCTATTCTCAACAGTTCGTAAAATTGTTAAAAGTTGCATTACTTGTAGAAAACTCAACGCTAGAGGTATTGCACTTAATCAGAACTCTTACCGTCAATTTAGGATGGACCCTCCGAAAGCAGTCTTCTCTTCTGTGTTTGCAGATTACATGGGGCCATGGACGGTAAAACCTTGGGAACAGCACCACAAAGGTGTGGGTGCTTATTTTGACTTGCATGTGGAGCCGAGCTGTTAACCTGAAAATTTGCGCGAGGTCAGATGTATCAGAATTTTTGAGGGCATTGCAACTGCATATCTACGAGTTCGGAATGTTCAGTAATTTCTTTTCCGATTTAGGTAGTCAGATAGTTGCAGGAACTAATGTACTGAAATCTTTCCTATCAGACTATGAGACAAAATGCTTTTTAGAAAGCTATGGGATCAAAGTAGTAAGCTTCAACGCCTATCCTAAAGGTAACAGTTCATTGGGTTCACTAGTTGAGACTCTAGTGAAACAGACCAAAAAGCTCATTCATTCATCTTTGAAGAACTCAAAACTCGAGTACTTAGAATTTCAGTTCATTATAGCCAAGGTCACTCACCTCATCAATAGACGTCCTGTTGCGAATTTGGAGGCTCTTAGAGATGATCCCTTGGCTCCCTCGCCCATTACACCAGAGATGTTAACCAGGGGTAGGGAATTGATCTCTCTAAATGTTGTGCCGACCTTCCAGGTAGATGACCTAAATGATGCAGAGTACGGCACAGACACGTATATTTCTGAAAAATTCCAAAAATTGAAGCGTTCTTTGACGCGTTTGCACGATAACTATCATGAACAGTTTTTATCAACTCTTATGACACAAGCTACTAACCGACAGGATCGATATAAGAGAGTACTTCATAGGCCACTCAGTGTTGGCGATATCGTGCTGCTAAATGAGCCTAATTATAAGCAAACAAACTACCCTTTAGGGGTAGTGAGGCACGTGGAACGAAACTCTATCAACGAGGTGACTGCTGCCCGAGTATTTAAAGGCTGCACTCGGGAGCTTGTATATAGACATGCCTCATCACTAATCTTGATTCTTCCAGCAGATGCACACCGTTCTGATGACTCAGCGGCTGGGGTTCCAACTCCGTCCGGTGGTTCGTCAGGTTCTGCGCCTGATACGGCTAATATGGCTACTAAGTCCTTGTACCCTTCGCGTGTTCCCCGGCATGCAGCTGTTCGTTGTAGCGAGCGTAATCGCCGCTTGCTAGAGAACGGCGAACTTAAGGTTAAGTTAGGTTCAAAAAATTCTCTCGCTCATGAGCTTGTACAATAGTTCCCTACGTTACCAGCTAGTACAGGTCTCTGTTCTAAAGTATTATTTAAGGAAATTAGATTCTAGTTCTTGTTGGTTTTCATTTCATATTTCACTGAAAACCAACCTGTGGCCGGGAGTGTCGAAGATATCAAATATAGGGGTATGTGTGCTCAATGTCTCCCATAGCTTTTGTCATTCTTTCTTGCAACTTCCTTGAATACAACCATGAGCTAATGCCCTCTGAACGCAACTTAATCCTTTTCCTCTGGAGAGTTTTCATCAGTTTCAGCAGATACCTATGAGCACTGACGGAGTAACCAACTGGACTCTCGCTTCTTCGCCGCACTCTAAGATCACATGCATCGTTCTTGTCACTTCATCATCAGTGGTACAAGGATGATGGGCTAAATCGTAATCAAGTGCCAGCCTCCGTCCAGCTCGTCGCGTCTGCTTCTCTGGCACGCCTTCTAGACGCTTGGGAGCAGGACCATCTTCCGCCCACACGCCTACCCTGCACCTGTGCATCGTGGGAATATTCAGCGTCTGCAGCGATAGCACGCCTTACCAATTGGCATTCAGAGGTTAGTTGCTGGTAAGCTTGGCGCTAGCTTATGGGTGATTCTGATGTCAATTGAGCACAACTACCGAACCTAATTGCCTGGTATGCACCCAAAAATTTATCATTTATAGCTCATAACTTATACCTTGTTACTTATAACTAATCGTGCCTAAGCGCACCCTTATGCAACTAGTCGTGCCTAAGCGCACCCTCAAATAACTAATCGTGCCTAAGCGCACCATTAAATAACTAATCGTGCCTAAGTGCATCCTTAAATAACTCATCGTGCCTAAGCGCCTCCTTAAATAACTAATCGTGCCTAAGCGCACCCTTAAATAACTAATCGTGCCTAAGCGCACCCTTAAATAACTTATCGTGCCTAAGCGCACCCTTATATAACTAATCGTTTCTAAGCGCACCCTTATAACAACTGTCAATCTTAATTACTCATTCCTAATTACGAAAACTAAACTCGCCTTTTCCTCTGTTCCAACCAGGCAACGGGAGATGAAGGGATTGGCGGAGGATGAGCGCCTTGTCGTCCTTCGAAACTCCGGAAGTTCTCGGAGTACTTGTTTAACGTTTAAATTCATCCGCAACGGTATTTTCTATGTCACCACTTTCTCAGTAAAACAAAGTGCTCCCGGCTATATCGGTATTTAATTTCTCAATCCTTTCTAAAATCTTTCGTACTATCCCCGAGTACAAAATTTTTATTTTTACGGCGAACATTGTGGTACATAGTTCTGTCACTGGTGTTATTAATTATCACAGCTCTAACGTTTTCAACAATGCGGGCCGCTTCCTCAGCTCGATATTTTACGATATCAACGTCGGTGTCGTAACTGTAATAGTTTTCGAACGTTACAGCGCTAAAATTTGGACATGTGTCGCGATTGAAAATGATATAAGAGGGTGTATCCCCAACGTAGTATTTAACGCATTATTTATTGCGTTCTCGGTGATGTGGAGACATTGATCCCACTCTGTGTGAACTAAAGAATTAATATATAATTTGAGTGAATTAGTTATTTTACGGTTGTTACGCTCCACAATAGCGTTACTGTGTGGGCTCCACGGTAGAACTTCCTTTTCCGCAATTGAATGAATTTGAGTAAACTTTTTAACTGCCGCAGATTTAAATTCTAAAGCTTGGTCGCTAAGAAGCGTTTTAGGATACCCGAAGGTCGAGAAACAGTCGTCTAGACAATAGACAACTGTTTCTGCTAAACGATCTGCTGTGGCGTAAAGCTTACAATAACGGGAAAATAAGTCAATGACTATCAGGATGTATTTTTTCTGCTGACCCGTAATGGGTAATGGGCCTAGGAAATCCATTGAAACTATCTCGAAAGGTTCTTTAGCAATTGGTGCGTCTAAAATCCTAATAGGTACAGTACTACTAGCTTTAAGAATTTTACAGACATCACACATTTCGACAAATTTACGAATGATAGTTTTCTCTAACAAATGGAAATAACGTAATTTAAATTAAAACAATGTATGCGTGGCATCAGTATGATACAAGGAATGTATGCTGAGCACCGCCTTGTTCATTAATGATGTCGGCATCACTGAAGTTAGGATAGTACTTTCCCTAGAGTCTATCTGTCTTCGTCTGTAAAGTATGTCGTTCAAAATCAAGTATTTTTGTAAGTCAGGAATCGTAGATGCACTTCCATTTAGTGATGCGTCCTTTACTTCAGAACAGAAAGGGTCCTGCTGTTGCTCAGTCTGAAATTCGTCAAGAGTCCAAGATACATCTTTCAATTCATGAACGTAGTCAGTGAGCTGAGCGGGCGCAGCCACCGCTGGCGCCACTCGATTAGAGTACGTCTTGTCTGTTTTGTCTATGTCTGGGTTCAGTGCTCCACGCCGTGTCGTCACTGGGAAAGCGTCGACCTCATTGAACTCAGAACAGTCTTCAAGATCAGAAATAGTCAATTGCTCAGGTAATCGGCTTAGACAATCCGCAATGATATTTTGCTTACCGGGGAAATATTTTACAACTGGATCGAACGATTGAACTGATAAGCACCATCGTGCCATAGCTGAGTCGTCAGGAAGCTTTTTGAAAAACAAGGGCTGCAACGGCTTATGATCCGTGTACAGATAGATTGGATATCCAAGAATAAGGTATTTGAAAGCTTTTAGCGCACTTACGATAGCGAGGAATTCTTTTTTAGTCGTGCTATAGCGCTTTTGCGTGGAGTTCAAACTTTTACTGTAGTAAGCAATAGCCTTCATTGATTTAGTTGAATCGTTTACGTGCTGTAAAAGCACTGCTCCAATACCAAAATTAGAAGCATCTGTAAATACATGGAAAGGCTTAGTAAAATCAGGATGCCGCAAAACGGTATCCGATGTCAAAACAGATTAAATTTTTTCAAAAGCTTTCTGACACTCAGGTTTCTAGATAAACTAAACGTTTTTCGCAATAACTGATAAAGAAGGTATGAAATCGAGCCAAACATAGGGATGTGACTCCGAAAATAGTTCGCAACACCTAAAAAACTCTGCAATTCTTTACGTTCCGTGGAACGGGAAACTTTTGTAGCTTCTCCGATTCCTTGCAACGAATGCCGTCTGCCGACACTATGTGACCAAGATACTCTATCGAACTCTTCAGGAATTGACATTTCTCAAGTTTAAGGGAAAGATTTCCACTACGTAGTTTCTCAAAAACACTATTTAAATCTTTCAGATGTTGGTTCATGGATTTTGAAAAAAACTAATATATCATCGAGGAACACGAAACAAAGTTTACCGATGATATTTGCAAGAACAGAAGAAATTATGCGTTGAAAAACAGAAGGACTCGAGGACAGCCCGAAAGACAGCCTTTTAAAATGGAATTTCTCATACCCAATACTGATAGCGGTATATTTACGGCAATTTTCTTCTAATTCGACCTGATGAAAGGCCGAACGAAAATCTAGACTTAAAAAAATGCTATTTCCACCGAGGGTGTAAAGGATCTCGTCGATCCTTGGGATTGGATAACTTTCTTTGATAACTATTTTATTGAGCTCTCGGAAGTCAATAACTGGACGAATCTCACCCGACTTCTTCTTTACAATGATCAAAGGGAAGTTATAGTCCGAACTGGACGGTTCAATAATACCTTGATCCAACATCTGTTTATTCGATTGCACCAAATCTTCTCGGTATTTATGTGGAATTCTATAGGGTGGAATGTTAAGTACTGGAGCATTTGGTTTCAATTCAATATTATGTCGCATAACATTCGTAATGGCAATAGTTTCGCCTTCTAGAGTAATTACGTCTCTAAAATCGTTTAGTAATTTGATCAGTAAGGGTTTAGCGTCATCGTCGTCACAAACCACATCGTCACTCGTCAGAGGGCGTCGTGCGCTCCTACCTCCCTCTGGTACATCGTCTTTCTGTGCAGTAATTCCTACTTCGTCAACACGAGTATTGTTACAACAATGCCCCGCTTGGTCAGATCGCAACCCAACGTCTTTACCAGTGATGGTATTAAAGCTTCCACCATAACAACTGTCGACTTTTGGTAGATCCGCCGCACCGTTGACATCACATACATTTGCTTCATGCACAGCTTCGTGCACCGTAGACATATATATTTCTTGATCTATTTCCATATCGTCTACTGCTTCAATATTACTCAGCATGCTATTTTCACTCAGGTATACTACGTCATCCGAGACGTTTAAAAGCATGACAGGGACAAAACCATTCGACCCTATCTTCACTACTGATTCGGCCACATAAATGCCATTACCAAGAATTCTCTTATTCATTATATACTTTCCGGGTTCAGCCTTCTTGACATACCCATTAATTTCTCGTAAACAATTACTTGGCATTTCCACTGAACCACAGTGAACAACTATCGCTCGTCTTTTAGTTTTTCTCACTTTATTCGTTGGGGTACCCCACTGCTCCGCAGTATTTATCTCTAGGCCATTTCCTTGCCTATCGCCATTTACCTGGCCATTTCTATCGCCATTTACTTGGCTTTCATTTCTTGGTTCCCTCTGCTTCAGCAGATTTTTCTCTTTACGCCTCCTCGGGGCAAGCACGTCCGCCATCAGACATTCTGCATTATTTACGGTATTGAAATATACTTCTCTCTTACTTTGACCGTGCAATTCTTGCACATCATGAAACGGCACTTTTACTCCGTCAAGAACTATGAATCCTTCTTTAAAATCAATCACGGCATCCTTCAAAATATCCCTACCGAGGATTACATCATAATTGAATTCGCCATCCTTCAACATCAAAGCGCTAGTATTAATTTCCCTATTATTAGGCAGGGTAATACAAAGATCAACTTCGCCTTTTACTTGGCTTTTCGAATTGATACCCCTGATACTCAAAGCACTAGGCTTAATTCGCTCGTTAAGGCCTTTTAAATTCCGGTAACTCACTAGACACCGGTCGCTACCGCTATCGATAAGAGCGCTCATCAATTTTGTATCATGTCGCAGAATAATCGTAGGTTTTTTAGATTGCCTCAATGAAAATAAACCATCGCTTTCTTTCCTTAAACGACCTTCCTTCATTATCGTCGCTGACAAACAAACTTCTACAGGTAAATCAGAATTTGCACCTACATCAAGTTCTTGTTCACCTAGTAATTCGAACTTATTTTTACACGGAAATAACGGATCCACAACTTCAGTCGACTTAGTCATAGTATCTGGCTTCAACACCACCACATCATTGGTAACGGGGGCTGTGGAATCACCCTCGGGCACTGGTAACTTCCCCCTCTCTACACCAACTCTCGTCAACTCGTCCGGTATTACTCTAAAAAATCATCGCTCTCAGGAGCCGCAGCGTAGTACGCTCCTCCTCCACCTCGGCCTCTACCCCGTGAATTACATTCACGTGCAAAATGACCTACCTTGCCACACCTATAGCAAGCATGACCACGGAAATTCGATTTACTATGACCTCTTTGTTTCGTACACGTACTTTGCACATGACCTGTGGTATTACAGAGAGAACAGAAAGATTTTGACCGATCTTTACTAGTCTGCTGTGAATTCTCCACGAGCGCTTCATTGCACTCCATTGCACCGAGAGGTCTATCGCCAAAATAGGCATGCTGTTTTCCCCGTGAAAACCTAGCAGGTCTCAAACCTTGTCGGAAAAATGGTCTCCGTCCCTGAAATCGTCGTCCGTTGTGTTGTGAGGTATAGAAAACGTCGGGAAACGATTCTTTCTCGTCACACACAGTCACGTCAGGCACGTCCACCAAATAGGTCTCTCTTGTCGGGTACGAGTACTGGACACTAGGCTTGCGCGCAATTATTTCTTTGCTCTCAGGGTTATTCCGCACCGCGGAGACGAGACGAGCTAAAAGCTCTTCAGATGTAATGAATGGTCGCTAAAATATTTTCTTGCAAAAATTTTCCTCCAATAATGGGGCAAGTATTGCTGGAGCTAGGCTGAAAACGACCAAATCTCCCGCGAACTTTTTCAAATCATTTGCATTTGCACTAGCAATGACAAAAGGATGTCTTTGTAACGCTACTTCTGGGCTATTGAGAATGTGGTCGCTCAAATTTCGGATCTTAGCCATCGCCGTGACTAACTGAGCAGCTAAACCCTCATTACGTAAGAGCCGTAGCTGATTTAAATCACACGCTAACGCATGTACTGACCGTTCTCCTTTTGATACATAAATATCCTCTAGAATTTCGACAACCTGGTCGAACGAATAATTAATATCAGGATTTACAAGTTTGGTAACTACACCGTCAAAGTCACCGACACTTTTGTGTGCGCTTCGCACGAGCAATTCCTTCCTAGCTTCGTCAGACGTCACGTCGGGAAGTAAACACATGTAAGCTTTAAGATTTGCAACGTGAGTATGGAAAGTCTTTGTTTCGCAAAAGTCCGGATCGGTGGTCCGTTTCCGGCCCCTGAACAAGGGAAGCTCGGCACTGGACAGTATCGTACTGCCCCTTTGTAATGTCGTGGTCACACTACCACTCTTCGGCGATCCACTCGAAGTCGGCATTGTCGTAACACTCGGAGAACTGAACGTGAAAGTCTGAGTAGTAATGACGGTAGACACAACTGTCGTAGGCACTGGTCCTGAAATAACTGTCGTAGGCACTGGTCCTGACATAACTGTCGTTCCAGGTAACGTACCACTATATTTCGGCACAGATACTCGTCCACTACTAGTCGTTGTTTCTGTCGAACGAGCGAATTCAGCGTCTGAATCTGAATCTGCCATCGTATGTACCAAAAAAATGTTCTACACCGCTAAAATCACACCTCACAAAAATAAAATAATTACACATCAGAAATCCACATTAAAAAATTAGTAAGAATTTGAGGACTAAAAATTTTACCCAGACGCAGAAATGGAACTAACCAATATGAATGATGAATGAACACTTCACAATAATACAATGGTACCGCTCTCAAACAATCTAAAATGACACATAGCACTTATACAGAGGATCCGACCTGGTTGCTTAAAACAGTCAAAACCTAAAAAAATTTTTTTACAGTTACAGTGTACTCAACTGGTATCTCGGCAACACGCCACGGCAGGACAGCAATCGGCGCAGCTGTTTTCAAGGTCACGGGCGACGTGGTGTGCACTCCCACAGCCCAGACGACGAGCCAGCTGATGCCAAGGTCACACGCCCAGCGCTGCGATACAGGAGAGCAGCGATGCCAGCACTAGCACGGCCGCGTAGCGTCGATCTACTTGCACAGTCTCACACTGCGCGTGGCAGCACAGCACTCAGTTTCTTTATACCTTTTTGTGAACACCGTTCGGTATGTAACCTGGTATTACCTACACTCCACACAATTGTTCTCGTAGAAGCAGAATCACCACCGTCGTTCGGAGAATAGTCTTTAACATATACACGAATTAAACGAACTCGCAGACGTCCACGTCACTCTTTTCGGTGGTAGTTCACGCAGAGTTGCACGTTGCAGTGATCTCCGTCTTTTTCCAAGTCAAGACGCACGGTATAAGTCTCTCCAAGAGGTACTTTGAACTCCGAATCGTAAGTATTGTTCAGACTCTCTTTCGAAACACGCCGCACCACAATCCGAAATACGTTATTATATGCTTCCGGGGCTTCCTGGACTTCTCTTCCTGTTACTGATCCTTCGTCCATAATAATGCCGTCGGAGTCGCCAAACCGAAACACCAGTAACGAAGCGATGCGCAGACACCCACTCGTAGAAATCACGAGAATTTCCGTAGACACACGATCAACGTAGGATCACTGTCGAATCTCCAGACGTTACTACAGCCTTCTTCATTCACCGTAGTCACCGAACCTCCCTCACTTCACAAGTATCAAGTATTACACGTCGTGGTTCCGATACATAACTGGCCACCAGTATCAGGACCGAAGGGAAGACAAAGACGAGTAGAGTTTCCGCGTGTACTTGGTGCAGGGGTTAAAGATCTCCAAATGCGACTCTAGAAGCCGCGCACGTTGCATTTATACTGTCAAAGTGCTGACTAAGCATGCGCACTGCGGCAGAGCCGCGCCCAGGCGTAGCATTACCATACGTACGAACATATGTACAGAGAAAGTGCACAACCGCGCCAGCACACAATCGATTCGTACGAGTTCGTTCGATTCGATTCGAATTCATCCGATTCGATTCGAACTCGTTCGATTCGATTCGAATTAGTTCGATTTGATTCGGATTTATTCGATTGGATTCGAATTCATTCGATTGGATTCGAATTCATTCGATTGGATTCGAATTCATTCGATTCGGTTTGAATTCATTCGATTCGATTCGAATTCACTCGATTAGACTCGAATTCATTCGATTTGATTCGAATTCATTCGATTCGATTTGATTCGTATTCATTCGATTCGAAATCATTCAATTCGATTTGATTCGAATTCATTCGATTCGATTATGTTGAAATTCATTCAATTCGATTTGATTTGAATTCGTTCGATTCGATTTGATTCGAATTATTTCGTTTCGATTTGATTCAAATTCTTTCTATTCGATTTCATTCGAATACATTCGATCCGATTCGATTCGAATTCATTCGATCCGATTTCATTCGAATTAATTCGATCAGATTTCATACGAATTCATTCGATTCGATTTTATTCGAATTCATTCGATTCGATTGGATTTGATTTTATTCGATTTGATTGGATTCGAATTCATCCGATTCGATTGGAATCGAATTCATTCGACTCGATTTTATTCGAATACATTCGTTTCGATTTGATTCGAATTCCTTCGATTCGATTTGATTCGAATTTATTCGATGCGAATTCATTTGATTCGATTAGATTCCAATTCCTGCAATTCGATTGGATTCGAATTCATTCAATTCGATCGGATTCATTTGATTCGATTTCAATTCATTCGATTTGATTCGAATTTGTTCGACTCGATTCGAATTCATTCGATTCGATTTGATTCGAATCCATTCGATTCGATTTGATTTGAAATCTTTCGATTCGATTTGATTCGAACTCATTCGATTCCTTTGAGTCAAATTCATTCGATTCGATTTGGTTCGAATTCATTCGATTCAATTTTGTCCGAATTTATTCGATTGGATTGGATTCGAATTCATTCGATTTGATTGGATTCGAATTAATTCGATGCGATAGGATTCGAGTTCACGCGATTCAGTTAAATTCGAATTCAGTCGATTCGATTGCTTTCAAATCCGTTCGATTCGATTGAATTCGAATTCTTCCGATTCGATTTGATGCTTAATCATTCGATTCGATTCGAATTCATTCGATTCGATTTGATTTGAATTCATTCAACTCGTGTAGTTTCGAATTCATTAAATTCGATTTGATTCGATTTCATTCTATTTGATTCGAATTCATTCGATTCTATTTGATTCGAATTTTTTCGATTCGATTTGATTCTTATTCATTCGATTCGATTGAGTCGAATTCTTTCGATTTGATTTGATTCGAATTCATTCGATTAGATTTGCTTAGAAATCATCGATTCGATTGGATTTGAATTGATTTAATTCGATCGGATTCATTTGATTCGATTTAAATTCATTCGATTTGATTTGATTCGAATTCATTTGATTCGATCTGATTTGAATTCAATTAAGTCGATTCGATTCGATTTCATTCAACTCGATTTGATTGGATTGGATTCGGATTCTTTCCATTCGAATTCATTCGATTCGATTTGATTCGTATTCATTCGATTCGAAATCATTCAAATCGATTTGATTCGAATTCATTCGATTCGATTTTGTTGGAATTCATTCAGTTCGATTCGATTCGAATTCGTTCGATTCGATTTGATTCGAATTATTTCGTTTCGAATTCGAATGAATTCATTCGATTCGGATTCATTCGATTCGAATTCATTCGATTCGAATTCATTCGATTCGAATTCATTCGATTCGAATTCATTCGATTCGAATTCATTCGATTCGAATTCATTCGATTCGAATTCATTCGATTCGAATTCATTCGATTCGAATTCATTCGATTCGAATTCATTCGATTCGAATTCATTCGATTCGAACTCATTCGATTCAATTTCATAAGATTCGAATTAATTCGATTCGATTTAATTCGAATTCATTCGATCCAATATGATACGAATTCATTCGATTCGATTTCATTCGAATCCATTCGGTTCAATTTGATTCGAATCCACTCGATTCGATTTCATTGAAATTCATCGATTCGAATTCGTTCGGTTCGATCAAATTCGAATTCATTCGATTCGATTAAATCAGAATTCATTCGATTCGATTGGACTCGAATTCAGTCGATTTGATTCGAATTCATTTGGTTCGATTGAATTCGAACTCATTTGATACGATTCGATTTGAATTCTTTCGATTCGATTCGATTCAAAATCATTCGATTTGATTGTATTCGTATTTTTTTGATTCGTTTCGAACTCATTCGATTCAATTCGACTAGAATTCATTCGATTCGTGTCGAATTTATTCGATTCAATTCGAATTCATACAATTCGAATTCATTCGATTCGTTTCGAATTCATTCGATTCGATTCAAATTCATTCGATTCGATTTGATTCGAATTCATTTGCCTCGATTTGATTCGAATGCATTCGATTCGATTTGATTCGAATTCAATCTGCGCCATCTGATTTGAATTCGTTCGATTCGTTGGATTCAAATTCTTTCAACTCGATTTGATTCAAATTCATTCAACTAGATTTGATTCGATTGGATTCGAATTCATTCGATTCGGTACAAATTTATTTGGTTCAATTGAATTCAAATTCATTCAATTCGATTCGATTTGAATTCATTCCATTCGATTCGAATCAAATTCATTCGATTTGATTGTATTCGAATTCTTTTAACTCGATTGGAACTCATTCGATTCGATTCGACTAGAATTCATTCGATTCGGTTCGAATTCATTCGATTCGATTCGAATTCATACGATTCTTTTTTCTTCGATTCGTTTCGAATTCATTCGATTCGATTCGAATTCGTTCGATTCGATTCGAAATGAATTCATTCGATTCTATTTGAATTAATTCGATTCTATTCGAATTCATTAGATTCGATTGGATTCAATTTCATTCGATTCGAATTCATTCGATTTGATTGTATTCGCATTCCTTTGATTCAATTGAATTCGTAATCTTTCGATTCATCTCGTTTCGATTCCAATAAATTCGATTCTATTTTATTCGAACTCATTCGATTCGATTGCATTCGTATACTGTTGAATTGACTATATTCGTTTCCATTCGATTCTTCCCGATTCGATTCTAATAAATTCAATTCGTTACGACTCAAATACATTCGATTCGTTCCGATTCAAATAAATTCGATTCGTTTCGACTCAAATAAATTCGATTCGTTTCGGTACCAATAAATTCGATTTGTTTCGATTTGAATTTATTAGATTCGATTCAATTCAAATTCTTTCGCTCTGTTTCGAATGCGTTCGTTCGATTCGAATCGAATTCATTCGATTCTATTTAATTCGAATTCATCCGATTCGATTTGATTCGAATACAATTGATTCGATTCGCATTCTTTCGATTCGATTTGATACAAAATCATTCGATTCGATTCGAATTCTTTCGATTCGATTTCAATTTAATTCATTCAACTCGTGTAGTTTCGAATTCATTAAATTCGATTTGATTCGATTTCATTCGATTTGATTCGAATTCATTCGATTCTATTTGATTCGAATTTTTTCGATTCGATTTGATTCGAATTTTTTCGATTCGATTTGATTCTAATTCATTCGATTCGATTAAGTCGAATTCATTCGATTTGATTCGAATTCATTCGATTAGATTTGTTTAGAAATCATCGATTCGATTGGATTCGAATTCATTCGATTTGATTTGAATCGAATTCATTTTGCTCGAATTCATTCGATTCGATTGGATTCGAAACAACGCGATTCGGTTGAATTCGAATTCATTCGATTCGATTGGATTCAAATCCGTTCGATTCGGTTGCATTCGTATTTTTACGATTCGATTGTATTCGTGTTTATTCGATTCTTCTCGATTGGAGTCGAATTTATTCGATTTGAACTCATTTGAATCGTTTCGATTCGAGTTTATTCGATTCGAATTCATTAAATTTGATTGGATTCGAATTCATTCGATTCGATTTGATTCAAATTCATTCGGTTCGATTTGATTATATATCATTCGATTTGAGTCTAATTCATTCGATTCGATTGAGTCGAATTCATTCGATTTGATTAGATTCGTATCCATTCGATTAGATTTGATTAGGAATCATCGATTCCATTGGATTCGAATTCATTCGATTCGATTTGATTCGAATTCATTCGATTCGATTTGATTCATTCGGTTCAATTCGATTTGCATTCATTCAACTCGATACGATTATAATTCATTCAACTCGATTTGATTCGATTGGATTCGAATTCATTCGACTCCAATTCATTCGATTCGATTGTATTCGAAATAATTCGATTCGAACTCAGTCGATTCGATTGGATTCGAATTTATTCGATTCGATTTATTTCGAATTAATTCATTCGATTCGATTTGATTAGAATTCATTCGGTTCGACTTGATTCGAATTCATTTGATTCGATCTGATTTGAATTCAATTAACTCAATTCGATTCGAATTCATTCAACTCGATTGGATTGGATTGGATTCGATCTCTTTCGATTCGAATTCTTTCGATTCGAATTCATTCGATTCGAATTCAATCGATTCGAATTCATTCGATTCGAATTCATAAGATTCGAAATAATTCGATTCGATTAAATTCGAATTCATTCGATCTAATATGATTAGAATTCATTCGATTCGATTTCATTCGAATCCATTCGGTTCAATTTGATTCGAATTCATTCGATTCGATTTCATTGAAATTCATCGATTCGAATGGATTCGGCTCGATCAGACTCGAATTCATTCGATTCGATCGAATTCATTCGATTCGGGTCGAATTTATTCGATTCAATTTGAATTCTTACAATTCGAATTCATTCAATTCGTTTCGAATTCATTCGATTTGATTCGAATTCATTCGATTCGATACAAATTCATTTGGATCAATTGAATTCTAATTCATTCAATTCAATTCGATTTGAAATCATTTCATTCGATTCGAATCAAATTCATTCGATTTGATTGTATTCGAATTATTTTGATTCGATTGGAACTCATTCGATTCGATTCAACTAGAATTCATTCGATTCGGTTTCAATTCATTCGATTCGATTCGAATTCATACGATTCTTATTACTTCGACCGTTTCGAATTCATTCGATTCGATTCGAATTCGTTCGATTCGATTCGATATGAATTCATTCGATTCTATTTGAATTCATTTGATTATATTCGAATTCATTTGATTCTATTCGAATTCATTCGATTCGATTGGATTCGATTTCATTCGAATCGAATTCATTCGATTTGATTGTATTCGCCTTCCTTTGATTAAATTGAATTCGTAATCTTTCAATTCATCTCGATTCGATTCCGATAAATTCGATTCTATTTTATTCGAATTCATTCAGTTCGATTGCATTCGTATACTATTGATTCGACTATATTCGTTTTCATTCTATTCTTCGCGATTCGAATCGAATAAATTCGATTCGTTACGACTCGAATGAATTCGATTCGTTTCGATTCAAATAAATTCGATTCGTTTCGACTCGAATAAATTCGATTCGTTTCGATACGAATAAATTTGATTTGTTGCGATTCGACTATATTAGATTCGATTCAATTCAAATTCATTCGCTTTGTTTCGAATGCGTTCGATTCGATTCGAATTCATTCGATTCTATTTAATTCGAATTCATCCGATTCGATTCGATTCGAATACAATTGATTCGATTCGAATTCTTTCGATTCGATTCGAATTCACTAGATTCGATTTGATTCATTGCATTCGATTCGATTTCATTCTAATTTATTTGATTCGATTTAATTCGAATTCATTCCATAGGATTTCATTTGAATTCATTCGATTCGATTTGATTCGAATTCATTCGATTCAATTTGATTCAAATTCATTCGATACGATTTGATTAGAATTCATTTGTTTCGATTGGATTCGAATTTATTCGATTTGATTATAAGCGAATTTATTCGATTTGATTGGATTCGAATTCATCCGATTCGATTGGAATCGAACTCATTCGATTCGATTTGATTCGAATCCATCCGATTCGATTTGATTCGAATTCATTCGATTCGATTTGATTCGAAAATATTCAATTGAATTTGAATTCATTCGTTTCGATTCGGATTCATTCGCTTCGATTTAAATTCATTCGATTCGAACGAATTAATTCGATTCGTTTCGAATTTTTTCGATTCGACTCGAATTCGTTCGATTCGGTACGAATCCATTCGATTCGATTCGATTCGAACTCATTCGATTGGATTCGAATTCATTCGATTCGACTCGAATTCATTCGATTCGGTTCGAATTCATTCGATTCGGTTCGAATTCATTCGATTAGGTTCGATTTCATTCGATTTGGTTCGAATTCATTCGATATGATTCGAATTCATTCGATTCGATTTGATTCGAATTCATTCGATTCGATGCAATTCGAATTCATTTGATTCGATTAGATTCGAACTCATACGATTCGATTGGATTCGAATCCATTTGATTCGATTGCATTCAATTTCATGCAATTCGATTGCATTAGTAATAATTCAATTCGATTGGATTACAATTCATTAGATTCGATTGGATTCGAATAGATCCGATTTGATTGGAATCGAATTCATTCAATTCGATTCGATATGAATTCATTCGATTTCATTCGACTCGAATTCATTCGATTCAAATTCATTTGATTCAATTGTATTCGTATTCTTTCGATTCGATTGTATTCGTATTCATTCGATTCTTCTCGATTCGATTCGAATTCATTCGATTCGATTTGATACGAATTCATTCGATTCGATTTGATTCAAATTCTTTCGATTCGATTTGATTCGCATTTATACGATCCGATTTGATTTGAATTCATTTGTGTTCGATTTTAGTCGAATTCATTCGATCCGTTTTTATTCGTATTCATTCGATTCGATTGGATTCGAATTCGTTCGATTCGATTTGATTCGAATTCATTCTATTCGATTTGATTCAAATTATTTCGATTCGATTTGATGCGCATTCATTAGATCCGATTTGATTTGAATTCATTTGATCCGATTCGATTCGAATTCATTCGATCCGATTTTATTTGAATTTATTCGATTCGATATGACTCAAATTCATTCGATTTGATTCTGAATCATTCGATTCGATTCAAATTCATTCAATTCGATTTGATTCGAGTTCATTCAACTCGTATTATTTCGAATTCATTCGATTCGATTTGATTCGAATTCATTCGATTGGATTTGAATGCATTCGGTTCGATTCGGATTCATTCTCTTCAATTTGAATTCATTCGATTCGAATTCATTCGATTCGATTTGATTCGAATTCATTCGATCCGATTTGATTCGAATTCATACGATTGGATTCGAATTATTCGATTGGACTCGAATTCATTCGATTGGAATCGAATTCATTCGATTCGTTTGGATTCGAATTCAATCGATTTGATTTGATTCGACTCCATTTGATTTGATTTGATTCAATTCATTCGAATCGATTTAATTCGAATTATTTCGATTCGATTTGGTTAAAATTCTTTTTATTCGATTTGATTCAAATTATTTCGATTCGGTTTGATTCGCATCCATTTGATCCGATTTGATTTGAATTCATTTGATCCGATTTTATTCGAATTCATCGATCCGATTTGATTCGAATTCGTACGGTTCGATTCGATATGAATTCATTCGATTCGATTCGAATTCATTTGATTTGATTCAAATGCAATAGATTCGTTTCAATTCGAGCTTATTCGATTCGAATTCATTAGATTCGATTGGATTCGAATTCATTCGATTCGATTTGATTCAAATTCATTCGATTCGATTTGATTCTAAATCATTCGATTCGATTCTATTCGAATTCATTCGGTTCGATTTGATTCGAACTCATTCGATTTGATTTGATTCGTATTCATTCGATTAGATTTGATTAGAAATCATCGATTCGATTGTAATCGAATTCATTCGAACCGATTTGATTCGATTTAATTCGAATTGATTCGATACGATTTGATTCGAATTCATTCGATTCGATTGCATTCGTATACCTTCGATTCGACTATATTCGCATTCTTTCGATTCTTCTCGATTCGATTCGAATAAATTCGATTTGTTTCTATCCGAAAAAATTAGATTCGTTTCGTTACGAATAAATTCGATTCGTTCCGATTCGAATTCATTACATTTGATTCAATTTAAATTCATTCGCTTCGGTTCGAATGCGCTCGATTCGATTCGAATTCATTCTATTCTATTTGATTCGAAATCATCCGATTCGATTCGATTCGAAGACATTCGATTCGATTCGAATTCATTCGATTCGATTCGTATTCATTCGATTCGATACGAATTCATTCGATTCAATTCGAATTCATACGAAATGATTCGATTCAAATTTATTCGATTCGATTTGATTCAATTCATTCGATTCGATTCGAATTCATTCGATTCGGTTTCATCCTAATTCATTTGATTCGATTTAATTCGAATTCATTCCATGCGATTTGATTTGAATTCATTCGATTCGGTTTGATTCGAATCCATTCGATTTGATTCGATTCGAATTCATTCGATTCGATTTGATTCGAATTATTCCGATTGGGTTTGTTTCGAACTCATTCGATTGGATTCGAATGTATTTTATTCGATTCGATTCGAATTCATTCGATTCGATTCGAATTCATTCGATCCCTACGAATTCATTCGATTCGATTCGAATTCATTCGATTTGATTCGAATTCGAACGCTCCCCTACCCTCAGCACCTCAGAGGACTTATAAGCGGTGAGCTCTTTAGGGCCCGCACATTTGGTTCGCGTCCCACACCTGTACTACATCGTCACCAATAAACGTCGCAGTTAACCAGCGTGATCTCTAACCTCTGCCCGTATATTGGTGGCACAGTCTGTGGTGAATTTACGACTCCTTGCGTAACTAGCACAGAAAATAAGGAGGTTTTAAGGAAGTGAAGAAGACATAGTATTCGACGAGAAACCTACAGAAGTTTGAGAAGAAGAACCAGTGATTTCAGCAAATCTACGAGGCGGAGAAGACAGATAACTGATAACTGCAGAGAAAGCAAGAGAACTACCGTGAAGGTCGTATAGTGACGAAAATTATTGTATCGTCTAAGAAGAGGATCTGCAGAGACAGCCAGAGCAACGAGAAATCTATTATAAGGAGAGCATCTACAGACAGAGAGCTTCAGTGATCTACGGAGAGTGGCTACAGACCCAAAAACTACATCTACTTGGTGATTCAGCCTACTACAGCTACGATATCTTCGTGCTGCGGACGAAGCAGTAACGGTGCATCGCCTACAACGATTGCAGAGATCACTGCATCGTGCGACAACTAAAACTACCATTTAAGATAAGTAAAGCAGCAATTAATTGTTATTGTTGTGACAGTACTGTTGCAGCCTAGATATTCGTTGCTCGTGAGAGAGACAGCGTGCAGCAGCAGTGGTAGAGTTTTTGTCAGGCAGTTTTTTTGCAATAGCCCGTCGGAGATGCCACAGTGCGTGCAGGCGTCAAGGTCAAACATAGGCTGCATTTGCCGAGTGCAAGCAGTGTGTTCAATAACCCCTAGACATGAGTTTTTTTCAAGAGTTTAAAAGAGTTTTTTTTAAAGTGATTGGCGCTATTTTCTCGAAGTGTTGCTATAAGTGTTTCAAGTAATTTTGTATTGTAGCCTGAAACACTCATTTTGTTTTGTATTCGTATTGCAGCCTCAGGTAATTTTTGCTTGAGCAATCGTTAAGCTCAGTTGAGCAGTGATGTTACTTGTGTAACACCTAGACACCAAACTAGTAACGTAACTATGCCTGAAATTTCAGTAAACAGCGCATTTGAAACGAGTACAATGACTACCACAGGTTTTTTCTGACCTGAATATATAGGCGAAAGAGACATAAGTATCCTTAAATGCCTTCTGTAGCCTGTGCAACATGTAGGTCATGTAATGCTACCTGTAATTTGAACGAAGCGGTCAGTTGCAAACCATGTTCTTTATAAGTAATACCTGCTTGTTTGGGGCAGGGAGGACATTTTTTGGGGTAACTGTATTTTGGACATTTATTGTGTCAGTTTTAAAAACCATATTTGAGTTTTTTCGCTGGATGCGTCTGGTGGGATGTTGCAGGGGGAAATGCGTTCCAATTTGCCCAAAGGTAATGCTGAAGACCTTTGTAAAACTCAACGTTCAAGCGGTTAAAGAATAAGAGGAAAATTGTTCGCAAGAGAATCATTGCATTTTGATTTCGAGGAAGTACTATATAAAATACTGATCTAAATTTGGTCGACTGGTTTTAGAGTGGTCCTGGCTCGCTGGTAGACGGCTCCTAGTCTAAGTTTGGCCAAATACAGTATACAGTATCCAGTTTACTGTAGCTCCCATAGACACAGCAGAAAAAGCTCTGCTCCGGCCATCTGACCCAATTATCAGCAGATCATAACTACCGGCTACTGACTCTGTGTGTAGCGCTTCCCTGTCTCCGCAGGTTTTACGTGGTTCCGCCGTTGGGCTAATTTGCTCCGAACCTAAGGTTTGGGTTTGGATGCGTCTTCCCTGCAACGTTTTAAGGCGGACAGGCGACGGGAGGATGAGTGGCTAAGCTCACCGTTACCGCGCTGCTTCTTCGCTCCGCCTTTGCTCTTCTGGTTGTCTTGGGCTGGAGCTGGGAATCTCATGCATCGACGGACGTCAGGATGGTGCGATGCCGAAGCTGTGAGCCGTACGCCAACACGACTCCTGCAAGCTCGCCCTAACCATCTGTCGTCGGAGGAGCTCCCCACTCCATGGACATTCGAGGTTCGTCACTCTTAGGCTGGGCGCATGTCTGCTAGTGAGTTGGTATCCATGGAGCCTTTAGACCAGTCGACCCCTACATTTTTCTGGCGAATAGGCTAAATTTCTATTAACACACCTATTATTACAGTTCGGGATTTCGCCCTATTATTACAGTTCGGGCTTTCGCCCTATTATTACAGTTCGGGCTTTCGCCCTATTATTACAGTTCGGGCTTTCGCCCTATTATTACAGTTCGGGCTTTCGCCCTATTATTACAGTTCAGGCTTTCGGCCCATTATTACAGTTCGGGCTTTCGCCCTATTATTACAGTTTGGGCTTTCGTCCTATTATTACAGTTCGGGCTTTCGCCCTATTATTACAGTTCGGGCTTTCGCCCTATTATTACAGTTCGGGCTTTCGCCCTATTATTACAGTTCGGGCTTTCGCCCTATTGTTACAGTTCGGGCTTTCACCCTATTATTACAGTTCGGGCTTTCGCCCTATTATTACAGTTCGGGCTTTCGCCCTATTATTTCAGTTCGGGCTTTCGCCCTATTATTACAGTTCGGGCTTTCGCCCTATTACTACAGTTCGGGCTTTCGCCCTATTATTACAGTTCGGGCTTTCGCCCTATTATTACAGTTCGGGCTTTCGCCCTATTATTACAGTTCGGGCTTTCGTCCTATTATTACAGTTCGGGCTTTCACCCCATTATTACAGTTCGGGCTTTCGCCCTATTATTACAGTTCGGGCTTTCGCCCTATTATTACAGTTTGGGCTTTCGCTCTATTATTACAGTTCGGGCTTTCGCCCTATTATTACAGTTCGGGTTTTCGCCCTATTATTACAGTTCGGGCTTTGGCCCTATTATTACAGTTCGGGCTTTGGCCCTATTATTACCTTTCGGGCTTTGGCCCTATTATTACCTTTCGCGCTTTGGCCCTATTATTACCTTTCGGGCTTTGGCCCTATTGGTACCTTTCGGGCTTTGGCCCTATTATTACCTTTCGGGCTTTGGCCCTATTATTACCTTTCGGGCTTTGGCCCTATTATTACCTTTCAGGCTTTGGCCCTATTATTACCGTTTGGGCTTTGGCCCTATTATTACCTTTCGGGCTTTGGCCCTATTATTACCGTTCGGGCTTTGGCCCTATTATTACCTCTCGGGCTTTGGCCCTATTAATACAGTTCGGGCTTTCGCCCTATAACTAGGTTTCGTACCTTTCAATATACTAAAGCTAACATATTCTTCCCTTCGCCAGGTGACGTTAAACGGCAGTTGGTGGGAGAAGACTGCGCCGCTTTGGTCTTCTCCGCAATTCGTGGCCGCCTGGAACATTTTTACCAACATCAGCACCTAATCTCATTTCTGTCGAAAGAAGGGTCGTGCTTGTACCTAATTTTCATTAAATGCTCTCGGCCGCTCGATTTTATATTCCCCCCAATTTTTCATAGTTTTTCGTAAGTAATACTGATCATAGGATCAATTATTGAAAGAACAATTCGCTGTATTAAGAGGACAGGAATTGATTGAAAGATGATGCAAGTAGTACAATGCAGTGAAATGATGTAATAATGATGAAATATGTGTTTAGAAATGCAATGTGATTTCGAGAATTAAATACATATTAAAGTAGGAAGGAGTATATGTACTCTTCCCGAGTGAAGTGAATAATAGTGGATGTTCTGATGATACATACCCGATGTTATTGCTCTGAGTAAGAAAGAAGAAATATGTGTGAAAAAATAGAGAGCAAAAAGAGCAGATACCGTGGCAGAGTGAATGTCCGTGAGAGAATAAAAAGGTAAACCCAGGTAGAGGTAAACCCAGAGAGCGTTGCAGCGCTTGGTAAAAGATACCGACAAGTCTGTGGATATGTCTGGTAAATGGTTTAAGGTTACCAGGTAAATTTACCAGCGAGGTCGAGTGATTCTGTTGAGGAACAGTATTGAAGTAATGCGCGCAGACAAGTGAATAAGCTTTAAGAGAAGCTGTTACCGTTGATTTTGGATGGGATTCTGATTTCAGTTCATAATTTCATGTTGTGGAAAAAATACCATTGATACCATGACGGTCAGAGTTTAGCATTGCAGATTGCGGTTGTCATTCTGCTGGCGAACAGAAGTACCATACGAGAGTAATAATGAGAGGCGATAGACGCCCATTAATTAATCACACGTGGTGGTCTGGTAATAATTTAAGGGTAACAAGTAATAGGAAGCTAGAGTGTGCAAGAGCAGCTCGCAGCTCTGGCTGCTCCAGCCATTGAACTCTGCCAAGGCCGTGAGCGCCGTATTTGGCTGGCAACAGTGCGACAGCGTGATCATGAATATGAATATGAATATGACTAGGTGAACATTCATGAATATGACTGGTGAATAGTCATGAATAGAAGTGTTTTGGACAATTGACGAATAATTGAATAGTGGAAACTAATTAAAAGTAAAAACAACATTCAATCTATTTCTTAGTTATTTGTTTAACGAGAGTGGCAGTTTTTAATGTTTTTTGAGCACGTTTACGATCTAGTGCGTCATATAGTCATTTTGCAAGCCTACTCGAATTTCATAATCATTAAAGTTTTATGTTGTGTAATTTATTACTCAAACGTAAAATAATGCAAAATTTATCGTCAAGTCTCCCAAAGTTTCTACGGGATAATTTACAACTGAATAAACGATAAAAATTTAGAGTGTTTGACGTCAATATTGATTTTTACCTTGACAACAAATCGTGTTTTTACCGTAAAAAGTATGTTCTTATGTATTCAATCATGTCCTTTTGTTGTATTTGCTTATGCTTCAAGTTAACCTCGCTTACGCTTTAGTATTTAACTTTTTTCGATTAAGGCATGAACGTAACGCGATATGTGAAATGTAAAATAACAGTTTACAGTATGAAAGTATAAGAAGAGCAGAATAGCAATGTTCTTAAATTCTTATGTTCTTGTGCGAAAGCCGCACGTGATTGTTGGCATGTTTTGCGAGAATTGACGACTTTGCACATATTTAAATCTTTTTTGCCGTGCATTGTCTGGGAACGCACTCTCATGTCTCGATGACAATTAATATGCTGAATTCACACTTTAAATACAGATTGGAAAATTCTAGCGACATCCGGCTGCTGATGCAGAGGTTTTAACACGGAGACAGTGTTTTCGATATCTCAAGAAATTAAATGCCTAGTCGGAATTTAGCTGATCTTTTTGAGTCAGCATTCATTCTCTGAGAAAACTTAAATGATTATGCTGGACATTTAAATCAGTTTACTCAAAGTTTTAAGAATGTTTACTCCTCATTAACTGAATAGTAAGATTCGGTAAAGGATCACTCTGACACTAAAGGTGTTTCTCAATTCACTTCATTCAATTATTCATGTACTAAATTTTGCGCTTTAACCATGCTAATCTTCACGTATTTTTACCAATTTCAGGTCGCACGGGTGCGAGCGGAAACACAACATCTTGTAACACGGTAACATAGTACATGTACATGGCAGAGCGCCTGTCAACAAATGAGGCGGCCTTGACGACAACTTGAGTTCCGCGCGCAGTCAACAACTTAAGCTCCGCACGCAGTTTACTACGGTGAACCATTGATACGGTGAACCATTGACTTTGAACGGTGAACCATTGATACGGTGAACCATTGACTTTACACACAAAAATAACTCAACTTGGAAAAGAGTGTTTATTTTCTACGATGTTACTTTACCATGTTCGTAGTGTTGCCAACATGGTTTAAGTATATTTAGAAACTTGAAAGTAGGTAATTATAAATTCATAGTCGTACAAAAATTATGGGCTTTGTTTACATTTTATTACTATTGGATAACGATAATTTGAAACGGTTTACCCAATTTCCATATTCATACTTGATGTTTTAAACTAGCGTGTGTTTGATTTTACTACATGTTTTCTTATATCTTACTCCACGTACTACATCATTATGTTACCGATAGAATTAAGTCTTACGAGTCTACGGCACTATGTTTAGTTCGATTATTCTTTTACTAATAGTGGAAAAGTTCTGTTCTAATTGGAGCGATGTTTGGCTTTAACATTATAAAAATCAATAACAATAACATACGCGTATGATAACAATAACATTCTCTAACTTCTATTTTTAAGGCTACGGTAACGCAGACGATGTTTTGAATGTTTTTCTTTTTGGTGAAAACTTTAATGCTTCCTTAATTTGATGTCCACCTAATTTCATGATCTTTTCTAAATAATTTTTCATTACCTACGAGGCTATAGTTTTGATTCTTATAAAATTTTCCGAAATTACTTTGCCGAGGAACTCGTGTTTTACTTTGCAGTTAATCTATAGTCCCTATACTCACTAGATTTATTAAGTTGCTAGTAGTAATACTTGTGTGTATGCGTGACTTTACTAACGTCAAGTAACGATGTTCAAGTAACTTGATGATGTTTGCTGTAGAGGTATTTACTGTGGCCACGATTTCGAAATTATCCTTGTGATTACTTGATGTCTAAATTGTTTAATATGCTGAAAAATTGAATTGAACATTGAAACATTGAAAAATTGTTGCGACATTGCACTTTTAATTGCGAGGGAAGCGAAATTATTTGTCGAAAACATTCGCTTGGACCGTTGGTTGTTTTAATGAGATTATCTGGCGTTTCATTTACTTCCCTTTGCTGTGTCTTGTTCACGTAAAAAAGTAAATTGTAAGTTAAATAGTTGTGCTGATGTGTTTTTGTGGCAGCTAGTGTTTTATTTCTTATCATGTTGAGGATAAAGGCTTTATGTTATATCGCTTCAGCGCCTTTATACTCCCAGCTTGTGTTGCGGTTTGTGTTGATACTTCTTGAGCTAAGTACTGTAACTAAATTTGATTAAATTTTTTCGTGTTGATCTTTTAAGGGTGAAGAACCACGGTTTAATTATGTACCAGTGTATTTCCGGGTTAATAGAATTACCTTTGAGCATTACACGCATGTGAGGCGGATTTTGTGTTTGAAATTAAAATTTTCGTTTTTTATCCGCCCGAATATTATTTTTTATTTATTTATAATTGAATATCTATCCGGTTCAAGGGGGGAGGTATGTGCGAGCGAACACGCCTTCCTACCCTAAGCACCTCAGAGGTCTTATAAGCGGTGAGCTCTTTAGGGCCCGCGCATTTGGTTTCGAATTCGAATTCGTTCGACTCGATTCGAACTCATTCGATTTGATTCGAATTCTTTCGATTCGATTCGAATTCATTCGATTCGATTCGAATACATTCGATTCGATTCGAATTCGTTCGATTCGAATTCATTAGATTCGAATTCATTCGATTCGATTCGAATTCATTCCATTCGATTCGAATTCATTCAATTCGATTCGAATTCCTTCGGTTCGATTCGAATTCATACGGACCGATTCGATTCAAATATATTCGATTTGATTCAATTCATTCGATTCGAATTCATTCGATTCGGTTTCATCCTAATTCATTTGATTCGATTTAATTCAAATTCATTCCATGCGATTTGATTTGAATTCATTCGATTCGGTTTGATTCGATTCCATTCGATTTGATTCGATTCGAATTTATTCGATTCGGTTGGATTCGAATTATTTCGATTGGGTTTGATTCGAATTCATTCGATTGGATTCGAATTCATTCTATTCGCTTCGGATTCATTCGATTCGATTCGAATTCATTCGATTCGATTCGAATTCATTCGATTCGATTCGAATTTATTCGATTCAATTCGAATTCATTCGATTCGAATTCATTCTATTCGATTCGAATTCATTCGATTCGGTTCGAATCCATTCTTTTCGATTCGAATTCATTCGATTCGATTAGAATTCATTCGATTCGATTCGAATTCATTCGATTCGATTCGAATTCATACGAACTGATTCGATTCAAATTTATTCGATTCGATTTGATTCAATTCATTCGATTCGATTCGAATTCATCCAATTCGATTAGAATTCTTTCGGTTCGATTCGAATTCATACGAACAGATTCGATTCAAATTTATTCGATTCGATTTGATTCAATTCATTCCATTTGATTCGAATTCATTCGATTTGGTTTCATCCTATTTCATTTGATTCGATTTAATTAGAATTCATTCCATGCGATTTGATTTGAATTCATTCGATTCGGTTTGATTCGAATCAATTCGCTTTGATTCGATTCGAATTCATTCGAATCGATTTTATTCGAATTATTTCGATTGGGTTTGATTCGAATTCATTCGATTGGATTCGAATTCATTCTATTCGATTCGGATTCATTCGATTCGATTCGAATTCATTCAATTCGATTCGAATTCATTCGATTCCTACGAATTCATTCGATTCGATTCGAATTCACTCGATTTGATTCGAATTCAATCGATTCAATTCGAATTCGTTCGACTCGATTCGCACTCATTCGATTGGATTCGAATTCTTTCGATTCGATTCGAATTCACTCGATTCAGATCGAATTCATTGGTTGCGGGTCAAATTCATTCGATTTGATTCGAATTCATTAGATTCGATTTGATTCGAATTCAATCGATTCAATTCGATTCGAATTCATTCGATTCGTTTTGATTCGAATTTTTTCGATTCGATATCAATCGAATTCATTCGATTCGATTGGATTAGAATTCATCTATTCGATTGGATTCGAATTCATTCGATTAGATTGGATTCGAATTCATTCGGTTAGATTGGATTCTAATTCATTCGATTCGATTGGATTCAAATTCATTCGCTTCGATTCAAATTCTTTAGATATGATTGGATTCGAATTCATTCGATTATATTCAATTCAAATTCATTCGATTCGATTTCATTCAAATTCGTTCGATTCGAATTGAATTGAAGTCATTCGGTTCGATTTCATTCAAATCCACTCGATTCGACTTGATTCGAATTCATTCCCTTCGAATTCATTCGATTCAATTGTATATGTATTCACTCGATTCGTTTGCATTCGTATTCTTTCGATTCGATTGTATTCGTATTCATTCGATTCTTCTCAATTCGATTCGAAATCAATCGATTCGATTCGAATTCATTTGATTCGATTCAAATTCATTAGATTCGTTTCGATTGGAGCTTATGCGATTCGAATTCATTAGATTCGATTGGATTCGAATTCATTCGATTCGATTGGATTCGAATTCATTCGATTCGATTTGATTCAAATTCATTCGATTCGATTTGATTCTAAATCATTCGATTCGATTCTATTCGAATTCATTCGATTCGATTTGATTCGAACTCATTCGTTTTGATTCGTATTCATTCGATTAGATTTGAATAAAAATCATCGATTCGATTGGATTCGAATTCATTCGATTCGATTTGATTCGATTTGATTCGAATTGATTCGATTCGATTCGATTCGAATTCATTAGATTCTAATTGATTCGAATTATTTCGATTCGATTCTAGGTGATTCGAGTTCATTCGAGTACATTTGATTCAAATTCGTTCGATTTGATTCAATTCGAATTCATTCGTTTCGACTTCATCCAAATTCATTTCATTCAATTCAAGTCGAATTCATTCGATTCGATTTGATTCGAATTATTTCGATTGGATTTGATTCGAATTCATTCGATTGAATTCGAATTCATTCGATTGAATTCGAATTCATTCGATTGAATTCGAATTCATTCGATTCGGATTCATTCGCTTCGATTCGAATTCATTCGATTCGAGTCGAATTCATTCGATTCGAGTCGAACTCATTCGATTCGATTCGAATTCATTCGATTCGATTCGAATTCATTCGATTCGAATTCATTCGATTCGAATTCATTCGATTCGAATTCATTCGATTCGATTCGAATTCATTCGATTCGTATTCGTTCGATATGATTCGAATTCTTTCGATTTCTACGAATTCATTCGATTCGATCCGAATTCATTCGATTCGGTTCGAATTCGTGCGATTCGATTCGAAATCATTCGAATGGATTCGAATTCTTTAGTTTCGATTCGAATTCACTCGATTCAGTTCGAATTCATTCGATTCGGTTCGAATTCGTTCGATTTGATTCGAATTCATTCGATTTGATTCAAATTCATTCGATTTGATTCGAATTCATTCGATTTGATTCAAATTCATTCGATTCGATTTTATTCGGACCTATTCGATTCGATTTGATTCGAATTTCGTCGATCTGCCTTTATTCGAATCCATTCGATTCGATTTCATTCGAATGAATTCTATTCGATTGGATTCGATATTCATTCGATTCGGTTGGAATCGAATTCATTCGATTTGATTATATCCACTTTCTTTCGATTCGATTGTATTCGTATTCTTTCGACTCTTCTCGATTCGATTCGAATGAATTCGACTCGTTACGGCTCGAATAAATTCGATTCGTTTCGATTCGAATAAATTCGATTCCTTTCGATTCGAAAAAGTTCGATTCGTTTCGATACGAATAAATTCGATTCGTTTCGATTCGAATTCACTAGATTCGATTCAATTCAAATTTATTCGTTTCGATTTGATGCGAATACATTCGGTTCGATTCGAAATTATTCGATTCGATTCGAATTCATCCGATTCGATTTGATTCGAATACATTCGATTCGATTCGAAATTATTCGATTCGTTTCGAATTCACCCGATGCGATTTGATTCGAATTCATCCGATTCGATTTGATTCGAATACATTCGATTCGATTCGAATTCATTCGATTCGAATTCATTCGATTCGAGTTCATTCGATTCGATTCGAATTAATTCGATTCGATTTCATTCGATTCGATTTGAATTCATTCGATTCGATTCGAATTCATTCGATTCGAATTAATTCGATTCGATTCGAATTCATTCGATTCGATTCAATTCAAATCCATTCGCTTCGGTTCGAATTCGTTCGATTCGATTCGTATTCACTCGATTCTATTTGATTCGAATTCAACTGATTCGATTTGATTCGAATACATTCGATTCGAATTCATTCGATTCGATTCTAATTCATTCGAATCGATTCGAATTCGTTCGATTCGATTCGAATTCATTGAATTCGATACGTATTCTTCGGTTCGATTCGAATTCATACGAATCGATTCGATTCAAATTTATTCGATTCGATTTGATTCAATTCATTCGAAATGATTCAATTCGAAATCATTCGATTCGATTTCATCCAAATTCATTTGATTCGATTTAATTCGAATTCATTCCACGCGATTTAATTTGAATTCATTCGATTCGGTTTGATTGAACCCATTCGATTCGAATTTATTCGATTCGATTTGATTCGAATTATTTTGATCGGATTTGATTCTAATTCATTCGATTGGATTCGTATGCATTTGATTCGATTCGGATTCATTCGATTCGATTCGAATTCAATCGATCCAATCCGAATTCGTTCGATTCGATTCGAACACATTGAGCGGATTCGAATTCCTTCGATTCGATTCGAAATCACTCGATTCAGTTCGAATTCATTCGCTTCGGTTCGAATTCATTCGATTTGATTCGAATTCATTCGATTTGATTCGAATTCATTCGATTTGATTCGAATTCATTCGGTTCGATTTAATTCGAATTCATTCGATTCGATTTGATTCGAATCTAATCAGTTCGAATGTATTCGAATTCATTCTATTCGATTGGATTAGAATTCATTCGATTCGATTGGATTCGAATTCAGTCGATTCGATTGGATTCGAATACAGTCGATTCGATTGGATTCGAATTCAGTTGATTCGATTCAAATTCATTTGGTTCAATTGAATTCGAATTCATTCAAATCGATTCGATTTGAATTCATTCCATTTGATTCGATTCAAATTCATTCTATTCGATTATATTCGAATTCTTTTGATTCGATTGGAACTCATTCGATTCGACTAGATTTCATTCGATTGGATTCGAATTCATTCTATTAGATTCGGATTCATTCGATTCGATTCGAATTCATTCGATTCGATTCGAATTCATACGATTTGATTCGAATTCATTCGATTCGATTCGAATTCATTCGATTCGATTCGAATTCATTCGATTCGGTTCGAATCAATTCGATTCGATTCGAATTCATTCGATTCGAATTCATTCTATTCGATTCGAATTCATTCGCTTCGATTCGAATTCATACGAACCGATTTGATTCAATTTTATTCGATTCGATTTGACTCAATTCATTCGATTTGATTCGAATTCATTCGATCGGGTTCATCCTAATTCAATTGATTCGATTTAATTCGAATTCATTCCATGCGATTTGATTTGAATTCATTCGATTCGGTTCGATTCGAATCCATTCGATTTTATTCGATTCGAATTCATTCGATTCGATTCGAATTATTTCGATTGGGTTTGATTCGAATTCATTCGATTGGATTCGAATTCATTCTATTCGATTCTGATTCATTCGATTCGATTCGAATTCATTCGATTCGATTCGAATTCATTCGATTCGATTCGATTTCATTCGATTCCTACGAATTCATTCGATTCGAATTCATTCGATTTGATTCGAATTCAATCGATCCTATTCGAATTCGTTCGACTTGATTCGAACTCATTCGATTGGATTCGAATTCTTTCGATTCGAATTCACTCGATTCAGTTCGAATTCATTCGTTTCGGGCCAAATTCATTCGATTTGATTCGAATTCATTAGATTCGATTTGATTCGAATTCAATCGATTCAATTCGATTCGAATTCATTCGATTCGTTTTGGTTCGAATTCATCTATTCGATTGGATTCGAATTCATTCGATTTGATTGGATTCTAATGCATTCGATTCGATTGGATTAGAAATTATTCGATTCGATTGATTCGAATTCACGCGATTCGGTTAGATTCAAATTCATTCGCTTCGATTTAAATTCTTTATCTATGATTGGATTCGAATTAATTCGATTATATTTAATTCAAATTCATTCGATTCGATATAATTCAAATTTGTTCGATTCGAATTGAATTGAAGTAATTCGGTTCGATTTGATTCAAATCTATTCGATTCGACTTGATTCGAATTCATTCCCTTCGAATTCATTCGATTCGATTCGAATTCATTCGATTCGATTCGAATTCATTCGATTCGATTCGAATTCATTCGATTCGATTCGAATTCAATCGATTCGATTCGAATTCATTTGATTCGATTCGATTCGATTCGAATTCATTCGATTCGATTCGAATTCATTCGCTTCGATTCGAATTCATTCGATTCGAATTCATTCAATTCTATTCGTATTTCTTCGGTTCGATTCGAATTCATACGAATAGATTCGATTCAAATTTTTTCGATTCGATTTGATTCAATTCATTCGATTCGATTTAATTCGAATTCGTTCCATGCGATTTGATTTAAATTCGTTCGATTCGGTTTGATTCAAATCCATTCGATTCTAACTTATTCGATTCGATTTGATTCGAATTATCTGGATTGGATTTGATTCGAATTCATTCGATTGGATTCGTATTTTTATGATTCGATTCGGATTTATTCGATTCGAATTCATTCGATTCCTACGAATTCATTCGATTTGATTCGAATTCAATCGATCCAATCCGAATTCGTTCGATTCGATTCGAACACATTGAGCGGATTCGAATTCTTTCGATTCGATTCGAAATCACTCGATTCAGTTCGAATTCATTCGCTTCGGTTCGAATTCATTCGATTTGATTCGAATTCATTCGATTTGATTCGAATTCATTCGATTTGATTCGAATTCATTCGGTTCGATATAATTCGAATTCATTCGATTCGATTTGAATCGAATCTAATCAGTTCGAATGTATTCGAATTCATTCTATTCGATTGGATTAGAATTCATTCGATTCGATTGGATTCGAATTCAGTCGATTCGATTGGATTCGAATACAGTCGATTCGATTGGATTCGAATTCAGTTGATTCGATTCAAATTCATTTGGTTCAATTGAATTCGAATTCATTCAAATCGATTCGATTTGAATTCATTCAATTTGATTCGATTCAAATTCATTCTATTCGATTATATTCGAATTCTTTTGATTCGATTGGAACTCATTCGATTCGACTAGATTTCATTCGATTGGATTCGAATTCATTCTATTAGATTCGGATTCATTCGATTCGATTCGAATTCATTCGATTCGATTCGAATTCATACGATTTGATTCGAATTCATTCGATTCGATTCGAATTCATTCGATTCGATTCGAATTCATTCGATTCGAATTCATTCGATTCGATTCGAATTCATTCGATTCGATTCGAATTCATTCGATTCGGTTCGAATCAATTCGATTCGATTCGAATTCATTCGATTCGAATTCATTCTATTCGATTCGAATTCATTCGCTTCGATTCGAATTCATACGAACCGATTCGATTCAATTTTATTCTATTTGATTTGATTCAATTCATTCGATTCGATTCGAATTCATTCGATTCGAATTCATTCGATTCGAATTCATTCGATTCGATTCGAATTTATTCGATTCGATTCGAATCCATTCAATTCGATTCGAATTCTTTCGGTTCGATTCAATTCAAACGAACAGATTCGATTCAAATTTATTCGATTCGATTTGACTCAATTCATTCGATTTGATTCGAATTCATTCGATTCGGTTTCATCCTAATTCAATTGATTCGATATAATTCGAATTCATTCCATGCGATTTGATTTGAATTCATTCGATTCGGTTCGATTCGAATCCATTCGATTTTATTCGATTCGAATTCATTCGATTCGATTCGAATTATTTTGATTGGGTTTGATTCGAATTCATTCGATTGGATTCGAATTCATTCTATTCGATTCTGATTCATTCGATTCGAATTCATTCGATTCGATTCGAATTCATTCGATTCGATTCGAATTCATTCGATTCCTACGAATTCATTCGGTTCGAATTCATTCGATTTGATTCGAATTCAATCGATCCTATTCGAATTCGTTCGACTTGATTCGAACTCATTCGATTGGATTCGAATTCTTTCGATTCGAATTCACTCGATTCAGTTCGAATTCATTCGTTTCGGGCCAAATTCATTCGATTTGATTCGAATTCATTAGATTCGATTTGATTCGAATTCAATCGATTCAATTCGATTCGAATTCATTCGATTCGTTTTGGTTCGAATTCATCTATTCGATTGGATTCGAATTCATTCGATTAGATTGGATTCTAATGCATTCGATTCGATTGGATTAGAAATTATTCGATTCGATTGATTCGAATTCACGCGATTCGGTTAGATTCAAATTCATTCGCTTCGATTCAAATTCTTTATCTATCATTGGATTCGAATTAATTCGATTATATTTAATTCAAATTCATTCGATTCGATATCATTCAAATTTGTTCGATTCGAATTGAATTGAAGTCATTCGGTTCGATTTGATTCAAATCTATTCGATTCGACTTGATTCGAATTCATTCCCTCCGAATTCATTCGATTCGATTCGAATTCATTCGATTCGATTCGAATTCAATCGATTCGATTCGAATTCATTTGATTCGATTCGATTCGATTCGAATTCATTCGATTCGATTCGAATTCATTCGCTTCGATTCGAATTCATTCGCTTCGATTCGAATTCATTCGATTCGAATTCATTCAATTCTATTCGTATTTCTTCGGTTCGATTCGAATTCATACGAATCGATTCGATTCAAATTTTTTCGATTCGATTTGATTCAATTCATTCGATTCGATTTAATTCGAATTCGTTCCATGCGATTTGATTTAAATTCGTTCGATTCGGTTTGATTCAAATCCATTCGATTCTAACTTATTCGATTCGATTTGATTCGAATTATCTCGATTGGATTTGATTCGAATTCATTCGATTGGATTCGTATTTATATGATTCGATTCGGATTTATTCGATTCGAATTCATTCGATTCCTACGAATTCATTCGATTTGATTCGAATTCAATCGATCCAATCCGAATTTGTTCGATTCGATTCGAACTCATTGATTGGATTCGAATTCCTTAAATTCGATTCTAAATCACTCGAATCAGTTCGAATTCAATCGATTCGGTTCGAATTCATTCGATTTGGTTCGAATTCATTCGATTCGAATTATTACAATTCGATTCTAGTTGATTCGAGTTCATCCCATTCGATTCGATACAAATTCATTCGAATACATTTGATTCAAATTCATTCGATTCGATTTGGTTCGGATTCATTCGAATCGATTCGATTCCAATTCATTCGATTCGATTTGATTCGGAATCATTCGATTCGATTTGATTCGAATTATTTTGATTCGACTTCATTCGAATCCATTCTATTCGATTTCATGTGAATGAATTCGATTCGATTGGATTCGATGTTGATCCGATTTGATTGGATTCGAATTCATTCGTTTCGATTGGATTCGATTTCGTTCGATTCGATTCGACTCGAATTCATTCGATTTGATTGTATTCGCATTCATTCGATTCGACTGTATTCGTATTCTTCCGATTCTTCTCGATTCAAATCCTGTAAATTCGATTCGATTTTATTCGAATCCATTCGATTCGATGGCATTCGTTTACTTTCGATTCGACTATATTCGCATTCCTTCGATTCATCCCGATTCGATTCGAATTAATTCGATTCGTTTCGAATCGAATAAATTCGATTCGTTTTGATTCCAATAAATTCGATTCGTTTCGATACGAATAAATTTGATTCGTTTCGATTCGAATTCATTTGATTCGTTTCAATTTAAATTCATTCGCTTCGGTTCGAATGCGCTCGATTCGTTTCGAATTCATTCGATTCTATTTGATTCGAATTCATCCGATTCGACTTGATTCGAATTCATCCGATTCTACGAATGATTTTAGAAAGGATTGAGAAATTAAATGCCGATATAGCCGGGAGCACTTCGTTTTACTGAGAAAGTGGTGACATAGAAAATACCGTTGCGGATGAATTTAAACGTTAACAAAGTACTCCGAGAACTTTCGGAGTTTCGAAGGATGACATGGCGCTCATCCTCCGCCAATCCCTTCATCTCCCGTTGCCTGGTTGGAACAGAGGAAAAGGCGAGTTTAGTTTTCGTTATTAGGAATAAGTAATTAAGATTGACAGTTGTTATAAGGGTGCGTTTATATAGACACGATTAGTTATTTAAGGGTGCGCTTAGGCACGATTAGTTATTTAAGGGTGCGCTTAGGCACGATTAGTTATTTAAGGATGCGCTTAGGCACGATTAGTTATTTAAGGATGCGCTTAGGCACGATTAGTTATTTAAGGATGCGCTTAGGCACGATTAGTTATTTAAGGATGCGCTTAGGCACGATTAGTTTTTTAAGGATGCGCTTAGGCACGATTAGTTATTTAAGGATGCGGGTAGGCACGATTAGTTAATTAAGGATGCGCTTAGGCACGATTAGTTAATTAAGGATGCGCTTAGGCACGATTAGTTAATTAAGGATGCGCTTAGGCACGATTAGTTAATTAAGGATGCGCTTAGGCACGATTAGTTATTTAAGGAGGCGCTTAGGCACGATTAGTTGCATAAGGGTGCGCTTAGGCACGATTAGTTATAAGTAACAAGTTAAAATTATGAGCTATAAATGATAAATTTTTGGGTATATACCAGGCAATTAGGTTCGGTAGTTGTGCTCAATTGACATCAGAATCACCCATAAGCTAGCGCCAAGCTTACCAGCAACTAACCTCTGAATGCCAATTGGTAAGGCGTGCTATCGCTGCAGACGCTGAATATTCCCACGATGCACAGGTGCAGGGTAGGCGTGTGGGCGGAAGATGGTCCTGCTCCCAAGCGTCTAGAAGGCGTGCCAGAGAAGCAGACGCGACGAGCTGGACGGAGGCTGGCACTTGATTACGATTTAGCCCATCATCCTTGTACCACTGATGACGAAGTGACAAGAATGATGCATGTGGTGATCTTAGAGTGCGGCGAAGAAGCGAGAGTCCAGTTGGTTAATCCGTCAGTGCTCATAGGTATCTGCTGAAACTGTTGAAAACTCTCCAGAGGAAAAGGTATAAGTTGCGTTCAGAGGGCATTAGCTCATGGTTGTATTCAAGGAAGTTGCAAGAAAGAATGGCAAAAGCTATGGAAGACATTGAGCACACATACCCCTATATTTGATATCTTCGACACTCCCGGCCACAGGTTGGTTTCAGTGAAATATGAAATGAAAACCAACAAGAACTAGAATCTAATTGCCTTAAATAATACTTTAGAACAGAGACCTGTACTAGCTAGTAACGTAGGGAACTATTGTACAAGCTCATGAACGAGAGAATTTTTTAAACCTAACTTAACCTAAAGTTCGCCGTTCTCTAGCAAGCGGCGATTACGCTCGCTACAACGAACAGCCGCATGCCGGGGAACACGCGAAGGGTACAAGGACTTAGTAGCCATATTAGCCGTATCAGGCGCAGAACCTGACGAACCACCGGACGGAGTTGGAACCCCAGCCGCTGAGTCATCAGAACGGTGAGCATTTGCTGGAAGAATCAAGATTAGTGATGAGGCATGTCTATATACAAGCTCCCGAGTGCAGCCTTTAAATACTCGGGCAGCAGTCACCTCGTTGATAGAGTTTCGTTCCACGTGCCTCACTACCCCTAAAGGGTAGTTTGTTTGCTTATAATTAGGCTCCTTTAGCAGCACGATATCGCCAACACTGAGTGGCCTATGAAGTACTCTCTTATATCGATCCTGTCGGTTAGTAGCTTGTGTCATAAGAGTTGATAAAAACTGTTCATGATAGTTATCGTGCAAACGCGTCAAAGAACGCTTCAATTTTTGGAATTTTTCAGAAATAAACGTGTCTGTGCCGTACTCTGCATCATTTAGGTCATCTACCTGGAAGGTCGGCACAACATTTAGAGAGATCAATTCCCTACCCCTGGTTAACATCTCTGGTGTAATGGGCGAGGGAGCCAAAGGATCATCTCTAAGAGCCTCCAAATTCGCAACAGGACGTCTATTGATGAGGTGAGTGACCTTGGCTAAAATGAACTGAAATTCTAAGTAGCCGAGTTTTGAGTTCTTCAAAGATGAATGAATGAGCTTTTTGGTCTGTTTCACTAGAGTCAACTAGTGAACGCAATGAACTGTTACCTTTAGGATAGGCGCTGAAGCTTACTACTTTGATCCCATAGCTTTCTAAAAAGCATTTTGTCTCATAGTCTGATAGGAAAGATTTCAGTACATTAGTTCCTGCAACTATCTGACTACCTAAATCGGAAAAGAAATTACTGAACATTCCGAACTCGTAGATATGCAGTTGCAATGCCCTCAAAAATTCTGATACATCTGACCTCGCGCAAATTTTCAGGTTAACAGCTCGGCTCCACATGCAAGTCAAAATAAGCACCCACACCTTTGTGGTGCTGTTCCCTAGTTTTACCGTACATGGTCTCATGTAATCTGCAAATACAGAAGAGAAGACTGCTTTCGGAGGGTCCATCCTAAATTGACGGTAAGAGTTCTGATTAAGTGCAATACCTCTAGCGTTGAGTTTTCTACAAGTAATGCAACTTTTAACAATTTGACGAACTGTTGAGAATAGGCATTGAACCCAGAATCTGGTTCGAAATTCTTTAACAACTACGTACAAACCAGAATGAGCAAGTTTTTTATGAATGTCTAATATTATCAAGTTAGTAAGTGGACTAGATTTTGGTAGCAAGATGGGAAAGTTGTAGTTGTTGTTCAACATTCCTTTAACACAGAGAAGTCCTGAATCATTAATGACAATGTTGAGTTTCTCTATCAATTTCGGTGCATAACGTTGCTTTGAATTACTAGTTAGGTAAGAGAATATGTCCTGAAAATGCTTACGTTGTTCTACTCTAATGATACGAGACATTGCATCACCGTAGAAAGACAGGACAGATGGAGCTTCAGAAAATGAAGCTTTTACTCTACCTATTGAAGTTTTCAAGAGTGACAGAAAAAATAGTACATACGCCACTACCATGACTAGTTTTCGTCAACTAGAAAATCTATCAATTGAAACCACATGGTCCTCTGAAGGAATTTCTGCAGAGGCATTGTCAGAGTTAGCTTGAAGCGAAGTCACAGCAAAGTTTGAAGCAGAGTTTTCTACCTCCAAGTTTGGAATCGTCACTACGAGCTCATCTACCCTTGGGGGGCAAGATATTTCCGCGGGCCCTGAGTGGTAGTTGCTACCCTGAAGCTGCTTAGGGCTAATTTGTCTCGTCAAAAAGTCTGCAGGATTAACATTTCCCACCGTGTGTCGGAAAGTTACTGGGAAGGTTTTACAGAGATTGTCTATCACAGCAAGCCTATTTTGAACGAAGACTGATTTTTTCTCTATTTTTCCATACTCTACGGCAAACGAATTCAACCAATGAAGGCACACCAAGCTGTCCGTGTACAGAGTCAAAGATGAAATCTTGATGGGGTTCATCAGTGATGAACCGGTTAGGTCTGCTACAAGGTCTATCAAAACTTCCACGCCCAACTCTATCGCTTGCATTTCTAGCATGGGAATAGTTTTCGTTCCTAACTTCGTGCTTACTACCCGGTTTTTTGCAATTAGGAAATTTGCCACTTGGGTAACACAGTTGTACATGTACACCACTGCGCCGTAGATAGTTTTGGATGAATCTACGTAAGCTACCAACGAGTACTCGTGTGATCTCTCGCCAACGAAGCGTGGTATGCGGATTAGGTCGCAACCGTTTACTTGTTTGCAAATTCTACACCATTCTTTTTGTAGATCTGGCGAGATTTCTTCATCCCAGCCAAGCTTTTGCTGGGTTTGTAATGTGTGAACAAAAAGCTTCGCACGGTTCAGAATAGTTAAGTAAATGCCAAAAATATCGTACACCGTATTCAGTGAGCGTAATAATTTTCGCTTAGTGTTGCATTTGGGATCTAGCTCAACTGACGGAGGGGAAATCGTATCGTCTTCACGATTCCAGACAGTTCCTAACAATTTAACGTTATTAGGTGTAGAAGTTGCAGACGAGTCGTCTACCTGCTGCTGAAAGGCTTGAGAATTAGTGCACACTTGCTGCAAGTGAAATTGATACTTAGCGAAAACCTCTCTAATGGTTTCAAGAAGTTTTCCTAATGCCGTCTCATAGTTGCAGGAAAATGCGCCATTATCCATGTACATGAGCTCGTACACGGACTTCTTGAACTGCGCAAGTTCAGAGTCACCGTCGTCTCGAACTAGGATGATGTACAAGGCCATCATCAGCAAAAACGGCGAACATCTGAGTCCAAATGGCAGTCTCTTATTGCGATAAGCCACCAGTGCAAAGTCCCCTGCAGCAACGTTCCTAAACCAAAGACAGAGCAGCCTGTTCTGGTCAACTTCGCTTAAGGCAATGTTCAAGAATGCTTTCTCCAAATCAAAGGTAAGCAAAAATTTGTCGAATCTCAACAGAATCACTGCAGTTGTAATTTTTTTGTTCAAGAGGGGACCAGCCAAAGTAGCTTGATTATGGGACACCGTAAAAGTGGTTCCTCTTTCCTTCAAATTAGAGAGATACACAATTCTACATTTTGTAGACGCATGGCTCATTCTGAAGACTGCCATGTGAGCTAAAAAACTCGATTCGGGATGAAGTGACAAAAAGTTAGTTAGGTCAGGAATTTTTTCTAGCACTCCTCTTGATTCGAGCTCTTTGAAGCCCTCGTCGTACATCTTTAGCTTATCAGGAGTCTTAACGAGCTTTCTGAGATTTGATTTAAGAATGAGCTCTGAAAGTTTTCCGTTCTGTGCCAAGAGGTGAGAATTCTTACTATTCCATATTAATGGTAGAACCAACCTACCATCGTTCATTCGTTCAGAGTGTCTCAGCACGTAATCGATGATTTTAAGATTTGTCTCACTATGTTTTTCACTTTCAGGTTCATGCAAGCCTAAAGTTTGGGTACGAATTTCCTCTAACATGGACTCGCAAGCATTATGAAGAGCAGATTCAATTAAGTTGTCCTCTTCGTCCTGTACTACTTGTGACATCAAATTACTCACTTCGAGTTGTTTAGCATCGTCGATGCCACAAGAGGAGTCGCCAACTGTGCTGTAGACATCGGCCTGCCCACCACCGTCTGATGCTGGGACGACGTGAACATCAGAGCCTGCCTCTCTGCGCAGCAGTTGAGGACCTCTACAACCTGCACGGTCGGCTCGTCCGTGCTCAGCCGCAGCACCTGCCTCAGCACCTGCCTCAGCACCTGCCTCAGCACCTGCCTCAGCACCTGCCTCAGCACCTGCCTCAGCACCTGCCTCAGCACCTGCCTCAGCACCTGCAACATCCGCATCACTCAACGCAGAAGGGAGGTCGGGCAAGTTCTCCAGCATGATGTGCGCGTCACCGGAAAGCATGATTCCTAGAGAGGAGCTAATGTAAGAGGAGGAAGTATTAGTTCCGAAATTATGGTAAGAGAGTTTGAGTTCTGCATCTAACTCTGGACCCAATAC
Source organism: Morinoia aosen (assembly GCA_030386875.1). Taxonomy (NCBI): domain Eukaryota; kingdom Metazoa; phylum Arthropoda; class Malacostraca; order Amphipoda; family Talitridae; genus Morinoia; species Morinoia aosen. Next base: position 41,977,966 of record CM059578.1, on the reverse strand, counting down.
AAAATCTATGCGATCTACTTTGTCACCTAAAACCAATTTGTCATCAGCGAGATGATATCCTTTGTCAAGGAAGGTTTGAGTAATTTTACTCAAGTTTCGTATTCTGAAATTGATCCTTATCTCAGGTACGCAAATAGCCTGAATTTTTATTGTCTTTTTGTTGACAATCAAGGGCACCTCTACAAGCGAGGTTCTCATGGTACGGCTAGCGTTAAAACCCTGTATAGTCAAAGATAAGTCTCGTTTCAATATTGTCAACTTGTGTTTTCGGGCGTAGTTTTTAGAGATGAAATTTTTCTGGCAACCCCCGTCTTTCAATCCCCTTATTTTCGCGTTGTGATTCAAATCAAGAGGACAAGTGAAAGTAGGCAAAATTACATCGCCTTCCACAGAGTTTGAAAACACAGTATGAACCGAGGAAAGGGTGGCAGAAAACTCCGAGTCACTGGTAGAATTTTTAGGAAAAGAGAAATTGGCATTTTTACCGCACAAGAACGTCATGTGACTACCGTTACATTTTTTACATTTTGAAGAGAAATCAAATTTGCATTTGGCCGCAGTATGGTTTCTGAATGAACATTTTACACAGGCTCCCATACTTTTAAGTTTATCGAATTTCTTTCTAGGAGAATCGAAAACCTGGCAAGTCCTGAGAAGATGGTTAGAAGGTTTACCTTCATTTGCGCACAAAATGCAAGGAATGTTACCACTGGACTTCACATTCACAGCAAAGCTCTTAGCCTGTAGCTTAGGCTTAGGCTTAGTGGCGACAGTTTGAGGCGCTTTCGGCGCGGAAGACTCTCTTAGAACAGTAGGACAAATTTTAGTATACCTCTCGGTTACTTCAAAGATGTGATCATTGATGTTATCAAGAGAAGGCTTGTTCACATTCGTTGTCTGGATCATTAGACCTTGGAAGGTTTCATTCATTGCCGACCAAATGAAATACTGAAGCACATCCTTCGCATCAATGCGAAGATTGTTGAAAGATGCCGAGATTGACCTCATATTACTAATAAAAGCATACGGGTCTGATCCACAAGGAAATTTTAGTTCAGAAAGTCTTTTAATTACGTCATACTTTTGGGAAAGTACAGAACCAAAAGCTCTCTGAAGGATAGCTTTAGCAGCATCGTACGGTTGCTCCGCTATCTCAAAAGATTCAATTAGAGTTCTAGGAGAACCCGAAAGCTGCCGCTTCAGGTACGAGAATCGTTCGTAACTCGAGAGCGTGTACTTGTCTAAGATACCTTCCAAGTTACAAAAGAATTTCTCTAAGTTATCCACCTGCGGATCAGAGAAGGTAGGCAACGGTACCTCAGGAAGCTTGAGCTTAGGAAGAGTAACGGTGGTGTCGCCCGCCCCAGGACTCGCATGGGTCGCCGCTGCAGCCGATGTCCCTGCAGGAGCACTCGAGGGAGGTTCCAGGCTCCGTCTCAGTCGTAGGACACTTAATTCCAGAGACTCCTCGTAGGCCTCTGACTCTTGAAGATTTTGTTTGACTTCATCTTCTGCAATGTTAATTTCGATGAATTTGGTCAATACGCTCTGATCCAGAGCATTAAGTTCGGTTCTCAAAGAACTCAGTCGTTCCAAAAGAGCTTGCCGTTGTTCTCTGCCGATGTTCTGCAGATCTGTGGAAACTTTAGATGATATTTTTGTTAGCTTTTGCCGCACATATCCTCTGGCCTTAATCAAATTAGTTTCATCAGACATTTCGAATTAGTTGGCAATAGAATTAACAATGCAGCGCCAGCCAACGCCCAAACCAGCCACGTCCGTCCGTCCGTCCGTCTTTCCGTCTGTCACCATTAGCAAACCTGAAAAAGATATTGTGTCCCCATACTGGCCACCATACGAAAGATTTTAGAAAGGATTGAGAAATTAAATGCCGATATAGCCGGGAGCACTTCGTTTTACTGAGAAAGTGGTGACATAGAAAATACCGTTGCGGATGAATTTAAACGTTAACAAAGTACTCCGAGAACTTCCGGAGTTTCGAAGGATGACATGGCGCTCATCCTCCGCCAATCCCTTCATCTCCCGTTGCCTGGTTGGAACAGAGGAAAAGGTGAGTTTAGTTTTCGTTATTAGGAATAAGTAATTAAGATTGACAGTTGTTATAAGGGTGCGTTTATATAGACACGATTAGTTATTTAAGGGTGCGCTTAGGCACGATTAGTTATTTAAGGGTGCGCTTAGGCACGATTAGTTATTTAAGGATGCGCTTAGGCACGATTAGTTATTTAAGGATGCGCTTAGGCACGATTAGTTATTTAAGGATGCGCTTAGGCACGATTAGTTATTTAAGGATGCGCTTAGGCACGATTAGTTATTTAAGGATGCGCTTAGCACGATTAGTTATTTGAGGATGCGCTTAGGCACGATTAGTTAATTAAGGATGCGCTTAGGCACGATTAGTTAATTAAGGATGCGCTTAGGCACGATTAGTTAATTAAGGATGCGCTTAGGCACGATTAGTTAATTAAGGATGCGCTTAGGCACGATTAGTTATTTAAGGAGGCGCTTAGGCACGATTAGTTGCATAAGGGTGCGCTTAGGCACGATTAGTTATAAGTAACAAGTTAAAATTATGAGCTATAAATGATGAATTTTTGGGTATATACCAGGCAATTAGGTTCGGTAGTTGTGCTCAATTGACATCAGAATCACCCATAAGCTAGCGCCAAGCTTACCAGCAACTAACCTCTGAATGCCAATTGGTAAGGCGTGCTATCGCTGCAGACGCTGAATATTCCCACGATGCACAGGTGCAGGGTAGGCGTGTGGGCGGAAGATGGTCCTGCTCCCAAGCATCTAGAAGGCGAGCCAGAGAAGCAGACGCGACGAGCTGGACGGAGGCTGGCACTTGATTACGATTTAGCCCATCATCCTTGTACCACTGATGACGAAGTGACAAGAATGATGCATGTGGTGATCTTAGAGTGCGGCGAAGAAGCGAGAGTCCAGTTGGTTAATCCGTCAGTGCTCATAGGTATCTGCTGAAACTGTTGAAAACTCTCCAGAGGAAAAGGTATAAGTTGCGTTCAGAGGGCATTAGCTCATGGTTGTATTCAAGGAAGTTGCAAGAAAGAATGGCAAAAGCTATGGGAGACATTGAGCACACATACCCCTATATTTGATATCTTCGACAGATTCGACTTGATTCGAATTCATCCGATTCGACTTGATTCGAATTCATTCGATTTGATTCAAATTCATTCGACTCGATTTGATTCGGAATCATTTGATTCGATTTGATTCGGAATCATTCGATTCGATTTGATTAGAATTCATTCGATCCGACTTTATTCGAATTCATTCGATCCGACTTTATTCGAATTCATTCGATTCGATTTTATTCGAATTAATTCGATTCGATTGGATTCGATGTTCATCCGATTCGATATTAATCGAATTCATTCGATTTGATTTTATCCGCATTCTTTCGATTCGATTGTATTCGTATTATTTCGACTCCTCACGATTCGATTCGAATGAATTTGATTCGTTACGGCTCGGATAAATTCGATTCGAATAATTTCGATTCGTTTCCACTCGAATAAATTCGATTCATTTCGATACGAATAAATTCGATTCGTTTCGATTCGAATTTATTAGATTCGATTCAGTTCAAATTCATTCGCTTCCTTTCGAATGCGTTCGATTCGATTCGAATTCATTCGATTCTATTTGATTCGAATTCATCCGATTCGATTTGATTCGAATACATTTGATTCGATTCGAATTCATTCGAATCGATTCGAATTCATCCGATTCGATTTGATGCGAATACATTTGATTCGATTCGAAATCATTCGAATCGATTCGAATTCATTCGAATTGATTCGAATTCATCCGATTCGATTTGATTCGAATACATTCGATTCGAATTCATTCGATTTGATTGAAATTCATTCGATTCGATTCGAATTCATTCGTTTCGATTCGAATTCATTCGATTCGATTCAAATGTATTCGATTCGAATTGATTCAATTCATTCGATTCAATTCGAATTCGTTCGATTCGATTTCATCCAAATTCATATGATTCGATTCAATATGAATTCTTTCGATTCTATTCGAATGCATTCGATTCGACTGGATTCGATTTCATTCACTTCGATTCGAATTCATTCGATTTGATTGTATTCGCATTCTTTCTATTCGATTGTATTCGTATTCTTTCGGTTATTCTCGATTTGATTCGATACGGCTCGGATAAATTCGATTCGTTTCGATTCGAACGAATTCGATTCGTTACGGCTCGAATAAATTCGATTCGTTCCGATTCGAATAAATTCGATTCGTTTTTATTCGAAAAAATTCGATTCGTTTCGAAACGAATAAATTCGATTCTTTTCGATTCGAATTCATTGAATTCGATTCAATTCAAATTCATTCGCTTCGGTTCGAATTCGTTCGATTCGATTCGAACTCACTCGATTCTATTTGATTCGAATTCAACTGATTCGATTTGATTCGAATACATTCGATTCGAATTCATTCGATTCGATTCTAATTCATTCGAATCGATTCGAATTCGTTCGATTCGATTCGAATTCATTGAATTCGATACGTATTCTTCGGTTCGATTCGAATTCATACGAATCGATTCGATTCAAATTTATTCGATTCGATTTGATTCAATTCATTCGAAATGATTCAATTCGAAATCATTCGATTCGATTTCATCCAAATTCATTTGATTCGATTTAATTCGAATTCATTCCACGCGATTTAATTTGAATTCATTCGATTCGGTTTGATTGAACCCATTCGATTCGAATTTATTCGATTCGATTTGATTCGAATTATTTTGATCGGATTTGATTCTAATTCATTCGATTGGATTTGTATGCATTTGATTCGATTCGGATTCATTCGATTCGATTCGAATTCAATCGATCCAATCCGAATTCGTTCGATTCGATTCGAACACATTGAGCGGATTCGAATTCTTTCGATTCGATTCGAAATCACTCGATTCAGTTCGAATTCATTCGCTTCGGTTCGAATTCATTCGATTTGATTCGAATTCATTCGATTTGATTCGAATTCATTCGATTTGATTCGAATTCATTCGGTTCGATTTAATTCGAATTCATTCGATTCGATTTGATTCGAATCTAATCAGTTCGAATGTATTCGAATTCATTTTATTCGATTGGATTAGAATTCATTCGATTCGATTGGATTCGAATTCAGTCGATTCGATTGGATTCGAATACAGTCGATTCGATTGGATTCGAATTCAGTTGATTCGATTCAAATTCATTTGGTTCAATTGAATTCGAATTCATTCAAATCGATTCGATTTGAATTCATTCCATTTGATTCGATTCAAATTCATTCAATTCGATTATATTCGAATTCTTTTGATTCGATTGGAACTCATTCGATTCGACTAGATTTCATTCGATTGGATTCGAATTCATTCTATTAGATTCGGATTCATTCGAATCGATTCGAATTCATTCGATTCGATTCGAATTCATACGATTTGATTCGAATTCATTCGATTCGATTCGAATTCATTCGATTCGATTCGAATTCATTCGATTCGATTCGAATTCATTCGATTCGATTCGAATTCATTCGATTCGGTTCGAATCAATTCGATTCGATTCGAATTCATTCGATTCGAATTCATTCTATTCGATTCGAATTCATTCGCTTCGATTCGAATTCATACGAACCGATTCCATTCAATTTTATTCGATTTGATTTGATTCAATTCATTCGATTCGATTCGAATTCATTCGATTCGAATTCATTCGATTCGAATTCATTCGATTCGAATTCATTCGATTCGAATCCATTCAATTCGATTCGAATTCTTTCGGTTCGATTCAATTCAAACGAACAGATTCGATTCAAATTTATTCGATTCGATTTGACTCAATTCGTTCGATTTGATTCGAATTCATTCGATTCGGTTTCATCCTAATTCAATTGATTCGATTTAATTCGAATTCATTCCATGCGATTTGATTTGAATTCATTCGATTCGGTTTGATTCGAATCCATTCGATTTTATTCGATTCGAATTCATTCGATTCGATTCGAATTATTTCGATTGGGTTTGATTCGAATTCATTCGATTGGATTCGAATCATTCTATTCGATTCTGATTCATTCGATTCGATTCGAATTCATTCGATTCGATTCGAATTCATTCGATTCGATTCGAATTCATTCGATTCCTACGAATTCATTCGATTCGAACTCATTCGATTGGATTCGAATTCTTTCGATTCGAATTCACTCGATTCAGTTCGAATTCATTCGTTTCGGGCCAAATTCATTCGATTTGATTCGAATTCATTAGATTCGATTTGATTCGAATTCAATCGATTCAATTCGATTCGAATTCATTCGATTCGTTTTGGTTCGAATTCATCTATTCGATTGGATTCGAATTCATTCGATTAGATTGGATTCTAATGCATTCGATTCGATTGGATTAGAAATTATTCGATTCGATTGATTCGAATTCACGCGATTCGGTTAGATTCAAATTCATTCGCTTCGATTCAAATTCTTTATCTATGATTGGATTCGAATTAATTCGATTATATTTAATTCAAATTCATTCGATTCGATATCATTCAAATTCGTTCGATTCGAATTGAATTGAAGTCATTCGGTTCGATTTGATTCAAATCTATTTGATTCGACTTGATTCGAATTCATTCCCTTCGAATTCATTCGATTCGATTCGAATTCATTCGATTCGATTCGAATTCAATCGATTCGATTCGAATTCAATCGATCCAATCCGAATTCGTTCGATTCGATTCGAACACATTGAGCGGATTCGAATTCTTTCGATTCGATTCGAAATCACTCGATTCAGTTCGAATTCATTCGCTTCGGTTCGAATTCATTCGATTTGATTCGAATTCATTCGATTTGATTCGAATTCATTCGATTTGATTCGAATTCATTCGGTTCGATTTAATTCGAATTCATTCGATTCGATTTGATTCGAATCTAATCAGTTCGAATGTATTCGAATTCATTTTATTCGATTGGATTAGAATTCATTCGATTCGATTGGATTCGAATTCAGTCGATTCGATTGGATTCGAATACAGTCGATTCGATTGGATTCGAATTCAGTTGATTCGATTCAAATTCATTTGGTTCAATTGAATTCGAATTCATTCAAATCGATTCGATTTGAATTCATTCCATTTGATTCGATTCAAATTCATTCAATTCGATTATATTCGAATTCTTTTGATTCGATTGGAACTCATTCGATTCGACTAGATTTCATTCGATTGGATTCGAATTCATTCTATTAGATTCGGATTCATTCGAATCGATTCGAATTCATTCGATTCGATTCGAATTCATACGATTTGATTCGAATTCATTCGATTCGATTCGAATTCATTCGATTCGATTCGAATTCATTCGATTCGATTCGAATTCATTCGATTCGATTCGAATTCATTCGATTCGGTTCGAATCAATTCGATTCGATTCGAATTCATTCGATTCGAATTCATTCTATTCGATTCGAATTCATTCGCTTCGATTCGAATTCATACGAACCGATTCCATTCAATTTTATTCGATTTGATTTGATTCAATTCATTCGATTCGATTCGAATTCATTCGATTCGAATTCATTCGATTCGAATTCATTCGATTCGAATTCATTCGATTCGAATCCATTCAATTCGATTCGAATTCTTTCGGTTCGATTCAATTCAAACGAACAGATTCGATTCAAATTTATTCGATTCGATTTGACTCAATTCGTTCGATTTGATTCGAATTCATTCGATTCGGTTTCATCCTAATTCAATTGATTCGATTTAATTCGAATTCATTCCATGCGATTTGATTTGAATTCATTCGATTCGGTTTGATTCGAATCCATTCGATTTTATTCGATTCGAATTCATTCGATTCGATTCGAATTATTTCGATTGGGTTTGATTCGAATTCATTCGATTGGATTCGAATTCATTCTATTCGATTCTGATTCATTCGATTCGATTCGAATTCATTCGATTCGATTCGAATTCATTCGATTCGATTCGAATTCATTCGATTCCTACGAATTCATTCGATTCGAACTCATTCGATTGGATTCGAATTCTTTCGATTCGAATTCACTCGATTCAGTTCGAATTCATTCGTTTCGGGCCAAATTCATTCGATTTGATTCGAATTCATTAGATTCGATTTGATTCGAATTCAATCGATTCAATTCGATTCGAATTCATTCGATTCGTTTTGGTTCGAATTCATCTATTCGATTGGATTCGAATTCATTCGATTAGATTGGATTCTAATGCATTCGATTCGATTGGATTAGAAATTATTCGATTCGATTGATTCGAATTCACGCGATTCGGTTAGATTCAAATTCATTCGCTTCGATTCAAATTCTTTATCTATGATTGGATTCGAATTAATTCGATTATATTTAATTCAAATTCATTCGATTCGATATCATTCAAATTCGTTCGATTCGAATTGAATTGAAGTCATTCGGTTCGATTTGATTCAAATCTATTCGATTCGACTTGATTCGAATTCATTCCCTTCGAATTCATTCGATTCGATTCGAATTCATTCGATTCGATTCGAATTCAATCGATTCGATTCGAATTCATTTGATTCGATTCGAATTCATTCGATTCGATTCGAATTCATTCGCTTCGATTCGAATTCATTCGATTCGAATTCATTCAATTCTATTCGTATTTCTTCGGTTCGATTCGAATTCATACGAATCGATTCGATTCAAATTTTTTAGATTCGATTTGATTCAATTCATTCGATTCGATTTAATTCGAATTCGTTTCATGCGATTTGATTTAAATTCGTTCGATTCGGTTTGATTCAAATCCATTCGATTCTAACTTATTCGATTCGATTTGATTCGAATTATCTCGATTGGATTTGATTCGAATTCATTCGATTGGATTCGTATTTATATGATTCGATTCGGATTCATTCGATTCGAATTCATTCGATTCCTACGAATTCATTCGATTTGATTCGAATTCAATCGATCCAATCCGAATTTGTTCGATTCGATTCGAACTCATTGATTGGATTCGAATTCCTCAAATTCGATTCGAAATCACTCGATTCAGTTCGAATTCAATCGATTCGGTTCGAATTCATTCGATTTGGTTCGAATTCATTCGATTCGAATTATTACAATTCGATTCTAGTTGATTCGAGTTCATCCCATTCGATTCGATACAAGTTCATTCGAATACATTTGATTCAAATTCATTCGATTCGATTTGGTTCGGATTCATTCGAATCGATTTGATTCCAATTCATTCGATTCGATTTGATTCGGAATCATTCGATTCGATTTGATTCGAATTATTTTGATTCGACTTCATTCGAATCCATTCTATTCGATTTCATGTGAATGAATTCGATTCGATTGGATTCGATGTTCATCCGATTCGATTGGATTCGAATTCATACGTTTCGATTGGATTCGATTTCGTTCGATTCGATTCGACTCGAATTCATTCGATTTGATTGTATTCGCATTCATTCGATTCGACTGTATTCGTATTCTTCCGATTCTTCTCGATTCAAATCCTGTAAATTCGATTCGATTTTATTCGAATCCATTCGATTCGATTGCATTCGTTTACTTTCGATTCGACTATATTCGCATTCCTTCGATTCATCCCGATTCGATTCGAATTAATTCGATTCGTTTCGAATCGAATAAATTCGATTCGTTTTGATTCCAATAAATTCGATTCGTTTCGATACGAATAAATTTGATTCGTTTCGATTCGAATTCATTTGATTCGTTTCAATTTAAATTCATTCGCTTCGGTTCGAATGCGCTCGATTCGTTTCGAATTCATTCGATTCTATTTGATTCGAATTCATCCGATTCGACTTGATTCGAATTCATCCGATTCGACTTGATTCGAATTCATCCGATTCGACTTGATTCGAATTCATTCGATTTGATTCAAATTCATTCGACTCGATTTGATTCGGAATCATTCGATTCGATTTGATTAGAATTCATTCGATCCGACTTTATTCGAATTCATTCGATTCGATTTTATTCGAATTAATTCGATTCGATTGGATTCGATGTTCATCCGATTCGATATTAATCGAATTCATTCGATTTGATTTTATCCGCATTCTTTCGATTCGATTGTATTCGTATTATTTCGACTCCTCACGATTCGATTCGAATGAATTTGATTCGTTACGGCTCGGATGAATTCGATTCGAATAATTTCGATTCGTTTCCACTCGAATAAATTCGATTCGTTTCGATACGAATAAATTCGATTAGTTTCGATTCGAATTTATTAGATTCGATTCAATTCAAATTCATTCGCTTCCTTTCGAATGCGTTCGATTCGATTCGAATTCATTCGATTCTATTTGATTCGAATTCATCCGATTCGATTTGATTCGAATACATTTGATTCGATTCGAATTCATTCGAATCGATTCGAATTCATCCGATTCGATTTGATGCGAATACATTTCATTCGATTCGAATTCATTCGAATCGATTCGAATTCATTCGAATTGATTCGAATTCATCCGATTCGATTTGATTCGAATACATTCGATTCGAATTCATTCGATTTGATTGAAATTCATTCGATTCGATTCGAATTCATTCGTTTCGATTCGAATTCATTCGATTAGATTCAAATTTATTCGATTCGAATTGATTAAATTCATTCGATTCAATTCGAATTCGTTCGATTCGATTTCATCCAAATTCATATGATTCGATTCAATATGAATTCCTTCGATTCTATTGGAATGCATTCGATTCGACTGGATTCGATTTCATTCACTTCGATTCGAATTCATTCGATTTGATTGTATTCGCATTCTTTCTATTCGATTGTATTCGTATTCTTTCGGTTATTCTCGATTTGATTCGATACGGCTCGGATAAATTCGATTCGTTTCGATTCGAACGAATTCGATTCGTTACGGCTCGAATAAATTCGATTCGTTCCGATTCGAATAAATTCGATTCGTTTCTATTCGAAAAAATTCGATTCGTTTCGAAACGAATAAATTCGATTCTTTTCGATTCGAATTCATTAAATTCGATTCAATTCAAATTCATTCGCTTCGGTTCAAATTCGTTCGATTCGATTCGAACTCACTCGATTCTATTTGTTTCGAATTCATCTGATTCGATTTGATTCGAATACATTCGATTCGAATTCATTCGATTCGAATTCATTCCATTTTAATTCATTCGAATCGATTCGAATTCGTTCGATTCGATTCGAATTCATACGAATCGATTCGATTCAAATTTATTCGATTCGATTTGATTCAATTCATTCGAAATGATTCAATTCAAATTCATTCGATTCGATTTCATCCAAATTCATTTGATTCGATTCAATTCGAATTCATTCCACGCGATTTGATTTGAATTCATTCGATTCGGTTTGATTGAATCCATTCGATTCGAATTTAGTCGATTCGATTTGATTCGAATAATTTCTATCGAATTTGATTCGAATTCATTCGATTGGATTCGTATGCATTTGATTCGATTCGGATTTATTCGATTCGAATTCATTCGATTCGACTCAAATTCATTTGATTCCTACGAATTCATCCGATCCGAATTCATTCGATTTGATTCGAATTCAATCGATCCAATCCGAATTCGTTCGATTCGATGCGAACTCATTGAGTGGATTCGAATTCTTTCGATTCGATTCTAATTCACTCGATTCAGTTCGAATTCATTCGATTCGGTTCGAATTCATTCGATTTCATTCGAGTTCATTCGATTTGATTCGAATTTATTCGATTCGGTTTAATTCGAATTCATTCGATTCGATTTGATTCAAATCTATTCGGTTCGACTGTATTCGAATTCATTCTATTCGATTGGATTGGAATTCATTCGATTCGATTCAAATTCATTTGGTTCAATTGAATTCGAATTCATTCAAATCGATTCGATTTGAATTCATTCCATTTGACTAGATTCAAATTAATTCTATTCAATTATATTCGAATTCTTTTGATTCGATTGGAACTCATTCGATTCGACTAGATTTCATTCGATTCAATTCGAATTCATTCGATTCGATTTGAATTCATCCGATTCGAACTCCTTCGATTCGTTTCGAATTCATTCGATTCGATATGAATTCATTCGATTCTATTAGAATACATTCGATTCCATTCGAATTCATTCGAATCGCTTGGATTCGATTTCATTCGATTTGATTGTATTCGCATTCTTTCGATTCAATTGTATTCGTATTATTTCGATTCTTCTCGATTCGATTCCAATAAATTCGATTCGATTTTATTCGAATTTATTCGATTCGATTGCATTCGTATACCTTTGATTCGACTATATTCGTATTCATTCGATTCTTCCCAATTCGATTCGTTAAGACTGGAATAAATTCGATTCGACATGAATTTATTCGATTCAACTCGATTCGAATTTAACCGATTCGATACAGTTTGAATTCATTCGATTCGATTTGATTCGAATTTTTTCGATTTGATTTGATTCGAACTCACTCGATTGGATTTGATTCGAATTCTCACGATTAAATTTGATTTTGAACCGTTCGATTCGATTGGATACGAATTCATTCGATTCGAATTGATTCGAATTCATTCGATTCGATTTGTTTGGAATTCATTCGATCTGATTTTATTCGAATTCATTCGATTCGATCTAATTTGAATTCATTCGACTAGATTTCATTTGAATTCATTCGATTCGATTGGACTCGATTTCATTCGATTCGATTGGATTCGATTTCATTCGATTCGATTGGATTCGAATGCATTCGAATCGAACCCATTCGATTATATTCGATTCGAATTCATTCGATTCGATTGGCTTCAAATTTCTTCAATTCGATTTAATTCAAATTCGTTCGATTCGATTTGATTTTTCGATTCATTCGATTTGATTTTTCGATTCATTCGATTCGATTCGACACGAATTCTTTCGATTCGATTTGATTCGAACCAATTCAATTTGTTTCAAGTTCATTCGATTCGATTTGATTCGAATTCATTCGTTTTGATTGAGTCGAATTCATTCGATTTAATTTGATTCGAATTCATTCGATTCGATTGGGTTGTAATTCATCAATTCGATTGGATTCGAATTCATTCAATTCAAATCGATTTGATAAGAATTTATTCGATTCGAATACATCCGATTCGAATTCATTCGATTTGAATTCATTCGATTCAAATTCATTGGATTCGAATTCATTCGATTCGATTTGATTCGGAATCATTCAATTCGATTCCATTGGAATTATTTCGATTCGATTTGATTCCTATTCTTTATGTTCAATTTGTTTCGAATTCCTTCGATCTGATTTCCATCGAATACATGCGATTCGATTTGATTCGAATTCATTCGATTCGATTTGATTCGAATCCATTCGATTCGTATTGATTCGAATTTATTCGATTCGATTGAGTTGAATTCATTCGATTTGATTTTATTCGAATTCTTTCGATTCGATTGGTTTATATATCGAGTCGATTGGATTCGAATTCATTCGATTCGATTAGATTCTAATTCATACCATTCGTTCGGATTCGATTCCATTCGATTCGATTGGTTTTGAATTCATGTAATTCGATTGCATTAGTATAAATTCACTTCGATTGAATTCGAATAAATTCGATTCGATTGAATTCGAATTCATTCGATTCGATTCTAATTTATTCGATTCGATTGGATTCGAATTCATTCAACTCGATTGGATTCAAATTCGTCCGATTCGGTTGGAATCGAATTCAATCGATTCGATTCCGATTCATTCGATTCGATTCGATTGTGTTCGTTTTCTTTTCATTCAATTGTACTCGTACTTTTTCGATTCTCTCGATTCGATTCGAATTCATTCGATTCATTTCGATTAGAATATATTCAATTGGAATTCATTAGATTCGATTCGCATTAGATTTATTTCAACTCGCATCGAATGAATTCGTACGAATCGAATGAATTCGAATCAAACCGAATGAATTCGAATCGAATCGACTGAATTCGAGTCCAATCGAATGAATTCGATTCGAATCGAAAGAATTCGAATCCAACCATATCGCATGAATTCGAATCGAATGAAATGAATCAAATCGAATCAAATGAACTCGAACCAAATATGTTTCAATGAATTCGGATCGAATCGAATGAATTCGAATCGAATGAATTGAATCAAATCGAATCGAATGAACTCGAATCAAATCTGTTCGAATAAATTCGAATCGAATCGAGTGAATTCGAATCGAATTGAACGAATTCGAATCTAATTGAATGAATTCTAATAGAATCGCATCTAATTAATTGGAAAAAATAATTGGATCGAATCGAATCGAGAAGAATCGAACGAATACACCCGAATCGAAAGAATACGAATATAATCGAATCGAATGAATTAAAATCGAAACGACTGAATTCGAATCGGATCGAATGAATTCGAATCCGATCGAATCGAATGAATTCTAATCGAATCGAATCGAATGAATTCGAATGGAATCAAATGAATTCGAATCGAATCAAATGAAATCGAGTCGAATCGAAGAAGTCGAATCGAATAAAATGAATTCGAATCCAGTCGAATAAAATGAATTCGAATCCAACCGAATGAATTCGAATCCAATTGAATCGAATGAATTCGAAACCATTCGAATCGAATAACCTTGTATCAAATCGAATGAATTCGAATCAAATCGAAGAAATTCCAACCGAACCGAATGAATTCGAACCAAATCGAATGAATTCGAACCCAATCGAATGAATTCGCATCGAATCGAACGAATTCGAATCGAATCGAACGAATTCGAATCGAATGATTTTGAATCAGATCGAATGAATTCGAATCGAATGAATTCGAATCGAATCGAATGAATTCGAATCGAATGGAATCAAATGAATTCGAATCAAATCAAATCGCATGGATTCGAACAAAATCGATTCGAATGATTACAAATCAAATCTAATCGAACGAATTCGCATCAAATCGAATCGAAAGAATTCGAATCAAATCTAATCGAATGAATTCGAATCAAATCGAATGAATTTGGATCCGATCGAATGAATTCGAAACCAATCAAATGAATTCAAATTAGGTCGAATTGATTGAATTTGAAATAAATCGAGTTGAATGAATTCGAACCAAATCGAATCGATTGAATTCGAATCAAATCGAATCAAATGAACTCGAATCAAATTGAATCGAATGGATTCGAACCAAATCGAGTCGAATGATTACAAATCAAATCAAATCGCACGAATACGAATCAGATCGAATCGATAGAATTCGAATCAAATCGAATCAAATGAATTCGAATCCAATCTAATCGAATGAATTCGAATCTAATCGAATTGAAAAAGTTCAAATCAAATCGAGTCAAATGGAATCGAATCATTTCGAATCGAATGAATTTCAATGAAGTCAGATCGAATGAATTCGAACCAAATCGAATAGAAAGAATACGAATCAAATCGAATCGAAAAAATTCCAATCAAATCGAATCGAAGAAACTCGAATCAAATTGAATCGAATGGATTCGAAACAAATCAAATCGGATCGAATGAATTCGAAACATAATCGAATCGAATGAATTCGAATCGAATCAAATGAATTCGAATAAAATCGAATTAAATGAATACGAATTGTGTCATATATAATGAAATCGAATCAAATCGTTTCGAATTATTTCGAATCAAATCGAGTCAAATGAATTCGAATCAAATCGAATCGAATAAATTCGAAACAAACTGGATTGAATGAACTCGTCTAGAATCGGTTCGAACGAATTCAAGTCGAATCAGATGAATTCGAATCAAATAAAAACGAATGAATTGGAATCGAATCGAATCGAATAAATTCGAATCGATTGGAATGAATCCGAATACAATTGAATCGAATGGATTCGAATCCCATCGAATGGTATGAATTCGTATTTAATAAGTTCGAATTCAATGAATTCGAGTCTTATCGAATCGAATGAGTTTGATTGGAATTGAATGAATTAAAATTGAATCGAATGAATTTGAATCGAATTGAATGATTTGGAGTCGAATCGAATGAATTCGAATCTAATCCAATCGAATGAATTCTAATACAATCGAATGAATTCGAGTCCAATCAAATGAATACAAATTTAATCGAATCGATCGAATTTGAAAGAAATCGAATTGAATGAATTCGAATCAAATTGAATCGAAAAAATTCGAATCAAATCGAATCGAATGAATTTGAATCAAATCTAACCGAATGTATTCGAATCAAATCGAATCGAATGAATTCAAATTAAATCGAATCGGACAAATTCGAATTAAATCGAATCGCAGAAATTTCAATCCAATCGAATCGAATGAATTCGAATCGAATATAATCGAATGAGTTCGATTCGCTTGCATTCGAATCCAATCGATTCGAATCAAACGAATTCGAAATCAATCAAATCGAATGAATTCGAATCCAATCGAGTCGAATGAATTCGAATAAAATCGAATCGAATGAATTCGAATAAAATCAGATCGAATGAATTGGAACCAAATCGGATAGAAAGAATACGAATCAAATCGAATCGAAATAATTCCAATGAAATCAAATCGAAGGAATTCGAATCAAATCGAATCGAATGGATTCGATGCAAATCGAATCGAAAGAATCATAATCTATACAAAAAGCCTGATGGTGGAGTTAAAGAAAGTCCGGATTGATAGTTTTTAATTGAACTCAACGAAAGATTAGTAACAACAGTAAACAACAGTCAAACGAATCAATTGGCGAGGAGTAGCACTGATCGGGCCCGAGTGCACAACACGCAGCTCTTGCCGCACGCCAGCGCCCACCGCTTGACTCGAAAGACCTAGACCCAACGGCCTGTAGGAAAAAACAAAGACTTGAGCCTATAAGGACATGAAATAACCCCGAACAACTTCAACCCCTACCGGACAGCTGATATATCGGCTGCGGAATGGCGTTCCAATTCTAGTTATAAGTGAAACGTTATACGTTATACAGTTCCAGTTATAAGTTATACGTTATACAGTTCCAGTCATAAGTTATACGTTATACGTTATACAGTTCCAGTTATAAGTTATACGTTATACGTTATTAAGTTCCAGTTATAGATTATACGTTATACGTTATTAAGTTCCAGTTATAAGTTATACGTTATTAAGTTCCAGTTATAAGTTATACGTTATACGTTATTAAGTTCCAGTTATAAGTTATACGTTATTAAGTTCCAGTTATAAGTTATACGTTTTACGTTATTAAGTTCTAGTTATAAGTTATACGTTATTCGTTATTAAGTTCCGGGTATAAGTTATACGTTATTCGTTATTAAGTTACAGTTATAAGTTATTATTCGAATGCGTGTGTGGCGTTGCACCCTAATTGACCAGAGCAGGAAATTGAGACGTTGACAGCAAATCACAATGGCCAATCAACCCACGTACCCCTCAGTGCTATCCAGTGCTTCGAAGTAAGACGGAGAGGAGTAACACGGCCCTCGGTGAGTTAGGCTTCCATGGTCAGGTCACACGTCAGCGGGCGATGAGGCGAAGAGGCGAACTCTGCTCCCTGACGGAGTGACCAATTCGCTCCACCCTCCACCACGGTCTTCCGGCGCCAAACTTCAGCAGTACCTACAGGCCATCCTTCGGTCAACCAAAATGCTCCGCACTATACCCAGCCCTCGACGACGGCCACGCTGACCAGGATTGCAGGAAAGCTGATCTAGTGACACTGTGCGAGGCGAAATCTGGGGCGAGACTGCAGAGGGTTGCATGGAGGGTGATTTATATAGACATGTCTATGTCGTAGTCACCTGACCAGAACAATTCACAGTTAACGCACAAATCGTGACTGGTCAACTCATTGAATAAAATTTCTTTGAGAGGTCGCCCAATTAATGAGGTGACCTATATGGATATACGCACATAATCAAATCGGATCGAATGAATTCGAAACATAATCGAATGAATTTGAATCGAATCGAATCAAATGAATTCGAATAAAATCGAATCTAATGAATTCGAATTGTGTCAAATAGAATGAAAGCGAATCAAATCGGTTCGAATGTATTCGAATCAATTCGAATCGAATTATTTCGAAACAAATCGGATCGAATGAATTCGAGTGGAATCGGTTCGAACAAATTCAAATCGAATCGGATGAATTCGAATCAAATATAATCGAATGAATTCGAATCGAATCGAATAAATTCGAATCGATTGGAGTGAATTCGAATACAATTGAAACGAATGGATTCGAATCCGATCGAATGACATGAATTCGAATTGAATAAATTCGAATTCAATGAATTCGAGTCCAATCGAATCGAATGAGTTCGAATTGAATCGAATGAATCCGAATCGAATCGGATGAATTCAAATTTAATCGATTGAATTCGAATCGAAGTGAATGAATTGGAGTCGAATCGAAAGAATTCGAATCTATTCGAATCGAATGAATTCTAGTAAAATCGAATGAATTCGAAACCAATCAAATGATTTCTAATTAAATCGAGTCGATTGAATTCGAAACAAATCGAGTTGAATGAATTCGAATCAAATCGAATCGAAAGAATTCGAATCAAATCGAATCAAATGAATTCGAATCAAACTAACCGAATGGATTCAAATCAAATCGAACCGAATGAATTAAAAAATCAAATCGAATCAAACGAATTCGAATTAAATCGAATCGAATAAATTTGAAGCCAATCGAATTGAATGAATTCGAATCGAAAATAATCGAATGAGTTCGATTCGCTTGCATTCGAATCCAATCGAATCGAAATAACTCGAATCCAATCGAATCGAATGAATTCGAATTAAATTGAATCGAATGAATTTGAATCCAATCGAATCGAATGAATTCGAATCGAATATAATCGATTGAGTTCGATTCGCTTGCATTCGAATCCAATCGAATCGAATTAATTCATATCCATTCGAATCGAATTAAATCGAATCAAATCGAGTCAAATGAATTCGAATCAAATCGAATCGAATAAATTCGAAACAAACCGGATTGAATGAACTCGTCTCGAATCGGTTCGAACGAATTCAAGTCGAATCAGATGAATTCGAATCAAATAAAATCGAATGAATTGGAAACGAATCGAATCGAATAAATTCGAATCGATTAGAATGAATTCGAATACAATCGAATCGAATGGATTCGAATCCGATCGAATGGTATGAATTCGAATTTAATATGTTCGAATTCAATGAATTCGAGTCTTATCGAATCGAATAAGTTTGATTGGAATTGAATGAATTAAAATTGAATCGAATTAATATGAATCGAATTGAATGAATTGGAGTCGAATCGAATGAATTCGAATATACTCCAATCGAATGAATTCTAGTACAATCGAATGAATTCGAGTCCAATCAAATGAATTCAAATTTAATCGAATCGATTCGATTTGAAAGAAATCGAATTGAATGAATTCGAATCAAATTGAATCGAAAAAATTCGAATCAAATCGAATCGAATGAATTTGAATCAAATCTGACAGAATGGATTCGAATCAAATCGAATCGAATGAATTCGAATTGAATCGAATCGAAAAAATTCGAATTAAATCGAATCGAAGAAATTTCAATCCAATCGAATCGAATGAATTCGAATCGAATATAATCGAATGAGTTCGATTCGCTTGCATTCGAATCCAATCGATTCGAATCAAACGAATTCGAAAACAATCAAATCGAATGAATTCGAATCCAATCGAGTCGAATGAATTCGAATAAAATCGAATCGAATGAATTCGAACAAAATCAGATCTAATGAATTGGAACCAAATCGAATAGCAAGAATACGAATCAAATCGAATCGAAATAATTCCAATGAAATCAAATCGAAGGAATTCGAATCAAATCGAATCGAATGGATTCGATACGAATCGAATCGAAAGAATCATAATCTATACAAAAAGCCTGATGGTGGAGTTATAGAAAGTCCGGATTGAGAGTTTTTAATTGAACTCAACGAAAGATTAGTAACAACAGTAAACAACAGTCAAACGAATCAATAGGCGAGGAGTAGCACTGATCGGGCCCGGGTGCACAACACGCCGCTCTTGCCGCACGCCAGCGCCCACCGCTTGACTCGAAAGACCTAGACCCAACGACCTGTAGGAAGAAACAAAGACTTGAGCCTCTAAAGCCATGAAATAACCCCGAACAACTTCAATCCTTACCGGACAGCTGATATATCGGCTGTGGAATGGCGTTCCAATTCTAGTTATAAGTTATACGTTATACGTTATACAGTTCCAGTTATAAGTTATACGTTATACGTTATACAGTTCCAGTTATAAGTTATACGTTATACGTTATACAGTTCCAGTTATATGTTATACGTTATACGTTATTAAGTTCCAGTTATAAGTTATACGTTATACATTATTAAGTTCCAGTTATAAGTTATACGTTATACGTTATTTAGTTCCAGTTATAAGTTATACGTTTTACTTTATTAAGTTCCAGTTATAAGTTATACGTTATACGTTATTAAGTTCCAGTTACAATTTATACGTTATTTGTTATTAAGTTCCAGTTATAAGTTATACGTTATTCGTTATAAAGTTCCAGTTATAAGTTATTATTCGCATGCGTGTGTGGCGTTGCACCCTAATTGACCAGAGCAGGAAATTGATACGTTGACAGCAAATCACAATGGCCAACCAACCCACGTACCCCCTCAGAGCTATCCAGTGCTTCGAAGTAAGACGTAGAGGTGTACAACGGCCCTCGGTGAGTTAGGCTTCCATGGTCAGGTCACACGTCATCGGGCGAAGAGGCGAACTCTGCTCCCTGACGGAGTGACCAAATCGCTCCACACTTCACCACGGTCTTCAGGCGCCAAACTTCAGCAGTACCTACAGGCCCTCCTTCAGTCAACCAAAATGCTCTGCACAATACGCAGCCCTCGACGACGGCCACGCTGACCAGGATTGCAGGACAGTTGATCTAGTGACACTGTGCGAGGCGAAATCTGGGGCGAGACTGCAGAGGGTTGCATGGAGGGTGATTTATATAGACATGTCTATGTCGTAGTCACCTGACCAGAACAATTCACCGTTAACGCACAAATCGTGACTGGTCAACTCATTGAATAAAATTCCTTTGAGAGGTCGCCCTATTAATGAGGTGACCTATATGGATTTCCGCACATAATCAAATCGGGTCGAATGAATTCGAATCAAATATAATCGAATGAATTCGAATCGAATCGAATAAATTCGAATCGATTGGAATGAATTCGAATACAATCGAATCGAATGGATTCGAATCCGATCGAATGGTATTAATTCGAATTGAATAAATTTGAATTCAATGAATTCGAGTCTAATTGAACCGAATGAGTTCGAATCGAATCAAATGAATCCAAATCGAATCGAAGGAATTCAAATTTAATCGATTGAATTCGAATCGAATTGAATGAATTAGAGTCGAATCGAATGAATTCGAATCCATTCGAATCGAATGAATTCTAGTAAAATCGAATGAATTCGAATCCAATCAAATGATTTCTAATTAAATCGAATCGATTGAATTCGAAACAAATCGAGTTGAATGAATTCGAATCTAATCGAATTGAAAGAATTCGAATCAAATAGAATCAAATGAATTCGAATCAAATTACCCGAATGGATTCGAATCAAATCGAACCGAATGAATTGAAAAATCAAATCGAATCAAACGAATTCGAATTAAATCGAATCGAATAAATTTGAAGCCAAACGAATCGAATGAATTCGCATCGAAAATAATCGAATGAGTTCTATTCGCTTGCATTCGAATCCAATCGAATCGAATGAACTCGAATCCAATCGAATCGAATGAATTCGAATTAAATTGAATCGAATGAATTTGAATTCAATCGAATCGAATGAATTCGAATCGAATATAATCGAATGAATTCGAATCGAATATAATCGAATGAATTCGAATCGAATATAATCGAATGAGTTCGATTCGCTTGCATTCGAATCCGACCGATTCGAATTAATTCAAATCCAATCGAATCGAATGAATTCGAATCAAATCGAATCGAGGAATTCGAATCAAACCGAAGCGAATGAATTCCAATCAATTCGAATCGAATAAATTCGCATGAAATCAGATCGAATGAATTCGAACCCAATCGAATGGAAAGAATACGAATCAACTCGAATCGAAATAATTCCAGTCAAATCGAATCGAAGGAATTTGAATAAAAACGAATCGAATGGTTTCGAAACAAATCGAATGAATTCGAGTCGAATCGGTTTGAACGAATTCAAATCGAATCGGATGAATTCGAATCAAATAAAATCGAACGAATTCAAATCGAATTGAATGAATTCGAATCGAATCGAATCAATTCGAATCGAATTAATTTGAATCGAACATTATGAAATACATTCGAATAAATTCTATTCGAAACTAATCGAATGAATTCGAATCGAATCGAGAAAAATCGAACGGGTACGAATACAATCGAATCGAGTGAATTAGAATCCAATCGAATCGAATGAATTCGAATCCAATCGAATCGAAGTAATTAGAATCCAATCGAACTGAATTAATACTAATGCAATCGAATTGCATGAATTCGAATACAACCGAATTGAATGGATTCGAATCCAATCGAATGGTATGAATCGAATTGAATATATTCTAATTCAATGAATTCGAGTCCAATCGAATCGAAAGAATTCTAATCCAAACGAACCGATGAATTCGAATCAAACAGATTTGAATGAATTCTAATCAAATCGATTCGAATGAATTCGAAGCAAATCGATTCGAATGAATTCGAAGCAAATCGATTCGAAAGAATTCGAATCAAATCGAATCGAAATAATTCGAATCAAACCGAATCGAATGAATTCGAATCCAATCGAATCGATGAATTCTAATCCAATCGAATCGAATGAACTCGAATCAAATCAAAGAAAATCGAAGAAATACGAATCAAATCGAATCCAATGGGTTGTAATCAAATCGAATCGAATGAATTCGAATCGAATCGAATCGAAGGAATTCGAATCAAATCGAATCAAATGAATTCGATTAAAATCAGAGGGTATGAATTCGAATCAAATCGAATGAATTCGAATCGAATCGAATGAATTCGAATCGAATGATTTCGAATCGAAAAGAACGAATTTGAATCGAATCGACCGAATTTGAATCGAATCGGTTGAATTTGAAATGAATCGAATGAATTCGTAAGAATCGAATGAATTCGAAACGAATCGGATGAATTCGAATCGAATTGAATGAATTGAAATCGAATCGAATGAATCTGAATCCAACCGAATCGAAAGAATTCCAATGCAATCGAATGAATTCGAATTCAATCATATGAATTCGAAATAAATCAAATCGATTGAATTTGAGACAAATCGAGTTGAATGAATTCGAATCCAATCGAATCGATGAATTCGAATCAAACCGAATGAAATGATTTCAAATCGAATCGAATGAATTCGAATTAAATCGAATCGAATGAATTGAACCCAATCGAATGAAATGATTTCAAATCGAATCGAATGAATTCGAATTAAATCGAATCGAATGAATTGAACCCAATCGAATCGTTTGAATTCGAATCGAATATAGTCGAATGAGTTCGATTCGCTTGCATTCGGATTCAGTCGAATCGAATGAATTTGAAACCATTCGAATCGAATGAATTCGAATCGAATATAATCGAATGAGTTTGATTCGCTTGCATTCGAATCCAATCGAATCGAATGAATTCGAATCGAATTTAATGAATTGGAATCGAATCGAATGAATCCGAATCCAACCGAATCGAAAGAATTCTAATACAATCGAATGAATTCGAATCCAATCATATGAATTAGAAATAAATCGAATCGATTGAATTTGAAACAAATCGAGTCGATTGAATTTGAAACAAATCGAGTTGAATGAATTCGAATCAAATCGAACCAAATGAATTCGAGTCTAATCGAATCGAATGAATTCGAATCGAATGAATTCTAATACAATCAAATGAATTCGAATCCAATCGAATGAATTCAAATTTAATCGAATCGATTGAATTTGAAAGAAATCGAGTTGAATGAATTCGAATCAAATCGAATTGAAAGAAGTCGAATCAAATCGAATCGAATGCATCCGAATCAAATCTAATCGAATAGATTCGAATCTAATTGAATCGAACGAATTCAAATTAAATTGAAACGAACGAATTCGAAATAAATCGAATCGAAGAAATTTGAATCCAATCGAATCGAATGAATTCGAATCGAATATAGTCGAATGAGTTCGATTCGCTTGCATTCGAATCCAATCAAATCACATGAATTCGAATACAATCGAATCAAAAGAATTCGAATCCAATCGAATCGAATGAATTCCAATCCAATCGATTCGATGAATTCGAATTAAATCGAATCGAATGAATTCGAATCAAATCGAATCGAATGAATTCGAATCAAATCGAATCGGAATAATTCAAATCAAATCGTATCGAAGGAATTTTAATCAAAACGAATCGAATGGATTCGAAACAAATCGAATCGAATGAATTCCAGTCAAATCGGATCGAATGAACTCGAAACATAATCGAACCGAATGAATTTTAATCAAATCGAATGAATTCGAAATGAATTGAATAGAATGAAATCGAATCGAATCGGTTCGAATGAATTCGAAACAAATCGAATCGAACGAATTCGGATCAAACCGAATCGAATAAATTAAAAACAAATCTGATCGAATGAATTCGAGTCGAATCGGTTTGAGCGGATTCAAATCGAATCGGATGAATTAGAATCAAATAAAATCGAATGAATTCGAATCGAATCGAATGAATTCGAATCGAATGAATTTCAATCGAACATTATGATATCCAATCGAATAAATTCGAATTGAATCGAGAAGAATCGAAACAGCACGAATACAATCGAATCGAATGAATTCGAATCTAATCGAATCGGATGAATTCGACTCCAATCGAATCGAGTGATTTCAAATCCAAACGCGTTAATAAATGAATTCGACTCCAATCGAATCGAATGAATTCGAATCCAATCGCGTTAAATGAATTCGAATCCAATCGCGTTGAATGAATTCGAATCCAATCGAATCGAAGTAATTAGAATCAAATCGAATTGAAATAATACTAATGCAATCGAATTGCTTGAATTCGAATGCAATCGAATTGAATGGATTCGAATCCAATCGAATGGTATGACTCGAATTGAATATATTCTAATTCAATGAATTCGAGTCCAATCGAATCGAATGAATTCTAATCCAAACGAATCGATGAATTCGAATCAGATCGATTCGAATGAATTCTATTAAAATCGAATCGAATGAATTCTTATCTAATCGAATCGAATGAATTCGAATCAAATCGATTCGAATAAATTCGAATCAAATCGATTCGAATGAATTCGAATCAAATCGAATCGAAACAATTCGAATCAAATCAAATCGAAGAATTCGACTCAATCGAATCGAATGAGTTCGAATTAAATCGGATCGAAAAAATTCGAATCAAATCGAATCCAATGGATTCGAATCAAATCGAATCGAATGAATTTGAATCAAATCGAATCGAATGAATTCGAATCAAATCGAATCGCATGCATTCGAATAAAATCAGATCGAACGAATTCGAATCAAATCGAATGAATTCGAATCGAATTGAATGATTTCGAATCGAAAAGAACGAATTTGAATCGAATCGACACAATTCGAATCGAATCGGTTGGATTTGAATTGAATCGAATGAATTCGTACGAATCGAATGAATTCGAAACGAATCGGATGAATTCGAATCGAATTGAATGAAGTGGAACCGAATCGAATGAATCCGAATCCAACCAAATCGAAAGAATTCCAATACAATTGAATGAATTCGAATTCAATCATTTGAATTCGAATCTAACCGAATCGATGAGTTCGAATCAAATCGAATAGAATGATTTCAAATCGAATCGAACGACTTCGATTTAAATAGAATCGAATGAATTCGAATCGAATATAGTCGAATGAGTTCGATTCGCTTGCATTCGAATCCAATCGAATCGAATAAATTTTATATCCAATCGAATCGAATGAATTGGAATCGAATATAATCGAATGAGTTCGATTCGCTTGCATTCGAATCCAATCGAATCGAATGAATTCGAATATTATCAAATCGATTGAATTCTACTCAATCGAATCGAACGAATTCGAATCAATACGAATCGAATGATTCCGAATCAATCGAATCGAATGAATTCGAATCGAATCGAATGAATTCGAATCGAATCGAATGAATTCGAATCGAATGAATTTGAATCGAATCGAATCTAATAAATTAGAATCGAATCGAGAAAATTGAGCAAATACAACAGAATCAAAATAATACGAATATAATCGAATCGAAAGAATGAAAATCGAGTGGAATGAATTCGAATCGGATCGTGTGATTTCGAATCCACTCAAATAGAAGGAATTCGAATCCAATCGAGTCGAATGAATTCGAATCGAATGAATTCGAATCGAATGAATTCGAATCGAATCGAATGAATTTGAATCGAATCGAATGAATTTGAATCGAATCGAATGAATTTGAATCGAATCGAATGAATTTGAATCGAATCGAATGAATTCGAATCGAATCGAATGAATTCGAATCGAATCGAATGAATTCCAATCGAATCGAATGAATTCCAATCGAATCGAATGAATTCGAATCGAATGAATTCGAACCGAATCGAATGAATTCGAATCGAATGAATTCGAATCAAATCAAATGAATTCGAACAGAACCGAATGAACTCGAACCTAATCGAATGATTTCGAATCGAATCGAATGAATTCGAATTCAGTCGAATGAATTCGAATCGAATCGAACGAATTCGAATCGAATCGAACGAATTCGAATCGAATGATTTCGAATCGGATCGAATGAATTAGTACGAATCGAATGAATTCGAATCGAATCGAATGAATTCGAGTACAATCGAATGAATTCGATTCGAATCGAATGAATTCGAATCGATTGAATATGAATCGAATGAAATCAATCAAATCGAATCGAATCAAATGAACTTGAATCAAATCTGTTCGAATGAATTCGAATCGAATCGAATAATTTTGAAACAAATCGAATCTAATGAATTCGAATCGAATCGAGACGAATCGAACGAATATAACCGAATCGAAAGAATACGAATATAATCGAATCGAATGAATTCAAATTGATTCATATGAATTCGAATCAGATCGATTGAATTCAAATCCAATCGAATCGAATGAATTCGAATCCAATCGAACCGAATGAATTCGAATCCAATCGAGTTGAATGAATTCGAATCGAATCGAATGAATTCGAATCGAATCGAATAAACTCCAACCGAATTGAATGAATTGCAATCGAATCGAATGAATTCAAATCCAATCGAATCGAATGAATTCGAATCCAATCGAATCGAATGAATTAGAAACGAATATAATCGAATGAGTTCGATTCGCCTGCATTCGAATCCAATCGAATCGAATGAATTCGAATCAAATTAAATCGATTGAACTCGACTCAATCGAATCGAATGAATTCGAATCAAATCAAATCGAATGAATTCGACTCAATCGAATCGATTGAATTCGAATCGAATCGAATATATATGAAAAAAATCGAATTGAATACATTCGAATCAAACCGAATCGAATCAATTTGAATCAAATCGAATGAATTCGAATCAAATCTAATCGAGTGGATTCGAATCAAATCGAACCGAATGAATTCCAATCCAATCGAATCGATGAATACGAATCAAATCGAATCGAATGAATTCGAATCAAATCGAATCGAATGAATTCGAATAAAAGCAGATCGAATGAATTCGAATCAAATCGAATGAAAAGAATACGAATCAACTCGAAACGGAATAATTCCAATCAAATCGTATCGAAGGAATTTGATGTACAGAAAGTTCCGCTATTCAGAATAAAAAATCTTCTTGAAGGCGAATATGTGCTCAAAAAGCGACCCATTCGTGACTTTTCTTTTGTTTCAAAGAATTACGCAGTTTTATTCACTCATAGCGCTATTCTTTCGCTGGCCCCGAAAGAACAAAAACATTCTTAACTCCAGACCTGCTTTTTGCAAAAACAGCAGTCTGGCACCAATCAATCACCTCAGCAATTAAATTTCCCGCCGTTCAGCTCGTTTTTCGCGGTGTGTCACGTTCGTTAACCTCAGCGTGCCTGGTGAGAGCATGTGTTCGACAGTGAAGCTATTCAACATGAAGATGGTCTGCTAATAGAGCAGCCGGCTCGTGGAGGGATGGGGGCGGTCGGCGACGCTTCGGGGGAGCGGTCGTTTCCCGCAAGTGGTGAAGACCTGGCACGCACAGAACTACCTTCTCGTCACTACGGGGACCCAAGGACCGGATTACTGTTATGGTGGGTTGCAGTGATTGATAGCGCTATGTCCAGTCAACCTGTTCAGTAATTCTTAACTACTTAACCAAGTAGAAGGTCCATCACTCTGGCCTAAGAAATAAATGAGAAGATCACGAAGGGTTCTCGCCCACTTAAGCACACTATGAGCTATTTAGCCAATGCTATTATCCTTCGAGCTATTTAGCCAATGCTATTATCCTTCGAGCTATTTAGCCAATGCTATTATCCTTCGAGCTATTTAGCCATTGCTATTATCCTTTGAGCTATTTAGCCATTGCTATTATCCTTTGAGCTATTTAGCCAGTGCTATTATCCTTTGAGCTATTTAGCCATTGCTATTATCCTTTGAGTTATTCAGCCATTGCTATTATCCTTTGAGCTATTTAGCCATTGCTATTATCCTTTGAGCTATTTAGCCATTGCTATTATTCTTTGAGCTATTTAGCCATTGCTATTATCCTTTGAGCTATTTAGCCATTGCTATTATCCTTTGAGCTATTTTAGCCATTGCTATTATCCTTTGAGCTATTTTAGCCATTGCTATTATCCTTTGAGCTATTTTAGCCATTGCTATTATCCTTTGAGCTATTTTAGCCATTGCTATTATCCTTTGAGCTATTTAGCCATTGCTATTATCCTTTGAGCTATTTAGCCATTGCTATTATCCTTTGAGCTATTTAGCCATTGCTATTATCCTTTGAGCTATTTAGCCATTGCTATTATACTATGAGCTATTTAGCCATTGCTATTATCCTATGAGCTATTTTAGCCATTGCTATTATCCTATGAGCTATTTTAGCCATTGCTATTATCCTATGAGCTATTTTAGCCATTGCTATTATCCTATGAGCTATTTAGCCATTGCTATTTTCTTATGAGCTATTTAGCCATTACTATTATCCTATGAGCTATTTAGCCATTGCTATTATCCTATGAGCTATTTAGCCATTGCTATCTCCGTGTATCTAATTCCGAAGAAGCTCGAGGGAAAGATTACTATTTGCTCTTAGTGTTCTTCCGTAAACTTTGTTTTACCGCACCGAACAAACCTAACTTAAGTATTTGTTCACAGCCCGTGTTCTTCCTCCTTGTGAACGCCCATGGGCTAGTCGTGGAGCCGCGCTGCCGACGACACTTCGTCGGTTACCTCTGCGATGCATGGATACTTGCTGGGGCTCTGGATATTTAATCTCTCTTAAAACTGCCATTCAAAAATGTACTGAGCACTTTCAGTATACGTCCAGAGTGTTCAGCATTTCTTTCCTTGCCCCCATGGAAGGTTTTTCAAGATGGCGCTGTAGACAGGATTCAGAGTGGGGTCTCCGCCCTTGGTGTGTTCGTCGAGTCCTGCCCGTCTTCCCCCGCGGGCCGTCTCTTCATTGTTGACTATAATTTCTTTCACATTGCTCTTCAGGTGACTGGTGTCGACTAAATATTATTGTGTGCTATTACTATTTTTAGAGCTGCGATGGACGTGAAATTCTTGACGCATACTCGCAAATATATGCGAGCCGAGGTCACTCGGACTCGTAATGCTATTGATTCTATTCTTGCTAATTTCTCTAATGATGAGAAACGCCAGACCTTAATTAGGTTACTGTCTTTACAGACTGACCTGAAAGCGTCTGATCAGAAGATTGCTGAAGGTCTCTTTGCAGAAAAGGCAACGGAGGCGGAGCTGAAAGCGGAGTATGACACGTGTGCTGATTACTCCCTCAAATTGATTGCAGCGATCAGTACGTTGGAGACTTCGTTGAATGAGGTTCCGGCTCCTCAGGCAAGTGCTGGAGTTGGGGTTGGTGACTTACACCGAAGTCAGCTTAAGCTTCCCCAAATACCCCTTCCAGAGTACGGACATGACAAAGGTGAGGATCTTAATAAATTTCTTCTTCAGTTCGAGAGTATAATGTCAAAGTACAATTTAACGAACTATGAGAAATTCTTGTTTCTGCAAAAGCAGTTGAGAAATGCTCCTCGTGTGCTTGTTCAATCGTTAGAGGTCGGTAAACAAACGTACGAAGATGCCAAAGACTTGTTGCAGAGACCCTTCGCTTCTCCCTTGACTCAAAAATATGAAGTCATTAAGAGGCTGAGGTCAATTGTCCAGAGTTTCGACACACTGGAGATAGACGTTAAAACCGTACTTCAGTATTTCTTTTGGAGCGGTATGAACGACGAATTTCAAAGGCAGTTTGTTCACATTACTAATAATAGTAAGCCGTCCTTGAAGGACCTAATGGAGAACGTCTACGAGGCTACTGATCGGTATCTTTGTGGTCGGGAGACGGGTAAATCCGCAACCAAGAAATACAGTGTGAATTTTGCGCTGAATGTGGAGAAGCCAAAAGAGTTGAAGGCTCAGTTTTGCAGCCTTTGCTCTACTGGGAGTTCTAGAGAAACTTCCCACTCCACCTTTAACTGTCCTCTTTATCCAACACCTGCGGCGAAGCGCGATAGGTTAACAGCTCTTAATGGCTGCCTGCGATGTGCAAATTTGTTACACCACACAGGTTCTTGTCGCTTACGCTTCAAAAAGCGCTGTTCGCACTGCTCTAAATTTCATTATTCTTTTCTTTGTATGCCAGATGGGGGTGCTGCTCAGCAGAAGGGACAAGCAACCTCTCTAAAGGCAGGTCCCTCAGAAATTACAAAGGGAGATAAAAAGAAATTGTCAACCGGGGCGGTCTCCGTGAATCAATTCGTCCTTGCGCTCCCTACGAACTATGGGAATGATTCCATTATTCTCACGTTCTCTGTGCAACTTGAGGGAGGCTCGCTCAGGGGAATGAGAGACACCGGGTGTCAACCTAATTTCATCACAAACTCGTGTGCCCGCAGATTAAACTTGCCTGTCCTAGATTCGAATTTTGTTCTAACGATAAATGGGTTTAACAGCACTCAAGAGTATAATACTTCTCTAGTAGAAGTGAAGCTGAGTCCTAATCATCCCGCTGTAACAGCTATCTGCGCACCTGAAATAAGGACCAGTATAAAAGTACCCGGACTACAGCGAATTGCTAATCATTTTTCTTCGCAGGGCTATGAACTGGCGGATAACGCCTTGCTCGACGACTCTAATGCTATTGGTAATTTAGATTTCGTGTTGGGTAATTTGGACGCTCAGATTTTGCCTCAGCAGGATCGCTTGTTCGGGACTTCTCCTCAATCGTCGTTTTCAAAGACTCCTTGGGGTGTCGTCCTTGCCGGAAGTGCTGAGCGAATTTCACAAAATTTACATCTTTTGCCAGCTTCTCAGACCTGCAACGCGTTTTCTGCTCGAATGGCGCAGAGCACGGGTGCCGCTTGTGTTCCAGAAACCTCCGGCGATGCTCCTTCTCATCCCAGTGCACCTGAGCTTGTAGCTGGGGAGGGCGGAGCCTTCGTCGGGACGGAAGGTAAGGCACCTCTTGCTCCTGCGCCGGTAAATGTCACAAGCGATTCCATTTTGGAGTCTGTTTTAGGCAATGTCCTCCGGGAGCAGAATACTAATGCTTTGAACTATGAAAATGTCATGTACGAGGAAGATAGCGTAGAACAGAATAAAGATTCAATAAAGTTTGTTCTGTCCAATACTACGCGCAGCGATGATGGACGGTTGATCATGCCACTCTTGTGGAATTCGAAAGTGTCGCATTTGTTGGCGAAAAATTTCAACCTTGCAAAGCAAATTCTTCGATCAAATCTTGTGAAGTTGAAGCGGAATCCCTCGCATTTGAGGATTTACGACGACGTTATCAGGGAACAGGTGACGGAGGGCATCATTGAAAGAATTGACAACATTCCCGAATTCATGGAAGCAAATCCGTCTTGCAGCTTTTTACCTCATATGGGGGTTTTCAAGCTGGAGCGGGAAACCACAAAGTGCAGAATTGTCTACTTGTCCAACCTTTGTGAAAAAGACTCTTCACACCAATGTGTGCTGTCGCATAATCAGGCAATGCTGAGTGGTCCAAACTTGAATAAAAAGCTCTCCACTGCTCTCTCCTTGCTGCGTTTTGACGAGTACTTACTCACGTTCGATAAAGCCTTCCTAAACATTGCTCTTCCCGAGCTTGCCCAAATTAAACTAATTTTCCTGTGGTATAGCGACGTGGCTTCGGGAGACTTTAGGTTGGTAGCGTACAAACATCTGCGCTTGGCCTTTGGACTCCGATGTTCATCGGCAATATTAATGCTGGCGTTGCATATCATGCTGCAGTCTGATGACCTCGTTGGCTCTACGGCGGAAACTAGACTAAAAACTCTCATTTACTCCTTAGCCTACATGGACAATTCTTCAGTGTCTGCGAATGACTGCGCCTATTTGGAATGGGCATATGAAAAGCTCCCAGAAATCTTCGAGCCATACAAATTTGCTCTTCAGCAATTTTACACTAACTCTCCTAAATTGCAGGCTCGTGTAGACGCTGAGAATAACACCCAAACTCCAAAGGAAGTAAAGTTCTTTGGAATGAAGTGGGATCGGTCAGAGGACAAAATTGCTGCACCCCAACTAAAGTTAGATGCTTCGGCCAACACAAAGAGGAAAATCATGTCCGCCATGGCTTCAAACTATGATTTACTTTAAATCGGCGGCCCGATATTAAATCGCGCAAGAATATTTGCTCACCAGTAGCAAACCAACAAAACTATGGGCTGGGATGATATTTTGCCCCATCAGCTTCAACTGGAATGGGCAAAAATCGCTAAGCAGTTGAACAAGGGAGGCGAAATAAAAATCGCCCGATTCATTGGTCCTAGAGACGGAAATTACGAACTCGTAGCATTTACAGACTCCAGCAAGTTGATCTACGGGGTAGTAGTTTTCATTCGTGACACAGATTCCGGTAAGGTAAACTTTCTTTACGCAAAAAATCGTCTGGTGAACACGCGGCTAGAAGCAAAGAGCGTTCCTTCTTTGGAGCTACATGCAATTGCTTTGGGTGTAGAGGCGCTCAGTGAAACGAGGGCTGAGCTGGCCGGCACAAATGTTCCAGCCCCGGTCAGAATCACGAAATTGAGCTTGCATTCAGACAGTCTAGTAGCTCTAAATTGGCTTAACTCTCACGCAACCAAATTGGACAAAATGCAAAACTTGAGCACCTTCGTTAAAAATCGTTTGGCTAACATTTATCGGAGCTGTGAAAGATTCCCCATAACCTTTGCCTTCGTTGCAGGTAATCACAATCCGGCCGATTGCATAACTCGAGCGTTGAGTTGGAAGCAACTTCGGGAGAGCAACTATCATTCGGGTCCTAACTTTCTCTCTCACTTTCAGCAAGACGAAAGCCAGGAGCTCGACACGTTGTCTTTTCGGGTGCCGTGTGAGGAGCACGCAGGTCTCAGCGGGGGGTCGGGCAAGTCCGTATAGGCTTGTGCGTCCGTTGCTGTTGCAGGCGAGACTTCAGATCACGTCGTTCCCTTGGATAGGTACTCCAGTTTTCGTAAAATGGCCAATGTGCTAAAATTGGTTCTACAATATGTGAACAAGCTGAAACTGAAACTAAAAGAGAAAAATCCCTCTAAGTTTGGACACTTGCGATGTTACGATCGTGAGAAGGTGAACCTGTACGAGATTGCATGTAACCATATTATCTCGACAGACCAAAAAATTCATTTCGCAGATTGCGTTGCGTACTTGAATTCTAGCCCAAAAGCGCTTAAGGAAATGCCTAATCTAATCCGACAATTGAACGTGGCTAGAAATTCTCAGGGACTGCTTACGGTGCATAGCAAATTTGAACAATGGAAGGATCAGTGCATGTATAGGTTTCCTCTTCTCCTACCCAAGCGTAGCCTACAAACGCGATTGATCCTTACGGATATTCATGAAAAACTTTCCCACGCAGGAGTTTATTCCGTCCTTTCTGAATTTAGAAAGAGATTTTATGTCTCTAACCACTTTTCGGTCGTGAAGGAAGTGCTTAGAAATTGTGTTGTGTGCAAACGTTGCAACGCGCGGGCCGTAACGCTCAATCAGTCGTCCTATAGGGACTTCAGAGTTGACCCTCCCGCGATACCGTTCAGACATTTGCTTTTGGACCATCTCGGGCCATTCTATGTCAAGTACGCCGGGAAAAAGGTAAAATTTTGGGTCTTGTGCATCACGTGCATGTGGAGTCGGGCAGTAAATTTAAAGTTATGTATGGATCTCACAGTGAAAGAATTCCTGAGAAACTTTCAGCTCCACATTTTTGAATTTGGCTGCCCGACTTTCGTTTTGTCAGATTCCGGCTCCCAGCTTGTTGCGGCCTCGAAAATTATATCAAACTTGTTGAGTGCTCCTGATACATTACAGTTTCGTGAGGAAATGGCCATCAGAGTAATTGCGTTCGAGCAATACGCCAAGGGTTCACCGGCCCTGGGCTCAGTAGTTGAAAGTTGCGTAAAGCTAACAAAACGGCTATTGTTTGGGGCGATTAGAAATAACGTTCTCGATAGACTTGAGTTCGACTTCATTGTGGCTCAAACCGTAAACTTGATAAACAAGCGCCCTGCGGCTCTGAAAGAGTCTCTTAGAGACTCGGACGTGCGACATGACTTACCGACGCACATAACGCCGGAGATGCTCCTAAAAGCGTACGAGTTGAATACAGTGTTCATTATTCCCCAGTCAGACGATAATGTAGACGAAACTTGGGCACCTTCAACTGAACCCGTAGATCGTATTCGAGAGAACTTCTCCAAGTTGTGCGAGGTTCGGAAGAGATTGCTGGACAAGTACACCCAACAGTTCATACCTAACCTCGTGGCACAAGCCGTGATCAAGAAAGACCGATATTTGCCGGTACGGCACGCCAACCTTGCAGAGGGCGATATTGTGCTTCTTAAGGAGCACAATCAAAAACGTACAAATTTTGCCTTGGGAAAAGTGGTAGGGCGAACGGTGAATCACATGGGTGAGGTCACCAAGGTCGATTTACTGAAGGGTAACGGCGGTACGGTGCGCCGCCACGTCACGTCCCTGATACCTCTTCTTGAGGCTCGTGCGCCAGTGCCTGGCGATGCAACTCCCGACGCTCGTGCGCCGGCTGGCGCTCCTCACTCTAATCCGCCTAGGAAGGCTGCAGCTGCAGCCCGGTCTAAAACCAGGTCCTCGTACTAGTCTGGATCTGTTTAAGGTTGCCTTTATTAAGATACCTTGTGTAAATAAGTTTTGTATGCTTAAAGTGTTCGTTTCTTGAGTTCCCCATTATATGTAATTTGTCTTTAAGTTAAGTTAACGTGCTTCCAAAGCTGAATTCTCTTGCAAAAAACAGAAAGTAGGTCCTTCTGAGAGCTCGTGCATATGTTCAGGGCATCTTCTTTGAGACGCCCATTTTATATTTGAGTTAGGCTTCAAATGGTGATGTTTGTAGTGCTAAGGTTAAAAATAACTTCGTTCAAAATTGATTCAGCCTAACCCGCATGTGAAACCTAAATCTTCGTGTTTGTTAGCGTTAAATTAATTTGTCGTTTATTGAGAAAATTGATTCAGTTTCAATCTTTATTTTCGAAACTGAATCCTGTTTGGCCTACTGTACAGAAAGTTCCGCTATTCAGAATAAAAAATCTTCTTGAAGGCGAATATGGGCTCAAAAAGAGACCCATTCGTGACTTTTCTTTTGTTTCAAAGAATTACGCAGTTTTATTCACTCATAGCGCTATTCTTTCGCTGGCCCCGAAAGAACAAAACCATTCTTAACTCCAGACCTGCTTTTTGCAAAAACAGCAGTCTGGCACCAATCAATCACCTCAGCAAAAAATTTCCCGCCGTTCAGCTCGTTTTTCGCAGTGTGTCACGTTCGTTAACCTCAGCGTGCCTGGTGAGAGCATGTGTTCGACAGTGAAGCTATTCAACATGAAGATGGTCTGCTAATAGAGCAGCCGGCTCGTGGGGGGA
Source organism: Morinoia aosen (assembly GCA_030386875.1). NCBI lineage: Eukaryota > Metazoa > Arthropoda > Malacostraca > Amphipoda > Talitridae > Morinoia > Morinoia aosen. Next base: position 41,941,634 of record CM059578.1, on the reverse strand, counting down.
TGGGGGCGGACGGCGACGCTTCGGGGAAGCGGTCGTTTCCCGCAAGTGGTGAAGACCTGGCACGCACAGGACTACCTTCTCGTCACTACGGGGACCCAAGGACCGGATTACTGTTATGGTGGGTTGCAGTGATTGATAGCGCTATGTCCAGTCAACCTGTTCAGTAATTCTTAACTACTTAACCAAGTAGAAGGTCCATCACTCTGGCCTAAGAAATAAATGAGAAGATCACGAAGGGTTCTCGCCCACTTAAGCACACTATGAGCTATTTAGCCATTGCTATCATCCTTTGAGCTATTTAGCCAATGCTATTATCCTTCGAGCTATTTAGCCATTGCTATTATCCTTTGAGCTATTTAGCCATTGCTATTATCCTTTGAGCTATTTAGCCATTGCTATTATCCTTTGAGCTATTTAGCCATTGCTATTATCCTTTGAGTTATTTAGCCATTGCTATTATCCTATGAGCTATTTAGCCATTGCTTTCATCCTATGAGCTATTTTAGCCATTGCTATTATCCTATGAACTATTTTAGCCATTGCTATTATCCTATGAGCTATTTAGCCATTGCTATTATCCTATGAGCTATTTAGCCGTTGCTATCTCCGTGTATCTAATTCCGAAGAAGCTCAAGGGAAAGATTACTATTTGCTCTTAGTGTTCTTCCGTAAACTTTGTTTTACCGCACCGAACAAACCTAACTTAAGTATTTGTTCACAGCCCGTGATCTTCCTCCTTGTGAACGCCCATGGGCTAGTCGTGGAGCCGCGCTGCCGACGACACTTCGTCGGTCACCTCTGCGATGCATGGATACTTGTTGGGGCTCTGGATATTTAATCTCTCTTAAAACTGTCATTCAAAAATGTACTGACGACTTTCAGTATACGTCCAGAGTGTTCAGCATTTCTTTCTTTGCCCCCATGGAAGTTTTTTCAAGACAACCGAAAAAAGTGACTTTAACATAAAAAAAACATTTCAGCAAAAAATGGCCTACCTAACTCTCAGCTCGGGCCCTCACACATGTCCCCCTTGGAGCGCTGATTGCCATAGATACAAGAGTATCTCCTGAGGGAGCCTATCTGCAGAACAGCAGCAGCAACGTAAGCCCCTCATGACGCCAGCCCCCGTAGCACAAGACAGACCTGAACTATCCAAACGGCTCACCACTCCTCAGCTCCGTGGGAGGTTATTGATCGTGTAAAGTTAAATGACTACTACCATAGATCTTCTGGCAGTAGTTATTTCCTGCAACTCAGCCAATACCCTCATTAGAACAGTAGATATGTTAGCTTCATGGGTTCACTGCGTTGGCGCACTGGACCGATTTGTGTTCGAAGAGAAGTAGAATGAATGCACTATTTATAATGCACTTAAGGGAACGCGGAATCTATGCATTAAGGGTGTTCCCGCACATGATCCCTACATAGGAAGGTAAGTTAAGAAGGAAGGCTATGAAACACTGTGAAAGTTGAATAATATCAGAGGTGTTGGAAAAACAAGACAGCATTGATCAAAAATTGGTCCCTAACAAATTAATTTTTTTTAACCAAAGATCAGATTAGATGCTAGATCAAGACTTCCTAACTGGAATAAGGGGCTTCAAGAGATAAAGGAGGAAGGCACCATCTAGTGAGGAGCTAAGGGAGCGCGAAATCTATGCTCAACGTACATATACATTCCCACACAAAGTTACCTGTGCACCGAAGAAGAAACTTAAAGCGTTTACTGCGGCGGGTTTAACTGAAGTTTAAAATTGAACTAAAATTAAAGTAAATTTCAGTGATCAATTTAGAAAAGTTTTAAAAAAGGAAAAACACTAATAACCGTGGAATGGATCGTGCCTTTATTCAGTTTTGATTGAGAGTTAATAAAATTGAACTTGTGACAACGAGTCGGTCAACACCATCATAAAAATCCCCTCAGTGACCACCGGTGGGTCACGCCGCAGTTAACGCTTTAGGACGGTCATGAAACGAGATATAAAACGAAGAAGATATCAATAGATGCTAAAAACCAGGATGGCAGTGAACAGAAAAAAGACAGTTCTTCAGAAAACTAAAAATCTTTTCTGTAAAAAAGCGTTCCTAACTTTCAGCTTGGGACTTCACACTTTCCCCCCTGAGTGCGTTAATACTCATAGATAAACTCGTTGTATCCTCTCAAGGGCTACAAGCTTAATGGTCGCGTAGGAGAAATATTATTATTATAACATAAAAAAGTTTAAACCTCCCTTAACCACGACAAAATTATTCTTAGAGAGGAAGGCACCTTTAGTATGGAGTTGAGGAAACGCGGAATCTATGCACAAGGTGCACAGAAACAGTGAGCTAAGAAAGAACTTCATGAAACGATAAAAAGTTGAAGAAGAAAGTAGTAGGTGCTGAAAAACAGGACAGCAGTGAACCGAAAAAGGTGGTCCGTAACAAAACAAAAACCTATTCTGTTTCAACAAAAAGAAGGCCTACCTACCCTTTAGCTCAGGACCTCACATAATCCCCCTTCGAGTGCGAATTCCCATAGATACAATAGTTGTATCTCCCTAAGGGGACTGAAGTTTAAAGACTTCTAGAACTAACGATTTGGACAATGATTGCTACCACACAACTCCCGGCCTAAATTCATTATTTTCAATAAAATAATGCGGGTCTATTCAAACCTAACCTGAACTTATCGCAGCATGGTGGTCGTACACAAACCTCAACGTGAAAAGTTCGCTAAGACGCGCCCAAACACCATAGGAATATTTCTTTATTAAATACCGCAGGAATATTAACTTGCTAAATACCATACAGGAATATTAACTTGCTAAATACCATGTAGGAATATTTACTTAATAAATACCATATAGGAATATTCACTTACTAAATACCATATAGAAATGTTCACTCACTAAATACCATCTTGGAATATTCACTCACTAAATACCATATAGGAATATTCACTTACTAAATACCATATAGGAATTTTAACTTGCTAAATACCATATAGGAATATTAACTTGCTCAATACCATATCGGAATATTAACTTGCTAAATACCATATAGGAATATTAACTTGCTAAATACCATACAGGAATATTAACTTGCTAAATACCATATAGTAACAATAACTTGCTAAATACCATATAGGAATATTAACTTGCTGAAAACCGTATTCGAATATTCACTTACTAAATACCATAGGAATATTAACTTGCTAAATACCATATAGGAATATTCACTTACTTAATAATATAGGAGTTTTAACTTACTAAATACCATATAGGAATATTAACTTGCTAAATATCATATAGGAATATTCACTTACTAAATACCATAGGAACATTAACGCACTAAATACCGCAGGAGTATTTTGCACCCAAATACAATAGGAATATTAACTTCAGTCTGGCATTGAGTTTTGGGTCGCCAGCCCCTGGACGGCCGCGGGTAGACAGTAGTACTCACACAGGATACCTCAGCACGGCGGATTTCCTTAACAGCACACGAGTTCAGCGATGTAATTAGCTTTAATGCTGGCCACTATGATGTGAACTTCTATGGTTGCCGCAATAGTGATGCTATCCGCCTTCATTTAGGTCATCATAATGACACAACGAACCATAACGCTAATTACAACCATACAATGAACCAAGAAACAATGAACTAATGAGCCATAGCCAGTTTCACTACCTAGTGGGCCTAAACGTGTAATTTAGATGACTTATTCCAATGGCAGCAGCACATTCATTCGTGAACAAACATACGCAAAATTCCCGTAAAGGGAGCGAATTATAGAGTATGAAATAACCAAATTTCTTTGTCTAATGGGGAGATAAAATGAGTACTATTGTTGAACGTCCCAATTGAGGAGAAGCGAACACGGGAAGGAGCCGAGCGGCCCCTCTCGCTGTGCCACCCAGACTCGGTCTAGCGGCGCTGTGTCCGACAGCAGCATGTATTGGGCCGCAGTTCTCCGGCTCTTTCATAAGAGGTAACCACTCCCTAAATTGGATCATCCTTCCTTAAATGAGATAGAGTGAGGGAAAACAAGTGTTTGTACATGCCCCTAAATATTTGTACTCCCTCTGGTCGGAAATATCTGCTACAGAGCGAGAAAACTCTTCGCGTTTTAATGTCTTTCGACGAACTTCTGTTTTGTGTGGAGTAGACGGTCGTGCACAGCGTTTTGAATGCAAATTTTAACTTTTAATAATTATATTAATGGTTAATAATAGTTGACATTATTTTGACTTTTTTATCCCTGAGAAATGTTTAAAAGTTCTTAAATTACCCGCAGGAAATGGCATATACAGATGATACTAATAGAATATCAGACTAGATGTTAGGTTAAGCCTCCCTAACCAAAATCTGACGTATTAGAAAGATGAAGGAAGAAGGCACCATTTAGTATGGCTTTGAGGGAACTCGGATTCAATGCACAAGGTGCATAAAAACAGTAAGTTGAAAAAGAAGTTCATGAAACAAAATAAAAGTTGAAGAAGAAAGTAGTAGGAGCTGAAAAACAGGACAGCAGTGCACCGGAAAATAATGACCCGTAACATTTTATTCAACATTAATACAAACATATTTCATTTCAACAAACAGAAGGGTAAACCTTACTCTCAGCGGGGGACCTCACATTTTCCCTCTGGGAGTATTAATTACCATAGATACAAGAGTTGTCCCTCCTGAGGTGTGATACCAACAAAAGGCGCACGTACAGCCGACAGACAAATGATTTGACAGACACTGAGAGATGAGCAGCATTGCGGGCACTGCTGGAGAGACCTACAGCCCCTCGGCTACTGCATCCCATGCCTTCAACATCAAGGAGCACCACGTAGCGTTGATGAATTAGTTGAAGCTGTGAGAGCTTCGAGGAATTCCAGAGATCAACATTGAACAGCATTTTCCTTACTTTGCAGCAGTCACTAGAACACATTATTTTGGCTGGCGGCGGCAACAGTTGCAGGCTTCAACATCTGTCGCAAGTACAACTAAAAAGGAAAGGAATTCTGCCATATTCAATTCAGGTCTCACTAGAATTGCCGAGTAAATTTACAAGTATTGAGCAAATATAATGACAAATATCTTCCAGCCGTTGGCTCAATATCGATTTCACGTGTTCAATTGGAATGAAGAGTTTGACTTTTGCCACTTATCTCACCAAAAAATTATTTATTGATGATTGAACATTTTCAATTTCATGAACTGAATTACAGACGGATTAATATAGGCAATATTGGGAAGGTAGTGAAGCCTGTATCACAGATCCGCTCACCACACACGTTCAGTACTTCAAGTAAGAAGTAATTTTTTTTCAACCAATCAACAAATAATACGATGAAGATTATAAGTTAGTTTAAGCCTCCCTGACCGCTACAAAAAAGAGCATACCGAAGAGAGGAAGGAGGAAAGTACCATTTAGTATGGAGATAAGAGAAAGAGGAACCTATGCAGAAGGGGCATAGAAACAGTAAGTTGAGAAAGAAGTATGAAACAAGATAAAAGTTGAAGAAGAAAGTCAGAAGTGCTGAGAAACAGGACATTAGTGAACCAAAAAAAAGGTGGTCCTTAACATAACCAAAAAAATTCATTTCAACAAAAAGAAGGACTACCTAACCTTTAGTTCGGTCCCTCACATTTTCCCCTGGGAGCGCCAATTCCCATAGATACAATATCTGTATCCTCCCGAAGGGATCAGATAATAAATCCGATTCATAAATCAATGGCATTTCACAAAAAAGAACCAACATATGGTAATAACTAGAGCACAGATTTCTATTCCTAAAAAAGTGATCAAAGTAGAGCAAAAAATGAGTTCAAAGTAGCACTAAAAAATTTGATGTTGCAGGTTTTATAGCAAAATAGTTTGGGATTTCTAGAAAATTTGTCATTTGTTTCAAAATACCTCGTAAAACTGTGCAAGTTTTAGCTACAATTTGGCAATTTTTATGTGCAGATAAAAAAACGATTATTTTTCACAGGCTAACTGCAAAAGAATCGCACCGGACACAAATTGCAAAAGATCGACGTGAGTTCAGGCCATTTCTAACGCGTCGGATAATTTCCATTGTTATAAATTATTCTTTTTATCGTCAACTATAACTTTGCGTGTGTTTTGGAGTCATTTATTGCATAATGACTACTTTTGCCTCTGGGCCTGGTCAAGAAACATTATTGGTAAAAAGCATTTTTACGATAAAGGTAATTTCTTATTTGCACTTATATTCGTTATAGCATTAATAGAATGATTTCTCGAAATCCTGGCTCTAGTGATAACGCAACCAATCATGGTAGGTAAGCATAAATATTCAGTCAGTTGCAGAACATTGTGTTCTGGTATAAGAACACTTGATATATTACCTCTGGTTATAGCTAATTAAAACGTGCGAGAATCCAAAATATTTTTTTTCATCGCTACCGACGAGTCGCTCCCAATAACCGGAATAATCAAAAACAAATCTACAAGGAATAACCCACACAAGTACGGCCCACATGAACTTACCTTCCAACGTGGTCCAGGGTAGGCAGGACTGCAGCAAGAGACGGCCACATCTCGTGAGTCTCTCGACGGTGCGCGGCGCCTCCAGTTCCTCCCACGACTGCAAGAGGCAAACGTTCAATACTTGGAATAGGTCCGGTGCCCCTTGTCCCACACATGTTTTGTTCTCAGTGTGTCTTGGTCCTGAGTAACGATTTCCCTCGTGTATTAATTGCGACAGAAAAATAATTGTTAGATTATTATTTAGTTTAAAACAAAGGCGATCCAAAGAGAGGACGGAGGAAGGCACCATTTAGTATGGAGTTAAGGGAACGCGGAATCTGTGTAGAATGGGCATAGATACAGTAAGTTGAGAAATAAATTCATGAAACAAGGTAGAAGTTGAAGAAGAAAGTAGTAGGTGCCGAAAAACAAGACAGCAGTGAATCGAAAAAAGATGGTCCTTAACATAACAAAAATCATTTCATTTCAACAAAAAGAAGGCCTACCTAACCTTTATCTCGGGCCCTCACATAGTCCCCTGGGAGCGCCAATTCCTATAGACACAAAAAAACAGTTGTATCCCCCTGAGAAGAAAATGTTCCGTAACACGACAAAAATTAATCAGAAGACCTGAAAAATTCAAAGGAAAGAAAACCTACCTAAATTTTAGCTCGGGACCACTCATCTTCCCCTGGGAGCTCCAATTCTCATACATACAATAATTGCATCCCCCTCAGGGATAAAAGCTCGAGAAGAAAGTAAAGAGTGCTGATAAAGAGGCAGTAGTCGAATGTAAGAAGGTGGTCTGTCATAAAATCAAAAACTCTATTTACGGTCATCACGGCCATCGGCTCGGGACCTTACATCTTCCCCTGTGATTGTCAATTCTGACGCAAACAATACTAGTAGCATCCCCCTAAAGAGTCACCTTCATTAAATTGTCAAAATGGTCCGTCGCTACGAAGCATCTTATGAATCAATACAAACTAAACCCGTTTTTTTCCCCGTTGGGAAGAGGGAGAACTCAGCCACAAGTCCCCACTGTACCCAGGTGTCAGAAATGGGTGCCGGCTTGACCGAGAGTGATATTCTAAACACTAAAAGAATATTTCAAGAACATCAATATTGTACTGCACATTGTAATATTTGGGTATACATAGGCCTAACTGTGCAGGATTGTGTTTGGGTAACTTCTAATTAAAGAATAATTTGTTCGAAGCAGCTATTTCAGTATTTTCGAATTTTCAATAAAAAAGAGAGAACCAAGAAAATGGTTTGAAACATTTTTCATTAAAATGTATTCTCGAGACTGTAAAAGACTCGTAAAAAATGGTCGTTTCGAGCCTTCGCTCATCAGCAGTAATACGAATTCGAACAAAAAGTCATCTGTAAAATACAAAAAGAAAACAACTGAATAAATGTGACATTACTTATTGACAAGGGATGAAGGAAATGAGTCAAGATGATTATTTAAAACAGGTTTCGTTTTAAAAATGGACAGACTATAAAATCCGCAATTCTGAACACAACTTTGCCCGGGCTATGACTTTGAAACTATTTTATTGACTGCTGTCGCATTCAAAAGCATGATTTCGGATGGCTGAGTTGGATGGGCTTGCTAAAATGTTTCCCGTCCGGCGGATAATTTGTAGGGAAATATGACATTATGACATGAAATAAGCTTAGTGTGGAGGTATTTGAAAAACCAATGTACAAGATAAGAACCAGGCTTGAGTGGAGCGAAAAATTTATTCCTATCCCTACACAAACTAAAAACCAACCTTCATAAAAACGTAAGAACTTGTGTTCATTAAGCTTAAATAATTTATGTTGTTGACTCCCACAGAAGATATCCTTACGTTTGTCTGCTGCGGGGAGCTGCGGTGCTGGAGAGGGGCCGGGGGGGGCAGGGGCTGGGAATCTCGGGAATCTGTTAGTCAACCTGGCCACTTGCGCTCTCCTGCACAGATGTTGTGGGGCGTGATGTGTTGTGCTGCACATTGTGATGTTGGGGCATCCAGTGGCTTAATTGGCCGGAAATGGTAATTTCAGAAGAATGGATTAGGAGTTACTTATCGTACCCCTACCCACAAAATGTGTTCCAAAGGTGAAGAGATGAAGGCACCATTCAGTAGACGGTTTAAGGAACGGAGAATATATGCAAAAGCGCATCTTCACATCTTTTGAAAAGAAGCAGCAAGATTGAAAGAAGTGTATGAAATATGATAAAAGTTGAAAAGTAATAGCTGCTGACAAACAGGAGAGCAGTAAACCTCAGATACAGACGGTCACAAAAAAGAGAAAAAGGTCAGTTACACAACTAAATAAATTTCCTTTTCAACACAAGAAAGGCCTGTTTAACTTTCAGCTTAAGATTATTCTTAGTTCGTTTAAGCCTCCCTATCCACCACGAAGCTATACAAAGAGTGGAAGGAGGAAGGCGCCATTTAGTATGTAGTTAAGGGGGATACTATGCAAAAAGACATAGAAACAGTAAGTTGAGAAAGAAGTTTATGAAACAAGAAGTAGAAGAAGTAGTAGGAGCTGAAAAACAGGACACCAGTGAACCAAATATAGATAGTTCTGAGCATAGTAAAAAACATTTTATTACAACAAAAAGGCCTATCTAACTCTCAGATCCAGCCTTCACATTTTCCCATGGGAGTGTTAATTCCCATAGATACAATAGTTGTATCTCTCTGAGGGAGAAAAAAAATTGTTGCGAATGAATTAAGAGAAACACAAGATCAAATATCGCCACTCAGGTCATTTCGATGACGATACCTACACTGCCAAACGTCAGGTGTAGATGACCGCAAGCAACGCCTCCCACAATGACCACAATTACGACAATAATAGAATCAAATTGATCAGCACAAAAAGCTTATAATTTACAACAAAAACTTTAAATTTATCCCTATTTAAAACTGAAAATCTCTCTTGTCCAAAGTAACAACCTGTCCCTACAATATCTAAAAACATTTCAAACAACCAAGACCTTACCCTTCTGAAACGATGAATACCTACCCGTTTAAAATACTAGAATCCTATCTTTCTATAAAAACTAAGAACTTAGCTGCTTACAACTTACCAAACCTGTGCGTCTAAAACCTACAAAACGTATTTTTATAGGGCGTAAAAATTTTGTAAACCTAAAAAATCTGTTCTGAGACTTAAAAACCTATCTTTATGAAACCCAAAAATCTAACTTGAAAAAAGTGAGAAGTGAACAGTGAATGTGTCATACATTAGGTGACTTACTCCACAATTTGACAGAATAAACTAACATGGACGTATCAGAGTAAATAAAAAAAAGATTTATAACTGATGTCGATAATTAAAGGCAATTTTATGAACAATTCTAATGGAAGTTGATCCATATCAGAGTATCGTGCATCTGTGGTGCCTGGAATACGGGTTCCGAGCACCACATGTTTAAATTCTGCGTATAGAACATCCCATTGATCCATGATAGATGGCACAAAACTGTTTGTGTTAAGTTCAACAGATATAGTCTTTGGAAGCTGTGATCGACACGTAAAATTACTGATTGTACCTACGATCTTAAAGTGTGATAAGTGTGGTAGAGATAACTTACACTCATTCTTGCCGTCGAAGCTCATCAAAAGCATTCGCGTTGCTAAATACAATCAGAAACAGTAACGTGAATCGAGAATATACCACACGGTTTTCTTCATCAAGAAATCAGGAAGTAAAGTCTGTCAGTGCTTCAACAGCTAAATGTGTGTTGGAAATGATGCAAACAGTTTTAATTGAATGAAAATCTAATTCGTTGAGAGAAGTTTATTTCTGAGTGCTTACTAGTGAGCGACGCATTCAACACAGTGAGCGAGCAAGCAGTGAGCGATCGTGACTGAGGAGTAATCTACAGTGCATACAACCCTCAACTAATTTAAGATCGTGACTGAGGAGTAATCTACAGTACATACAACTCTCACCTAATTTAAGATCGTGACTGAGGAGTAATCTACAGTACATACAACTCTCACCTAATTTAAGATCGTGACTGAGGAGTAATCTACAGTACATACAACTCCCACCTAATTTAAGGTCGTGACTGAGGAGGAATCTACAGTACATACAACTATCCCCAAATTTAAGATCGTGACTGAGGAGTAATCTACAGTACATACAACTCCCACCTAATTTAAGGTCGTGACTGAGGAGGAATCTACAGTACATACAACTATCACCTAATTTAAGATCGATATTGAGGAGTAATCTACAGTACATACAACTCTCACCTAATTTAAGATCGTGACTGAGGAGTAATCTACAGTACATACAACTCTCACCTAATTTAAGATCGTGACTGAGGAGTAATCTACGGTACATACAACTCTCACCTAATTTAAGATCGTGACTAAGGAGTAATCTACAGTACATACAACTCTCACCTAACTTAAGATCGTGACTGAGGAGTAATCTACAGTACGTACATACAACTCTCACCTAATTTAAGAGGGCGTGAGCGCAACGCTTCACTTATCATTCGACATCTAGACCTCTACGCCAGAGAATTTAGCAGCGTATTTTCTACCCTTAGTAACAATTTATTGAAAACTAAATCTGTGTTTTTGAAAAGGTAAACTGTTATTAAATCCAAAATTGGAGTTAAATATCACTTAGATGCGCAAAATAAGGGTGTCTCGGTGGGCACAGCCCGCTACGCTAGCGGATCAACTTTAGTCGTATGAATCTCACTGAGACGAGAAAGTTAAATAAGAATAATTGAAGAGCAAAAAGCACAAGTAGGCTAAGCGCAATTTTGCTGCATAGTATGCTCTGCGGCTGAGCACACTTAGCTTAGAAGTTCTCGTATTCAAACATCAGAGCTCAAGTAGGCTAAGCGACACTACGGCATACTTCGAACGATGATAGATCTTGCCTCACTTGACTGTGTCAAGTAGGACAAGCGCACTAATTTAGAAAATGTGAAGACTAGCGTACTTATTTAGAAAATGTGAAGACGCCGTGTACAATGAAAACGTACTTAGGTAGAACACCGATATAACGTTGAATTCAATCTATAAATGCATATCACTGGCTGCGTAAATTTTTGAGAAATTATGTTTGGATGATTTCAGTAACAACTTTTAATTCAGTGTGTGTTACTTCATACTTCAAGGTTAGCTCGTAATCAAAATTGCGGCTTTTCTGTATTTTCTAGTCATTTATCATTTTACTTTTACTCTGTGACGTAACTTTATGCAATTATGAGCAATCATAGGTGTTTCTACGGTTGCATAAGAATCTCTATTTTGATTTCCATATCAATTTAGAAATTATTCAAGTCTGCAACAGTGACGATATATGAAGATACTGAATTGAGCACGTCAGTTTCAAAGTAATTTTTGAAAAATATCTATAAAACGTGCCTCCGTGGATAAAAAGTTTACATGTTCAGGGGCATTAAGTTAAAACTATGGTACTTTACTGTTCTTTTTGTGGGAAACGCTTAATAAAAGCCTAATTTTAAGGAGCTGTTATTGCTAAATTTTCTCCTAGTAGGAAACGACGGTGGCGGTATAGCATGAGATCCACCGTCGGTTTTATGGTATAGTACAAAATTTCCCGTTATTTGAAATCAATTATTAGAGATGAAGATTATTTGGTTAGGGGTAAATATAATATTTATTAGAAAACTTTTGTTCTAAAAAGTTATTCTGTTATTTCGTTACTCCGTAATCAAATCTCACATCGTTTTAAGAAAGCCGTAAGTTGATCCTCGGCACCGAAACGACTATCGTCTCTACAGGAAGTAGAACTCCTAAGTAGAAAGCATACGGGTCCTAGGTAAATATCGGGTATGCCGTTTTTTGTTGAGGTGATGTACAGGTTTATTATTTTATCTCTTTGGCTTCAATGGCGTCATTTTTTGTTTGACTCCAGAATCCCATCTACACCTTTTTCACTTCAAATTAATCTAAGTCAAGTTCAATTTGATCCAAGTCAAGTTCAAATTAATCCGAGTCAAGTTCAAATTAATCCGCGTCAAGTTCAAATTAATCCGCGTCAAGTTCAAATTTATCCAAGTCAAGTTCAATTTAATCCAAGTCAAGTTCAAATTTATCCAAGTCAAGTTCAAATTAATCCGAGTCAAGTTCATATTAATCCGAGTCAAGTTCAAATTAATCCAACTCTCAGTTGAGATATAAAATGACCTAATAATAATTTGGTAACTTTAGTTTTTTGTATTATATATATATATATATATAAATATATTGGATGTTATAAACAACACTGGTTTCGAGGATTTATTTACACTAATGGATATTTATGTACATGACATTCCACTTTATCACATATATGAAATCATATACATACAAATGCAAAAGGTTATCAGTGAATGATATATAGGTTTTCTCTTTAAAAGGAATATAGAACTATAATACAAGTGCGATTCACTGAGTACTAATGTACGATTCCGTTTAATTACAATTTCTACTTGTACATTACTACCCAGATACATTCTTGCATTAGCAATATAAATGTTACCATCCATTCTAATTCCGCATTAGTCAATGTGAAGAAATGTAGGTTTGACTTACAATACACAATAATAATACAAGAAACAATATTTCTAACCTAATACTGATTTTATTTGTGTGTGCTTACATTTCAATATATAATACTTTCAAGACTTAAATAGTAATAAAATGATTATTATAGAAGTTATTGAAGTCTTAAAAGTATTATAATTATATTGAATTGTAATCACACACAAATAAAATAAGTAGTGAATTAGAAACATTGTTTCCTGTATCATTATCGTGTATTGTAAGTGGATCCAACATTTCTTCACATTGACTAACAAGGAATTAGAATGGATGGCAACATTTATATTGCTAATGCAAGAATGTATCTGGGTAGTAATGTCCATGTATAAATTGTAAATAAACGGACTCGTACATTAGTACTCAGTGAATCGCACTTGTATATTTCTTTTAAAGATGAAATCTAAATATTATCCAACAAAAATATTTTGTACTTGCATGTATTTGATTTCACATACAGTATGTGGTAAAGTGGAATTTCACGTATATAAATATCTATGAGTATAAATAAATCCTCGAAACTAGTCTTGCTTATAACATCCAATAGTTACATATTTAACACAAAAAAACTCAAATTAACATATTATTATGCCATTTTTTAACTCAACTGAGGGCTGGATTAATTTGAACTTGACTTGGATTAATTTGAACTTGACTCGGATTAATTTGAACTTACTTGGATTAATTTGAACTTGACTTGGATTAAATTGAACTTGACTCGGATTGATTTGAACTTGACTCCGATTAATTTGAACTTGATTTAGATTAATTTGAACTTGACTCGGATTAATTTGAACTTGACTCGGATTAATTTGAACTTGACTCGGATTAATTTGAACTTGACTCGGATTAATTTGAACTTGACTCGGATTAAATTGAACTTGACTTAGATTAATTTGAAGTTAAAAAGGTGTAGAATTATTTTTCCAATTTATTTCCTGACCTCCTGTTTTTGAGCACATCAAATCCTACGTTCGGAAGCATAAATGTGCGTAAATTCCTCGTGCATCTACACGTAATTTATGGTCACTTTGGAAACACTTCTGTTTTATTAAAAAGAGGTCCAACTATTTTGTTGAGTGAAATTATTTTGTAAGATTTTGCATTCACGTTAGAAAGATCAGCATTTCATAAATCCAATGTGCAATAAGTTTTAGAGTAAATTTCCGAACGCCCCAAAATGAAAAGATTTTTTTAACTAATTATGACATCGAAACAAACAATAGTTCATTTACCAATCATTAAGGTTGTTCATGACCATCATAAAGCCGAAAGTTCCCTACAGTCAGTCTCTACGTATTGCTTTAATGTACAGTACCTCACTTTGAATAAGTCTGCGCACTATAATTTCAATTAAAGAATATCAGGCATTAGCGACGTATATTACAGCAATCGTCATCGAGCCTGTGTTAAACAAACTCTTTCGCTATATATTGTTCATCACTTGTAAAATTATTCGCTTGTACGCGCTTCTGGCTTGGAGATAGAATATGAAATTGAAACCAACTTGTTACACTGAAATTATTAGTTTCACTGTATTAGTTGCTAATTTCGCATGTCGCGCTCTATAACAAAAATCTCATCATACGAAGCACATGGAAAGTATGAAATCAAGTTTTACTCGGCCTCAGAAAAAATCAGCCAATGCCAAAAATGCACCTGAAGAATCAGCAGAGAACTAAACCAACGACTGGCCACGACTATTTTGTTATTGTCGAAAATATACTTTGTTCTCTCAGAACAAGGAGTACAGTATGACAATCATTACTTGCTAGAGAGCAAGACGTAGGGTATAGTGGCTATTGATGGTGCATATGTCTATTTAAATAGATGATATTTTTGTGAGCTACCATCAACGACGCTAGTTCTGCGTTTGAGTATCTATGTTACACAGTCTGTACCATGAACCATATAAAATAATGACCTCTGCTGCTCACCGCATCCTTCACACAGAGTTGCCGTAGTATATTCAACACGCGCGTGAGGTCTGAAGAGGGGATATTAAACTGAAACGAGCATGGTTGAACGATCTTTACTCAACTTGCTTATAAGGCGCATATTCTGGATGTCTACTAAAGAAAATAAACAAATGAGGCAAAATCTCAGCAGCGAACTAAAAAATAATTGATCTTTACTAATTCAATTATGTAGAATACATCTTCAAAAATCCATTTGAAAAGTTCAATGTGAACTGCTTAGGCAGCCACTCGATGGAAGTCTAAGAAAAAGAACAAAACCGTAGAGTAACATTGAAATCCAATGTGATAAATTCCTTACAGCAGTAACTTGAGTTGGCGAAACAGTTTTCTATGACATGTCATACTGAAAAAACATACCTATGATGAAGCGCAAACTTATTACACTAAAGGTTGCAAAGGGACGATGCGAAATTCATAACAAATCAATATGAGATTAGCAGTGCACACACCTGCATGACACAACGCAAACTTCTTTTATATTTAGCAGTAAAAGCGTAACACCAACCAGCTCAGAGTCTTCTGAAATAAACGCTGCATTTTAAGCTCATGAAAACAATTAAAACGCTCTGTGGATGAACCGAGAGTTTCTTATGACCCCCTGGAAACATTGAATCATATTGATAGGCAGAGGGTGAATCACACAGGTATGCAAATAGAAATTTCTATTACGCATTGTAGTTCATTTTGAAAGACATGAGCCGAATCAAAAACCAAAAAAATATACTCGTGATGGCTTCTACATCGACAAAAAAAGTTATGAAATAGAACCGGCAACATCTATTGAGTGTCCAGTCTATAATCCTCTTAGAACCTAGTGCAAGTAGCATCAAGGCAGAATTTAACCATACAAATCAATTAGTGACCCAATACAAGTACTTAACTATATTCTTCGGTGTATTAACAAGCAGTGTGAACCATGTTAGACGAAACAAGGTAGCTGCAAACCAGTCTTTTATGAAATCGAGTCTCACCCCAGTGACGTCAAGGCATCCGACCAATAGCAGCGCTTAAATTGCATCTGGCAACATTGCTAACCCGAAATCTGGCATCACTGTTAGCGTTACGCGTACGACAATGTTGCATTTCTGTTCTAATGAAGTTATAACGAGTCGAGTGAATCGCAATGTCGGCGCCTCAAGTTAAATTTTTAAAAAAGTGTTCCTTTTTTGGTGTCGGAATAATTCTTAAAATCGACCCAAGATATTTTAAAGGTCTGGTTTCAATTTTAAAGAATTGATTTTGCACAGTGGAAAGGTTTAGTTAAATAATCTCAAGTCGAACTTATGTAAGTTACGTTTGCTGGCAGCCATTTCTAAAAGACCGACTTCCGAAGAATCCCCTCTGCATTTAAGACGCACATTTCATTGGAAAGAGGTGCAGTGCTGTTGTTTTATGATCACAGGAGTTTGGAACTGGAAGGTAAGAAATTGAATTTTGAATATTATTCGAAACTAATTTAAAAATAATGGCTTTTAACTGATTATTGCATTTGATGAAGTGGCATCTCTTGACCAAATCTTTGCCACCAGATACAGTAGTACAGTTCGAATTTGATATGCTAATTCCATTCATAAATGCTGTTGAATTGCGTGAAATTTAAAATTTAAAGGAAATGAGTAAATAGGAATAGGATGTGCTACAATTAAATGCTGATTAATGACATACTGTTCATGAGTTTTTCATTCCAGAAAGGTAATCTAAAATCCTATATCTTGTGGTAGGGTGCTATCAGATTTCATAGTATTTGAATTTCTGTGTGTGAATTATTCTGGAAGTAGGATATGCTGTCAAATTTTACCAGGTTTATATTGAAAAATTTCAATGGCATTTTAAAAATTTTGATCTATGCATTATATTGAAATTAGCCAGTAAGCTTAGAACCTACAATGGTCAGACATGAAAGGTAGTTTGGACTGCCACATAGTAAAACTTGTTTACTGTATGTTAGATGCAACTTTAGAATAGCTTCTATTTTTCTTGTGTAGCCAATCTTATCTGAAATTTTCAGATTAACTTGTAATAACTTTCTACCTTATAGCTAAATGTCTAGTGTTTACAAGCAATCTTGTAATCTTGTCTATGATTTTCTATTGTAAGTGCTACTTTTTATGGCAAATACCTTCTTGAAACTGACGCTGTTCTAAGCATATTTAGAAATGCATTATTAAAGGTACCTGACTTCTTCTAGGCTTACCATTCATTGTGTTCCATTTGCTGCTAAATAATTTCTTTATATAAGGTGCCAAATTCTTGCTGTTGATCATAGTTTTATTGTGAGTGCTTCAAAAATTTTATCCGAAGCTACGAAGCCATATTTAATTTGAAGAAGCAGATTTTTCTGTTTTTGTTCATGGTTCTGTTTATATCTTAGTCTCCTTTTCTCCGTTTCTTAGTAGGAAACAGGAAACATCTGTGCAAAATTGAAATTGAGGACATACCTTCATTTAATTTTTTATGGGTAAATGTTAAGGAGAGGACCATAATCGATTTTTCACTTTTCGGTGTCTAAACGTAGTTAATTAGATCTGAATAAACTATTTTTCATCTACGCCCTTTCCGCCGCGAATGAGTGTTTAACAAGTTATAGCGGGAAATTACTGACCGCAGCTCTAGTGCTTGATGGGGAAAGAGATTGTTCGGACGCGAAGACTACAATGGACTCTTCCTTTTGACGATCTCAAATGATCGAGCGCATTCCAGCCATCAAAGACAAAAATTAACATACCGCTATAACTCATAAAATGCTCATTTGCAACAGAAAGGGCATGGAAGAAAAATTGTTCATTTTGATCTAATTAACTATGTTTAGCAGCAAAAATTGAAAAATTGATTATGGTCCTCTCCTTTACAAATACCTTTTTATGTCATATAAAATTGATGCTTGTGTGTTTTAGACTTTTTCTTTTGTAGTTTAAATTAGTTGACTTTAGTTGTATGGTTAAATATCATGAACAAATCTACTTATATTATACACAACATTAACTGTTGAAGAAAAATTGTGAAAACTAGCTTGAGTGTATTAATTAACTTATTTGGTTGTACCTGAAGCTATGTATGTCACACTTTCCGGTCTATTACCCCATTATAGTGAAATTTTCTCTTTTTTCCCTTATTTTTTCACCAATGATTTTTCTCTGGCTTTTTCCTTCCCTTTTCTCCCAGTGCGACTGATATTTTTAAAGTTTGTGTTACACTCTAGTGTGTCATTGTCTCCATTTCCTTATGTGTGCATTTTAATACTGATTTATATTCAGTGTTTTCTCTCTGTATAACTGACCCTATTTATTAAATACTCCCAGCTGCATTTCAATTTATTATATTAACTGTGCCTTTTGTTTTCTCTAACATATTTTAATCTGTACCCTCACAAATGCAACTGAAATGCATGCTTATTGAGCCAAATCTAATTCAGGAACTGTTCATGTGACAAGTTCACTAATATTTATTTTTGCCTTCCAGGTACATGAAGAGAGTGAAATAATTCCACCCATCATTGAAATGGATGAAGACGCGCAAAAGGCTGTCGTGGTATTCAACGGACCCACCGATATTGAAGAAATTTTGGCTTCAGTGAAAGTGGAAGATGCTGCCACTTGTATCTCCGGTTACATTGCCATGAATACAGACGTGTATCAGCAACAACTGAAGAGAAAAACATCTTTGTCTGACTATACTATAGGTTCCATTCTTAGTGTAAAATATTTCAATTTCCTTCTGTTTGGGTCTTTTGAAAAGTATCTCCAATCTGATGATCAGTGCAAGAGACTGAAATTTTGCAGTAAATCTTTCTTAAATGCTATTCCTTGTTGTGAGAGGGTTTTCCTCTATCTTTTCAATATAATTAGTCACTCACCAGGCTTCTGCAAGAGTGTTAGTGAATTATTTCATGAGAACTGACCTAAATCTCTCACCTGCTGTTCTTAAATAATTATGTACTTAATCTAGTTTTTCTTCAGATGTAGAACATTACAGTCAGTCAGAGCTTACAATAGACCTCTGCAGAGTAAATGTTTTACAGCAGGTAAACTTGATAAAATGGTGCACAAGGGATTCCACTGCACATTTCTCCTGACCCCTTGTCAACATGATGCTCTAAAGTGAAATATGATAAATTGTGTCAGATCAAATTATTCAGTTAATTTTAAATGGTTTCTTGAGCTGCTACTTGAATGCACTTGTGAGTGCAAAATAATTTTATGCCATGTGTCCCGGTATTTCATTTGAAATAAGTTGGGGTGAATTACTGTTTCCTTCTTTGAAACCTATAACTTCATGTTGCTGCTGCTGTACAGCAGAACTTCATACATTCCGATTAAATATAAGAAAGCTTAATTTTAGTCTGTGTCACTCACTCTACTCAGCTGTTTGATAAACTAAAAGCAAAAAATGAAAGATGGGGTTGTGAGGTGGTCTATGGTACCGAACTAGGGATAAACTTTTATTTATTGGTCTGTTCATAATTTAAGGCTGTGAACTATTATGTGGTACAATGTTGTCTATTGCATAACACAATAACGGACGGTAGTGCAAGGTTAATTTGTTGGTTCGGCCGAGTGCATTGTTAGATTGAAGCGTTATAAATTAGCATTCCTTGGTATTTAAGTGCCATGCCAATTTGTAATCCTTTTTTTTTCTCGTAATTGGAACTCGGCAGAAAAAGTTACTTGTACCTTACTCGTGGAAACCTTTACAATCCTATGATAAATTCGCCGTTTTGGTTTCAAACTGAATTCTGTGAAAAGCTTCAGACTGGCTTTGAAAACACTCACGTAGCTTGAGTTATGCTCACCTCGCCAGTTTTGACATTCCGAAGTTTATGCTAGAATAGACTTCCCAGCAGCCTGTACTGAATTTATGTTCTCTTTTAAAAGTTATCTGTAGCACAATAATGTTTCGTTATTGATCAATGCTCTTCTCTTCTGAACGTCCCTCTGGTTTTACTTCTGCTTATTGATAATCGTACGATTGTTTGTGAAGAATATGATACGGTTATGAACAATTAATTTCGAGCATCATTCCCATAGTTGGTATAAAATAGGTCATAGGCTTCAGAATTGCAGGTAGTTAGAAGAAATGGCATACAAAGAGTAATTTTAATCCTAACTGATCATTCTATCGTTTGTCGTTATAGTATACTATGCTTTTTTTCATTTTAGAATCAAAAATGTTCATTCTACTTTTGTATTTCCTTAATTACTGGTGCGCAGAGCACTGATACTGATGTTTGAAGATGCCTTAATGTATTGAGAGTGCTTCCATTTTTGCGCTCTGTGATGTTTTCTAAGTCATTATTTACTGCTAGTTCTTTCGTAGATTTGAATTCAGTTTTATGTTGTCTTGTGTGTACATTTTAGAACTTACTAGCCGGGAAATGTTGAAACGAGGCTTGAGCGATGGTGTTCTAATTATTGTTTTTGATAGGAAAATAGTTTATATAATTCATTATCGTCCGAAAGTTACGTTGTGTCGAGATTTTAGAAGCGAAATACATTTTTAGGTGGTGAAAATATTTATTCATTTATGCAGGGACGAGTTGTTGGCTTTTATTTTGCTCCCCACTCTTATAAATTTAGTGATTTAATGTATCGAGCTGAGAGTTTGCTAAGCCTTTTTTTGTTGCAATTAAAAAATTGCAAGGACCATCGTTTCGTTAAGGACCATCGTTTTGTGGCGCTCTGCTATGCTGTTTTTACATCACCTATGGCTTTCTTCTTCAGCTCTGATTTTTTTCATAACCTTTATCTTCAACTTTCTGTTTCTATGCGTTGCGTATCTTGTGTGTAAACACACCTTGTGTATTAATTCCTCATTTACTGTATGTACTCCGTACTTAAAGGGGTGTCTTCCTCTCTTTGAAAAGCTATCTTGTGGTAAGAGAGGCTGATTCCAAGTCATACTCTAAGCTAATCTGCAGAACTTGTTAGTATTTACATTGAAAATTTGCTGTTCTAAGGGAGAACATGCAAAGTCCTGCAAGTGACTTACTTAAGCCATTCATATGTTGAAATAGAATGCGTTTTTGATTCTGTTGCTGACCACCTTTCGCTTCACTGCTGTCATTTGTATTTATTTACAATTTAAATATTTATAATTTTTTATACAGAAAAATGTTGTGGAATAACTTCGGAGAGATATTGAATGCGGTAGCTTTTTTAGGGAAACGCACCAGAGAATGAACAAAATAATGGACTTTGACTCCTCTCAGGGGGATACAACTATTTTATCTATGGGAATTTGCGCTCTCAGGGGAAAAATGTGAGGGCCCGAGCTGAGAGTTAGGTAGGCCTTCTTTTTGTTGATATATAAATGTTTTTTGTTATGTTAAGGACCAACTTTTTTCGGTTCACTACTGTCCTGTTTTTCAGTACCTCTGACTTTCTTCTTCAACTTTTATCTCATTTCATGAACTTCTTTCCCACCTTACTGTTTCTATGCCCTTTCTGCATAGATTCCTCATTTTCTTATCTCGATACTAAATGGTGCCTTCCTCCTTCCTCTCTTCGATACGCTCTATTTTTGCAGCGGTTAGGGAGGCTTAAACTAACTTATAATCTTAATCTTATTGTATCTATGGGAATTAGCACTCCCAGGGGGACTACGTGAGGGCCCAAGCTAAAGGTTAGGTAGGCTTTTTTTGTTGAAATAGAATAGGTGTTTGTTTTACTACGGACCATCTTTTTTCGGTTCTCTGCTGTCCTGTTTTTCAGCACCTACTACTTTTTTCTTAAACTCTTTTTTGTTTCATGAACTTCTTTCTTAGCTTACGGTTTCTATGCACCTTGTGCATAGATTCCGCGTTCCCTCAACTCCATATTAAATGGTGCCTTCATCCTTCTTCTCTTTGAGCATCTTTGTCGTGGTAAAGGGAGGCTAAAACTTTCTTATATAATAATAATCATAACAATAATTATAGACTTTAATTTATTTCTATCAGCTCATACACTTCATGCTAAAGGGAGCCCTCCCACTCCACAAAAATACTCGGTACGTTACTTAAGCTGGGTGTTACAGACACATTTTCTGTATGTTTATTTTTTGTATCCTAATAAGTAATATGTACAGTGACGGTCTTGTACTGCTCCTCCGTTATTTTCTGACTTGCTGTTCTCGAGTGTAGTATTCCTGCGTGTAGCGCTCCCAACGAATCTGTATCAAATTAATTGGGGTTCCTGACTTTGAGTTCTAATTAGGAAATTACCTTTTTTATTGAGAGAGCGTAGGTTTTTGTTTTATTATGGGCCATCCTATTTTGATTCACTGCTGTCAATTTTTCACCATTTCTGTCGTTTTCCTTTACCTATTACCTGGTTGCATGAACTGCCCTCTTTATTTGCTATTAGTTAGGTGCATGGAGTCTTGTGTGGGAACAAACCTTGTGCATACATTCCCCGTTCTTTCAAGTTGACATTGAATGATTCCTTCATCTATTTGATAGAACTTTGTTGTGGTTAGAGAGGCTTGTACTACAAATTATCTAACATAATGTTGTTTAGTGTGAACCGACTATTTCTCGGTTCATTGCAATCCTGTTCTTTGAAACCTAACATTCAACGTATAATTTTTATCATAAACTTCCAACCTTGCTGCTTCCATCTAAAATATCTTCTGCAAGAACACACCTTGTACATAGATTCCCTGATCTCTTAATGCCCTGCCAAATGGTGCCTTCTTTCTTCCTGTTTGTGAAACTCTTTTTTTTTCAGCGAGAGGTGCTAAACGATGTCATATTCTTCTCTATTTTCTTCATCTTATCGTTTCTTTATATAATCCGTACTACCATGTATCATAAATGCGGGTAATTTTAACTTTCCCGCATAGCAATAATCAATGCTCTCTGTTCGTAGCACTCCAATGGCGAATGTAGGTCTTGAGCTAAAGGTTAGGTAAGCCTTCATTTCGTTGAAGTAGAATAGTTTTTTGTTATTTTGTTACGAGCCATCTTTTCTACGGTTCACTGCTGTCCTGTTTTTCATCACCTACTACATTCTTCTTCAAATTTCATTTTATTTCATAAACTTCTTACTGAACTCACTGTTTCTACGCACGTTGTGGATAGATTCCGCGTTCCCACAACTCCATACTAAATGGTGCCTTCCTCTCTTCGGAACCCTTTCTTTTAGCGGTTTGGGAGGCTAGAACTATCATCTAATCTAATCCTTCTTCTCTGTGGATCTATGGATCGCCTGTGTTGCGGATGAAGAGGCTTAAACAAACATCTAATCAAATCTAATCCGCCCTCTGTTCGTTATGTAACTTTAAGAAATGCATTATTTTATAACGGGTGTGTGTTCAAGTACTCAATGTGTTCGAGTTTCTTTGGTATTGAAGCAGGAATGGCGCTTGAAAGACAATTTTGCAATTTTTTAGGGTATTGGCATTACTCGAAAAATTTGAATGCTCGAAACGCATATACATTTGAAAATACATTCTCCCGCTGTTTAGTTCATGAACTTATAAGCGGAATTCTTATGTCGCACTTTTTATTACAAATAAACGATATCTCTATGTTGAATTTTATATGATCCTTTTTACAACTGAACACGGCGCGCAATCGTCTGCTTCATCAGTATAGAGAAGTATCACTGAACTGAATTAAATTAATTTTCCTATTGTTTCAATTGAGCATTTAATTTAAGAAGCTGTCCGTATGATGAACTCTGAGATCGATAACCGTTTAGTACTGGTGGAAAAGCTCGGAGGCGGACGGAATTCTATTTTTCTAAAATCCGTCGTGCGGAAGCAACAACGGCTGTCGGTTCTGTTTCTGATCGTACGTCTGGAAGGCAGAGTACGCTGCATCGTAGTACGCTGCTGCTGCTGACGTCACGTCACCCTAGTGACGTCATCCGGATTGTGTGAAATGAAGCCTTTCTATTGGCTAGTCGAGTTTGCGAATGTGCACTGACGTCCCCATAGAAGTGACTTTACCTCCTTTAGTCTACCATGGTGTGAACTCATCATTCATGGAGAAGATTTTTAACACAAAAACATTTCTACACGCTACACGAATTATTATGGGAAACTCTAACTCATATAAATTGAAATCCTTCCAGAAAATTGGTGGTATGTTCTTTGAGTAGGTAAAGGTTTTAATTAGATAAAAAAAATTGTAAGTAGTTCAAAGCTCAGATTGCATATTATCGTATAAGTTTGAAGCTACTTTTCCATTACAACTCCGACTTCGCATGGCAAGTGGATGGGTACCATGTAATATGTACGTGTACTCCAGAAATCTACGCTCGAACATGTTCCCATGCAACAAGCATCCACGAGCATTTAATAAAAGTCAGGAAAGAAGTTCCAACATGATAAAAATTCAAAAAGGAAGTATTAATGATCATAAAAAGATATCCACGAACAAAAAATAAATGGTCTCGAACAAAGCAAATCAAAACAACACACTATTGACAAAACAAGTCTTACATTATCTTCAGATTGAGCCTTTACATTTTCCTTCTGGGAGCACTACTTCCCATACATTGTAGTTTCCCCCTTTCAAAAACATTTGGGAAAGAAAATGAGTAAATCTATAAAAGCATATGATATGGTTATTACTAGATATAATGTAGGTTCCCTAGTGTCTCTGTAACGGACTAATTCAGTCGGAAGCTCTCATGGTTCAAATATCAACTCAAAAACAAATCAATTTGCATTCAATAACTAACATGCCAACTTAACCGCATTTTCTTTTTCACTTCACATTATTTACCTAGAAATAAGATGAGTGTACTATTTTTGCCTTTCTAACCACAAAGATTATTACAAGAGATAAGTTATGATGAAACCATCAGCTATAGGCGCGTAACGAAGAATTCACGTTCAGGCACTTTTTTAATCCTACAAACATAAAAAGTGTTGGGATGAAAGATCACGAAGAAAGTAAATGTGAGATTAAAACAATACATAGTATCAGTTAACCATCGAGAGCCCAACACTTAGAATCCTGTAGAAAGTGTAGCTAACTAACAACAGAGATAAAGTAAAAAATCTCAAAATATGGTTCTTCACAACACCAAAAACACGGCATTTCACCAAAAATAAGGCTTGCCTAACCATCAACTCGGCCCTAATATTGTCTCCCTACGAGCGCTACTTCTCACAGATACAAAATTAATATTCCCCAGATGATCTTGAAATTATTCTATACGCACCTATTTCAATACATCCAATAAACAGCAGGAAACTACGAACCCAGGTCCATGTAAAATGAAAAGATTTTATCTGAACTCGATTATACGCCAATCATTTGCTTCAAAATAATCACGTTGCCTATAATGTATGTTTCTACATAATGAGTATTCGATTTACATACCTCCAGAGATCTTGTTATGTGCACAAATTTGAATCTGAATTAATGTACAGTTGAAGTCAATTAATAATATGGTTTAGATTATGGGTTTCTTCAACATAATATCAAAAGACGCATACATAATTTCTGATAGAGCACTGGAGCTCTATTTTTCGATTTGTCCCATGACAAATAAAATATTAGTTTACTGACGACTTTCACACAAGGACCCATTTGACCATTGAAAACCGGATTGGGGCTTTGCTTGAGTTGGAGTAGTCGAAAGTGGGGGAGTAGTTGCTCCTGACGTATTTGTGAACGCTGATTCAGCGCTCGAGACGAAATGACACACACATCACACATGAAAAGTAAATCTATTCGGAGTCAAATATACTGCGAAAAAGGGGAGTAATGTGCAGTGAGTTCAAACATAATCGACTACTAAGATCATTTTCGTGATGAGTATACTACCGAAATGAACAAATAACATTAAAAAGCATGAAGTGGTTTCTAAATAAAAAGGTCACCCGGTGACAGTATAAATTTATACTGAAGACTCATCCCTTGCGTGATGAGGTGCAGGTAACAGGCAAGTATGTTTTTAACGCATGGATCATATCAATTTTTCCTCAAAACACCTCATTTTCAAGATGTGACAGCTTAATATTAGTTTGCTGCAGCTATGTCGGTACACTTTAGGACGTGCAAACTCACAAGCTAGATCGAGTATTGAGAAAAACTACAACTCAAGAAGCTTCATAACCACAACAAAAAGCTATATGAACTGAGCAAAATTACGTTCTCACAACAGTTTCAATTTTCTTCTCTTCTTCTTTATCTTGAAGCATTAGTCTCAAAATGGGCTAACTTTCGAAAAATTTAGAAAATTGTCTAACCTAATACAATAAACAAGCGAAACACCTTCAGAAATCACCCATGAATCAAAAATGTGTAAACACAAGGCATCAAACTTCTAATATGCTCATCACTATGACTTAATCGAGTGAACATAGAATACGCAAAAAATTATAAAGAGAAAACTGAAATAATTTGAAGAACCAATAATGAATAATAGTGTACACAATCTATCCACCTGCAACCAAAATAGAATTTATTGTAGAAACAGCTGAAAATGTATTCCAGTTTCAAATATATTTTAAGCGGTAGAATTTACTAAATGAACTGCTATTTAGAAAAATCATAACGAATTCAACCTAATTTCACGATACAGATCTACCATATAATCATACCGATTCCACATAACGTTCCAGATGGAGTTGGGGAAACGCCCCATCTCTCAACAGGTACTGCGCTGGGTGTAGTTGGAGCGCTGGCAAAATGTTCATCCGTAGGAAGTGTTGTATAGGGCAGTACTTCGCCCGCTGTGTTATCATCTGGATAAAATGACTTATATTACTGAAAACACATTTGAATGTGAAGGAGTACAGTTGACGAGAAATAAATAACAAATTAGAGACTCCGACAGAGTAGTATAAAAAATATTTGTGAACATTTGGGGCAAATGTTTTATCACCGACTGTGATCAGAGTGCGTGAGCAGGGAAATAAGTTTCCCTTGTATGTCGACGGATCGTTTAAAGCGAGGAAAAACATGTGGCCCGGAGATCAGGAATACAAACACCACTACGTTATTTTACAATCAGTGGTGAAAGCGTAAAAGCTTTTAAATATTTATGAGTCAAAAAATTTTTTGGCATGAATGTTAGTTTAAGGTTCCTTACCCACAACAAAGGAGCTAAAAAAGAGAGTAATCACGATGGAATCATCGAGTATGATTACGAACACGGGGAACCTGTGCACAAGTGTGTTCCAACAAAAGTCTCTCTGCGCGAAGAAAATATGTCAGGTTGAAACTTAAAAGATAAAAGTTAAAGAAGAAATTAGTACGTCTTGAATAAATGGAAGGCAGTCAACTGAAACAAAGTCCTTGTTAAAAGCAAACGCACTATTTCGACAAAAAAAGAATTCCCTAACCATCAGCTCAGGCCCGTACATTCTCCCTATGGAAGCGTCATGGGTTTTATAGTTGTATCTTTCTAAGGGTTTAAGCTGAGAAAAGACGAAGAAAGTGCCGGGAAAGACAGAAAGGCTTGATGCAAGGTTTACGAAGGGATGTACAATGGTCTTCCGATTTACTGTGGTGGCATGGATGGAGTTTTACTTGCAGTTAATAGTAGCGTGCTTGTTCAAATGAGCAATTTAAAAACGCACTCAAAGCTTACCGATATGTCATTTGTTTACGAACGTCGAAGCGTTAATAGCTCATTCCACAAGTAATGATTAGCTGCGAAGAGTTTACTTGGGAAGGATATGAAGTAAACACAACAAATTTAAAATTTCGGGAGCTAATCGTTCCGATATCTGTAGCCCATGTACTAATGATGAAATAATGTAGGTAGTGGGAACTGGAAACATTTGTGACACAAGCACATCCTGCTGTGGGAGGACGAAAAGCTATGTAATGAGATGTGTAAAATGGGTTAAAAAATCTATATTCATGAAGTTTTACCGGTAGTAATAAAGCCAGAGTGAGGACCATGAAAAATGATTAACCAATGCATTCATATATTCTTGAAGTGAAATGATGCAGAAATACTGTGACTTACTGAACAAATGTTTGAAGAATGACAATTTATCTTAATTAAGACAACAGAAATTAACTGTCATACGCGTAGTTAATGGGTCGAACACAAAGAGAACTAAAGGAAAGAATGGCGAAAGAGTACGCCAGAGCTTCATTGCGTGGAGAGATTGTTATGCGCCAGAATTTCAAGTGAAAACACATGTAGATAGATGGCCGTTGCTAGAGCTCGAAGTGTAATCTGCGGAACAAGGTGATGTGGGTTATGTAGGCCGAATATAAAACTTTTCAACACCAAATGCGATCATATTTGAGATCGATGTTTCGAGAGCGGAATATGATCCCAAGGGTGATCTATGGTAAATATGAATGGGGTCACACCTACTGGTCTCTAGACATTATAGGTCCAATGCAACCCTACACAACATAAATTTAGTAAGGAAACGTTACGCTGTAAGCGGATGACACAAAACAACCCACAACAACCCAAGCTTCATCTGTTTGACTAAGAAAACACTGGCCGAACGGAACTGTAAGAACTGAACATCAGCCGATATAAGGTGAGCCTCAGATGCAGCTCGTATTTTAAGAAGTGAGACACATAAGAGTTTGAGAGTATGCAGCTAATGGGCTGAGAATTTTTACTAATAATAATATGCCTAACCAGTTCCCTTTCATAAATAGTCATATATGGCAAACCTAATCAAAAACGACCATTTCTATAGTTTCTTAATATTTCGTTCGTATTCAATGACTCAACATTCGATGGGAAAGAAATAAAATGAAAAAAAAAATTTCACACGTAATGTGCGTAGTATTATATTTTTTGTATCAAATATATTGAAATTAAACACATTTTTGACTCATGTTCATCAGCTTTTCTAAATTCAAGCTCATTTACACAATGGAGAACATTCTGATATGCCTTCCAACTGTCAATATCATGTTTAATCTTTGCGCAACTATCGTGCAATTAGATCCAATTTACCTTTAGTTTTAGCGCATGTTTTCTATATTGAAAACTTTTTAAAACCCGGCATTGTGCTTTTTATGAAAACGAATTTGAAAAATGTACTAACAAGCCTGGAAATATAAGCGTTTTTTTCAATTCGTACACATGAGAGCAGCAGTGATTAGTTTACAACAAGAAAGTGAAAGCCCAATGCAATGCCCTGAATCACGAACAATGACAAGTTCAAACACAAAATCCACCTCATTGGTTGCATAGCCTAAACTATAGAAGCACCTCGTTGAAAGAAGTGGTCACTTCAAACCCGAATCGCATCAGAATGTTAGAAGACCCTGTAGCCAAGTGCACAAAGAAATAGGCTAACTCTCTAGCCCATGGAGGCAAAAAGAAGGAGACCCTCGTACAATGGGAACTTCAGTGATGAAAAAGAGGAAATTTAAGGGGGATCAAAATATAGTACTCACAGATTCAAACTCCCTACGAGTGCCATGAAACCACTTACGAGAACCAAGAGAGTGTTGCGTAAGAGAAACAAAACACTTGGGTATGGTTGCGCCAAGGAAGTCCCCAGGCGCCTAAAGTCACTCATGGAATGAAAACTAAGCTGACAACGCTGGTAGTGGAAAAACAATCAGAAGAGAGATGAGCGAACAAAAAATGTTCGGCAGTGCAGCAACTTTAGAGCCACTGATGACTTGACAGAGGATTAAATTTGTTACTCCCTGCCGCATTTCAGTGTGGAAAAAGCCAGCACGTGTTTATGATACAGATTATTATGACATCGCCAGCACAATAGTGATACATTTCTACCGTTAAGTGAGGGCAGGGGCAGCCATATCCTGGTATTTTTCCTGACCCATTAACAACATTCAATAACAATACTACGAAGGAATGCTTCTTCATCTCATGCTGTAGGCTTTTCTCTGGAGTGGCTAATGCCCTGTTTCAAATTACTGAGACCGCAGTGAAACTATTCAAATCGCCCCGGCGCTAAGACTCACATCTCCAATAGTCTCCACAGTCGCGACGCCTGAATATATCATTGGCCTAATGTGGTCATTGGTGGATAAAACTTTGTGTAGCTGCTCCATAGGAAGAATGTTATTCTCTTAGATAACTTTAGGGGACTTGGGTGCTTCTATCAAAAGTATATTTCAAGCCATTCTGCGAGCCAAAGGTATTCACAGTTTCACTTCAGGTAATTACAATGTGTCAGATGATATTTTGTTTTTTCCAAACACTGTTTCAAATTTTCGATATGAGCTTAACGCTGCAGATCACATGGTCTAAAATTTCTTTTCACTCAACACCATCAAAATTTTTCCGCAAAGTATGAAAAACGTGAACCAAATCGCTCCCTTGCAATACTAAAATATTCGTATAGAGGCATACCTATTTCATGGAGAACTCTTGATGAAATAAGGAATGAGAGTGCCAGGTGGCGAGGACGCTGTGGCATCTGGAAATGTTGAATTTTCTTCCACAGCAAGACTGCAGTTTTCCATGATGAGAGTAAGTTGTCCCTCCTCTGCGTTGTCATCTAAAAAGAAATTAAATCATCGAATCAAATGAGAATGGACTAGAATATTTCCAGTGACGGTTGTTCAATGACTAACCTCTTTCGCAGAACCAAACGCTACATCAAATAAGCAGGCAGTATGCTGCTCATTACATTCTAAATCTGCATGAATATATTTGATTCAAGTCATCCTGACCTTCAAAGCATCGGCGAAGAAAAAACATTTTAGAGGAGTTCTGAACATGCCTCTGTATCACAGTGTGTGACGTGAGATTTTCTTTGTTTCGAACATTTAAATTTCCCTAAAAACACGAAGCGAATAATAATTCCATAATTCGATGGGCCAGAAAGTTACCATTATTCTATGGGCCAGAAGGTTACCATTATTCTATGTGCCATTGGGTACAAAGTCTTCTAACATTCTAACGAAATTGGGTTTAAGGGATAACTTCGCTCAAGGAGGTGCTTCTTTAGTTTTGCCTTATCAAGCAATGAAGTGAATTTTGTGTTCGTACTTGTCATTGTTGATTCATAAGGGCATTGCATTGGGTTGCCGCATCACTGTTGTAAACTATTCATTGCTGCTTCCACGTAACAAATCAACGAACTCATATTTCCAGTCTTACACACACAGAGCATTGAGGGAATGCCATGGTGTTGCGACAGAGTCAACGAATTAAAATAATGAATCGACCGGTAAATGTAACCTCTCTGCTTTGACTAATCATGTTTAGGTAGCACCAGACCGAAACAAGTCGTGATTACGAAGAAGCAATGAAAAGAGAAGTGCAACGAATTACAACAAATTATATCATCTTACAAATCATATAAGTACATCAAATTTGTGTTTGCTAACACTGTGTTAAATTAGGATTGTCAAAACAAAACTGCACATTAAAAAACATTTTTCATTTGAAAAGAGCACTATATACAATATAACGAGAATACGAAATAACGAAGCAGATAAAATGAAGCAGATTACTGAAAATAATAGACGAAGAAACAAAGCAGTTGAAAAAGTTAAAAAATAGTAAGTCGAATGCAGAAATCGAAACAATCAGCGAGAAATGCGAAAAACTAGAGAAAAAACGAATGAAAAAGTTCAGTTATAAAAATTGTTTTGAAAATTTAATATTATTGAGGACATCCTCCTCATAACCTAAAATCAAATCAGAACCTAAAATCAAAACTTCGTCCAGATGAATAAAAAAAATTTGATCACCCAAAAAAATGAACCGATAAAGAATGAAACCGGCAAACCAGAGATGAAATAATTAAAAATTAATCCACCTATGTATGGAACAATCAATTCGTAACAAATGGTTCAATACCAAAAAATATAATACCAAATTATGCAAGGAAATGTAGGGAGAAAGACATGCCAAACATCACGAAATCAACTAAATGAATGAAATCTGCAGGATAGTCTCACTCAAATGAACGAACGGATTGAAGTGAAATGACACGATATGAACGGTGTACGGTTTCAAGTCCCAAATGATAAATACAAATAACTATTAAACATAGAAAGCTATGTAGTCTATTAATATAACATAATCTTGTACGAAGACAATTTGTAATGTAAAAAATCGAAAATATCGACGTCAACTGTTGTCAGTAAAGAAGAAGAAAAATATAGCAACATGTGCATTTGCGATTTGTTCCGAAGGAATCGGCATGTGCTTTTTTCTTTATTAGACTGCTTTGAAATGTTTGAGCGAGTGTGCAGAGGACACTACGAACAAAAAAAGGCAAAAATAGCGGGCGTAATGCCATATGCACAACGAGTGTGTCCCTGTATCATTTCAAACGTAACGGCATCCCCAACGTTTCGAGAAATATAGGTGCATAAATTCAGAGTACGGACTGTTGCACTGCTCTTGTGTACTGCCGCTGGTAGTTTCCTAACTAGCTTATAAGCTTGAGCTGAGCGTTCACACGTATGTACGTCTGTGCTCGGGCAGCACCTCAGTCAACCTCGCACATTCTCAGTGTGCGTGAACGACTCTGTGTACGTGTACGGCTCGTCACCACCACCAAGAATCACTACCATGCGCACTTCAACAGCTGCCTTTCGTCGCTGTGTAACAGAACTCTAGTGCGAACATTTATTATTGTATAGCTCGGCAATATAAGTATCATTTAATAATGGAATGAAATACTCTGTGTTTCATTTTTCTCCTAAAAGTCAACGCCGTTTTAAACGACACATATTATGTAAAGAATTATACCAAATAACAGCAGTTACTGTGATACTGCCTTAATCATAATGTATTATTATTCGGAGTTCGCGACGTAAATAATGTTGTTTGGAAGTATATTTAATTTGACTGCTAAAATGATCAAACTCTCTAAGGGAAAAACATAAATTATTGAAGAAATGGTTTCTTTTCTACGAAGCAGAAGAAAAAACACGCATATTATGAATTTACATGTCTGATATTAATGACGTCTGCAAAGCAATAATAACTCACAAACCAATCAATAGTGAAAAATTTCAGTTATAGAACATATTTTGAAAAATAAATGTAATTGAAAACATCTGAAAAAAATCTAAGCGATAAAGGAGGGAACCGGGAAACCGGAAGTGAAATGATTAAAAAAATACACCCATGTATGGAAAAGTCCGTAACAAATTGCCCAAAATGAAATAATATGATACCAAATAATGTCAGGAAATATAGGAAAAAATACATGCCCAACATCACAAAGTCAGCAAAACTAAATGATATCTGTAGGATAGTCCTCCTAAAATGAACGAACGGATTAAATTAAAGTGAAAGCCTAACACATAAATCCCCTACTTCACCAATCAAACGATAACAGTATATAGCCAAAATAAAAATAAACTCTAAGTTAATTTTTCCATTGCTATCATACTCAGCCTTCATTGTATTTCATGAACTTCATGACCCAATATGAACGGTTTGCGGTTTCAAGTTCCACAGGTGAAAATAAATATAACTGTATAGTACAAAAAGGTATGCAGTCTATTAATATTACTTCATTTTAGTACAATGAAAATAATTTGTAATGTAGAAAATATAAAAAATATCTCTGTCAACTGCTGTCTTTGAAGAAGGAAAAAAATATGGCAACAAATGCATTTGCCATTTGCTCCGAAGGAATCAGCCTTTGCCTGTTTCTTTATTTGAGTGCTTGAATCAACTTGTTTGAGCGAGCGTATTGAGCTCACTAAAAAGAAGAGATAGGCAAAAATAGCAGACGCGAAGCATTATACACACAGGTGTGTCGGTGCTTGATTTCAAAAGTTTCGAGAAGAATACGCGTATAAAATTTTGTACAGTCGTGCTGCTCTGTGCACTCCCGCTGGCAATGTTCTAACTAAGCTTCAGCTATGAGTTCACACGTACGTACGTCTGTGGTTCTCTGGCTGCTCGGGCGTAACTCGGATAGAATAATATTAGGTTTCCGATTTGTTACCTAAATGATGTATGATTTAAACTGAACTAACTGTAGCTTTTGAAATGACCTGATCAGATTACGACATATTTGTTATAGATGATTGTAATTTTAGGTAAACAAAATATATTACTGTGCTAACTAAGAAACTTCAAAACTTCTGCGACGCGTTCGTACGTGCATGTCTAATATTAATGACATAGTTGTGCAAAAAAAAGTGATGCAATGCTATCTATTTTAACAAAGACACAATGGTTACTTACCTCCAAACAATCGACGTCTAACTTGGGCTCGTCGTTCCAACGATTTTCGGAGTATTTGGAAACCCCGGGAGGTCATCGAAAACTTGCCCATCACTCACGAGGTTCGAATCCGTACTGATGAGATGATTCAGATGTACAGTGCTACCAAGGCTGCCAATGAGAATTTTACCGAAACCCCAGCATACGCTAGAAAAAAAAACAGATTGCTGCTAAAAACCCCAGATTCGCGGAAAAGTGTGTTAATGAAGTAATTTGCTTACCTTTGTACTCGTATTACTCTGAATCAGTTGCTGCCGTCAAACATATAGCGTTGCTCCGTAATTTCTCATTCTTCCTCTCCAAATATCGGTTACTTATTGCTCCGATTTCCATATCGCGTATCAATTCTTTTCGTGGTTGCCAAGTAGTATAATCATTGTTGCTCTTCGAAATTAATCGTTTTGCCAAAATTCTATCTCTTGCAGTTTCTGCTTTCAGATAACTGGTTTGTTTCGTTTTAACACAATTCATGACTGAAAAAATTCGTTCAACCGAAGCAGACGAATGTGGCAGAATAGATAGACTTGTCATAAAAGCAGACAAGAGGCCGAATTTTGAATTTTGAAAACCGTCCTTGATTTCTTTTAGTTTGTTCCAGTATCTGGGAGGATTTTATAAAAGAACAATTACTATGTAGGTGCTTTCAATAATTATGTGTTTCATGTACCACAGTAACAGGTACTGCATAAATGGTACTTGAACATTTAAATTGTTCGATATTTTTTGCTGGCAGTAAACAGACGTCACTTAGATTTCGACAGAATGCAGATGCAACAGGAATATAATAGCTACTAATGCACCCAATTTCAATTAAACGAATTTGATAATTTAATACCATAATTTTCATTGCATCAAGCGCCGAAAAAAATTATTATATATAAAAACCTTCAATTTGTTACCTCTGCATAGAAACCCCAGATTTTCGCCAATTTTTTGATAAAAACCCCAAATCCTTAGGCACAGCTAAAAACCCAAGATCTGGGGTTAAAACCCCAGCTTTGGCAGCCCTGAGTGCTACATGTTGCAACTGCGAGATTGCCAGATTTGGCTGATTTTACCAAACTGGATAACCTTCATGAACTGTGGCTTAGGATAATTTTTGAGAATTAGCCACCTTCATTTTGACTAATTGTGGCTAATTTATCGATTGTTAAAAATATTTATTTAATGAATACGACAGAATTATATCTAATCCTAAACTTAACTTGTTTGATCTCGGTATGAACGGTAATGAAACGACTTTCAGAATTCACATCTGCACACATGCAGATGTGTGCAAGTCAAATTGAGATCTCATAAGAGATTGGATAAAAATTTATTAGAACCAAATTTGAGCTGCTTCTCAAAGAATCGACAATGACACAGAAAGAGAAGGATGTCATTAAAGAAAGATGTCATAAATGCTGTTATCGAGGCAAGCTGACAAGTTGAATTTTGGTATTGGATGACGATAATGTAATGAAGAGTCTTCATCTTTTCAAACCTGGAAAAGTTCTAACTCATATGAGACCAACATTCAGGATTTACCCAAATCTTTTCACGCCATCATAACGAGATAGGACGTCTGGAAAACTGACAATCAGCACGTGAATTTACTTCATATTAAAAAGAGATAGAAAGGATGAAGTTATATACGAGATTTCAATGAAGTTGACCAACCAGGATCCAGCAACCATGTTTCAGAACAATTTTTACAAAAATTATAAAACATTGCCATGGAATCAATATAATGAATTCAACAAAATACGATATTGATGTATTTTTTTATTTCTTATTTATTCAAAATAAAAATCAGTGGCTATTTGTGGCTAATTTTCTGGGAACATTTGGCTAAAACTGGTGCACATCATCTGGCAATCCTGGCTGCAAGGAGATCGCTTCAGCAGCTTAACAACGCATTAATGTCAAGACATGATTTCATCTCTATCACTCAAATATGTTTTACTATAAGGAAGAAAAAATCAGTGCGACTTAATGTATTGTATTTTTCGTGTATAGAAATCTTCAAAACTCAGAGCATATAAGATATCGAATTTATTGCTCTATCCCTTCACCATTTAATGAACATCATAAAACAAATAACAAATTGTTTTCAAGCCTCAAGCTAACCATTAGGTCTCTGTAACTACGTTACGCCATTGATTGCCTTCAACACATTGACCGCTATGTGCAAAAGCAGTGATCATGTCGCACACCACTTGTCACACGTACTTTACCGCGGGTAGTATCATGACAATATTATTGCGCTGAGAATTGATAATGAATAATGTTGTTGGTGATAGTATGAAAGTTGTTGGGAAAGTATGACACTATGAAATGAAAATGCAAAGTTTATTTGTTGAATGGTTCCAGAAAAGTTTGGTACTTTTTTTTGTTGTTAGAACAAAAATTGCTGTGGTAATAGAAGACGGAGAACTTCGGTCGTGTGGGAAAGTTGCGCTGATAAAGCTAGTTCCAATAATACGTTTTAGGAATATGAGTGTTTATATGTTCGTCAGTGTGTACTTTATGCTCAAGAACAGTAAGTTACGAATATTGATTCAAAAATTTTACCTGGTGTAACACAAGTGATTGATAATGCAAGCAACAAAATGAGGTTTCACCAATTTTCTTAATTTATGTACAAAAATTATGGAGTACATGATCATTGATTTTCATATTTGAGCTGCAGTAGAGATATAACAAGAATGGAAACTTTTCACATTATGTATTCAGGTCTATTGCAGCTCATATGCTAGCTAAATGGTTTAATTGAGGATGCCATTAGAAACTCGTTTTCTATTCAAGTGGCAGCGAATAGAAAATATTCAACGATGTGCTTCTCCTACTACGCTTCACGCCGATTTTTGAACACTGCCTTTCGTTTTAAAGTAGGTTCTGATGCTTAGCATACTTGTTGACTGTTTTCGAAAAAATCGAGAATCTTGCGCTTAGCCTACTTGTGCTTTTTGCCCTTCAATTATAAAAAAATACAGTATTGGCTGTTAGAAAAGCTTTTATATACGTTAAATTTGGAGTGAGAGAATATTGTGTGTTTGTGAACTGCTAGCAAGAAGTGCTTGAGTAACGCAGAAAATATAGAATACTCATCCAATACCCGCAACTCCTCTATTGTGAAGCTAGATTTATCAGGTGATTTTCTGCTTATGTAGGTGTTAACTTCTGTACCTTCGTCGCATGATCATTTTGAAAAAACGAGAATTCAGCCGCCATCAATCTCGCCCTCTTTTATTGATATACTATCCCAATGTCGCAAAGTTTGCGTCGTTTCATGTCCCTAAAGGAATCCGCTGAAATATTTCTGCAACAACATGTGAAGATTGGAAATTTGATGCACATCTCTGCATCCGCTCGTGTAGTGACGCGCAGTTAGTCGCTTGCTCCTTGCTGGGTTTCTCTGTCCCTCTGACCAGCATTCCAAGTCTGGAAATTGAAGGCAACTAGTAAAAATGTATAATATGTGCAAGATGTATTATATCATGATTGTCGTAACTAACTACGTTGCACTATGTTCAGTGGAATGATGTTAAATTCCTGTTTTTTAACCGAAAGTGATTCATGTTGGAATTATTATTATTAAGAATTAATACAGTAAAATCTGGCTGTGTATTCGTATATCACTAACCACCTTTCGTGGCATAACTAAAACACGTTT
This sequence comes from Morinoia aosen, assembly GCA_030386875.1. Lineage (NCBI taxonomy): Eukaryota > Metazoa > Arthropoda > Malacostraca > Amphipoda > Talitridae > Morinoia > Morinoia aosen. Next base: position 41,903,850 of record CM059578.1, on the reverse strand, counting down.
TTTACATCTTCCGTAGGATTGTGTTGCGGATTTTCCGCTACATTACGGGTTGCTGCGGTGCACGTAAATGTTCAAATGCTTTATTTGCATTGTTTTGGCCATAAAATAAGGATTTTCTAGCCTAGGAAGAAACGGTGACATTTTACAGTTCAGTAATTGTTATAGATCATAGACGGAGATATAATATTAGTACACCCCATAAAGACACAAATAACACATCAATAGACAAATGCAATGACACAGCAAGTTAGGTAAATAGTTCACTCACCTCTTGGGTATCTTAACTTAATACTCAATTTGCAGTACTGTGGCTAGTGAGATTAGAGCGGAGATTGACGGAAATATATAGAATAGAGTAGAATGGAATTAGTACATTCGTTTAGAACTTAAGAAGTTAGATACCAACCACAGTAGGTAATTATATACACACTCGGTCAACATTTACTTGTTGTTGAACCCGAGGCCACTTGCAGACTGACTTGCGAGTGTTGCTCTCTCGAGCGTTGCCAACTTTTGGTCTCTCTAACTAGAACTTACACTACTCGCTATATTACACCCCTCCCTTCTTAATTAGAAACCCCTCCCTGTATCCCCAGTCCCCTTATTCAATATAGTCAATCCTAAAGGTCCATTCTCACCACATGCTTCCGAGCCCGGGTAGACCTGCGTGAGATGCTAGCACTTGGAGGCTCGTGCATCCTAGCCTCCTGGGTGGGAATCGGGCACTCAGGTGTTTCGGAGTCAGGTTCATTGGTCGGAGGTGGTGGGTATGAATTTTGAGCAGGTTGTGGAAACACAACGGTTTCCTTCGTAGGTTGTTCCAAGGGTTCAGGGATGGTGTTCGAGCAGGTAATAACTTGGTCCTGGTGTCGACGAACGACCTTTTCCCCCCTTCAGTTGGCACTTGTAGGATACCGGGCCTGTTTTCTCAATGGTGGTAGCAGGGGTCCATTTTGGGGAACCCGGCGTGTATTGACGGACCATCACAGGTGACTCCGGCGGAATGCCAACCGCGCGAGACCCTGGGTGGTATCTTTTCTGAGCTTCCTGGCGTTGAGCAACTTTGGACGCGATAGCTTCTGACGGCCAAAGCAGATCAAGACGAGAGCGAACTTTCCTGCCAAACATCAGTTCGGCGGGCGTAACACCTGTTGTTGTGTAGGGTGTTAGCCGATAGTTGAACAGGAACCTGTCTAGTGCTAGGCGTAGGGGTTCCGTTGACTTTCGTATATTCTTCTTGAACGTTTGTACCATGCGCTCTGCCAGTCCATTAGTTGAAGGGTGGTATGGTGCGCTCGTAATATGTCGCATACCACATGCCTTCACAAATTCTTGGAATTCAGCCGATGTGAAACACGTTGCGTTGTCCGAAACAATTGTTACTGGGAATCCAAATGTCGCAAAAGTGTGTTTCAGGCACGAGATCGTTTCGCTAGAGGTTGTAGTAGATGTGGGAAAAATTTCAACCCACTTAGAGTGTGCATTCACGATCACTAGATAGTATTTTCCATCCATTGGGCCCGCGTAGTCAATGAGTATGCGATGCCAAGGCTTCGCAGGCCATTCCCACGGATGGAGTTCAGCTTTCGTTGGTGCAGCTCGAGTGCTCAGGCACTCGCTGCATGACTTAGTCGTTTCTTCTAGATCTTTGTCCAGCAGCGGCCACCATGCATAGCTGCGAGCTAACTCCTTCATCCTGGATGATCCAGCATGGCCAGAGTGAAGTTCGTCCACAATGGCTTGTCTGAGAGCTTGGGGTACAATAATTCTTGCTCCCCAGAGCACACAGCCATTTTGTGTGGATAATTCGTCTCGCCTCCTAGTATACGGAGCGAGATCAGGGTCACCAATTACCGTCGAAGGCCAGCCTACTTGGCAGTATTTGTATACCTTGGAAGTACTGGGTCCCTTAGGGTGCCGTCGCGGATGTGGGTGCTGGTGACTGGAGCTGACTCGAGGAAGTTTACTAAGGACGTCCATTCCGCAGGAATAGGTGTGGCTTCCTCGGGAGTTGTCAAAGGTAGACGACTGGGAGCATCAGCCGTGCCCAACAGCACGCCAGACCGGTGACGCAAGGTGAACTTGTAGGACTGCAGTAGTAAAGCCCACCTTTGAATGCGCCCGGATGCCATCGGAGGAATGCTTCTGCCCGGATCAAATAGTCCTAACAAAGGTTTGTGGTCCGTAACCACAGTGAAATCCTGTCCCCACAGGTAGCAATGAAATTTTCGAAGTGCGAACACCATAGCTAGGGCTTCTTTTTCAGTTTGAGAGTAGTTGCGTTCTGTTGCTGTTAGAGTTCGGGAGGCAAAATAGGCGGGGCGTTCAATCCCATCAATAAGGTGACACAGCACCGCACCCACACCATACGCACTACCCAGTTAAAAATTCATGCCGTTTTTAGGTCGACAGGTAGCAGAACACAGTGAAAGATGGCCGCTGAAGGTCAGAACGTTCCTCTGTCGGCCGCTCTCGACCAAAATTTGCAGTTCGACGACTATCCGCTAGTCTCATTTAGACGGAAACAAGCGGGAAAAATCGAGCCCTTGCCCAAAGGCGGATTCAAGAGGAGAATGTCGCTTGCGTTCGACCTATTTGATTAACAGTCGAGCAACGGTTTTCTGGAAGCTACAGAAAATTCTTTAGATTATCTTAAGTGCAACTTTAGATTTTATTCTAACACTCGTAACTTTTGAAATAATTCACCTGTTGAGTTCAAATTATTCTCAAATGAAAGATAAAAACATTCTTAAGGGAAAATCGTACATACCAACATTCTTGAGCACTCTCTGACAGCAAAATTCATTTGCCATGAAAATTACAGTCGGTAGCTGCCGAGGAAAACTTGCTAGTCAAAGCTGTCAACTAAAAAATGGTACATTTACCTAAAACTTTACCTTACGAATAGTTATGATGGTATAAGGTATTTGAATGTCAATTTACATTTTGTATAGTGTACATTAAATAATATTATCCTGTTGTTCCTGTTGTGTTGCGCGTCACAGGTGTTGTGGTGGCTTCTCATTATGCAATAAGTTTTTCACGCAATGTCAGAATGTATTTCAGTGCGAGTGTGTAGTACGTTGAAGTGTCTCTTATTTCTGAAAAAATTTCTGCTCTAAAAAGGTATGAGGTGTTCGCTCTCACTCGAGTTTCTTATTCCATTGAAGACGTTAAGCCGGTATGGCATGTTGTCAAGTGCCTGATGAGGGATTGACCTTGTCGTCTCAATAATTTTTGAGTGTGAATGAATAGTAATATACATATATTAATGAGAAGGAACAATTACGCACTTTAGGTCAATCAGGAATCAGGATTGCACTACTGTGCGGCCAATGTTGATTTCATATGTGGTAGTGCACAATTGTACATACTTCAAAATTTAAACTGCAGTTTAAAGAAGCAATAGAAGCAAAATATAATAGTGTATGTTTATTCACTATTAATTTCATTCTTATTTTACAGTAAGTGTTAACACAATTAAGCTTCAAATTTTCAAGTTGCAGTAAAATTCCACTTGAGAAACCTTTGACAAGCAACGATGTGCAATGTTTTCAATTTAGATGTACGGATAGTATCGGTATCGGCCTTTTTCTATTATCAGTACATCAGTAGTTTTCAATTTTTTGTAAGAAAAGTAAACTTCAGAAATATCTGACGAGCTGCATTATAAAATTAAGGAATAACAATGATGAGAGAAGAATAGGTCAAGAGTTTACTTAAATTCGTTCGCGGAAATTAAGAATTCTGTTTCAAAAAATCTCCAAAGGAACACATTTAAGAACGTTTCAAATGAATGACATTTTGCTCGCTGATGCGTAATTTTTGATTTTTTTATTCTGTGAAGTTATAGGAACTTAGTATATAAAAATGGAGAAACGGACGCGTAAATATGATGTAATACGGCATAACATGATGCTAGGTTAAATTAGGTTAGGTAACGTTAGATTAGCTGAATAAACTAACCTAAAATAACTTAACTTAGCCGTACTGACACTGATGGTTACCGCCAAAATACTGAGCGTGTTTCAAGAATGCAGCTACGATGCAGACGATTATATAACGTTATTTTTACCTGAACGTAATTCATGTTATAGCTCGAAAATTACGTATCAGCGAGCAAAATGTCATTCGTGCTCTTCTAGTGATTCTTTAAAACAGAGGTCGTGATTTCCGTGAGCACATTAAAGTAAATACTGACCGAAAATAAATCCTTAATCACCTGATGAACCTCAGCATTATCGTTGAGTTAGGGTTGAATTAAGCTTTAAATTGAGGAGCGTCCTACCAGCAAACGTTGCGTGATCGTAGGCTAGTAATATACAGATATATCGGTAGCGGCAAAATCTGACCGATATTTCATGGATACTTTCCTATAATACGTATTTTATCGCGAAAATGAAGGTCATAAATCATGAAAGTAAAATTAAATAAAGAGCCTATTCATTCATAGTAAATTAGTTAGCTAACTGTTAAATTACAGAGTTTAATCAGGCCCGCTAAGTGAATCTACTACGTTGAATTCCCGATGTCACGGACGGTCTGTAAGTGAAAGCTTTGTAGCATAAATAGTTAAACACAGAGGGGATGTAAAATTAGTATACTTTTACAACTGAAACCTATATAGTTTGAACCAATTTCCATTTCTTAAAGTATGTGACAGGCTAACAAAAATCAAACCAATTAAATATAGTTGAAGGTGCATTTTAAAGTTTTCATAAATTTAACATAGAAATAACTGAAAATTCTATTTTCATTAAGCTTGTAGATCGTAAAGTATTACAAAGCTAATTATTTTATTTTAATTAAGCATGTAAATCGCCGTTCATTACGAATCTAGCATTTTTCTTCATTTTAAAATGTTTGAAAAATTCATGAACAATCTTATAATTGGTTGCGTTTGCGCATCTTTCAGGTTTCGGATCCTATCGAATTTTAATGTTTTCTTTTCGTCAAAGTATGTATTTTGGTGTGAAAAACATGAAAATGATAACTATTTTGTAGAGAAATAATTGTTTTGGTTCATGAACAATCTTATAAGATTGTTCGTGAATTTTTCAAACGTCTTAAAATAGAAGAAAAATGCAATATTCCTAAAGTACGGTAATTCACATGCTAAATTCAAATAATATTATAAGCTTTGTAGTATTTGAAGATTTACGTAAAATTAACACTCCTTAGTCGGACTATCATTAAAAAATTTGAAGACGAAGAATATAGCACGGATAGGTATATTTAATACAATTTAACGAAGCTAAATTTAAGCTATTTGAAATAGTCACTTTTAAACGTTTCGGAGACCAGCTCCATCTTCAGTCAGTCTGAAAACATAACCAAAATTGGTTAGTTCATGACAACAATGAGAAAAGTGACAAAGTGATCGGTAAGAAAAAAAATCAATACAAAAATTTCTAACGGATATGAATTATTAGAATTATTTAAAGATGGCTTCTATTTGTCAATGTGAATGGATTCTAAAATGCGCAAATCTAACTCGTTAAGTGCAGAGCATAAAATAGAAAAATTGTCCTTGGGAATACGGCTGCTACACTGTTCGGTATAAAGGCGGATTGATGAATGAGGAGGTTGAGCCACAGAACATTTACATAATCTGAAGGTTTTCTCTCCTGAACTGTACTCGAAGTTGTATCTGTCAGGTTCACGTCCGGGTGTCCTGTATGGTTTGCCAAAAATCCATAAGTTAGACTTTCCATCTAAATTTAAATTTCGTCCTATTTTTTCTGCAGTGAATATGCTTAATTTTAACTTAGCACGATTTCTATTTCCTGTGTTAAATCCTTTGACTGTAAATGAATATACTCTTGGTAACTCAACTCAATTTGTTGAGGAGATCATATCGTGTCAAAATGCTGATAAAGTTACTATGGCTTCATTTGATATTGAAAGTTTATTGAAAAATATTCCACTTGCAGAAACCATCGAAATAATTATAAATTCCTTGTTTGCTTTGTCTACTGATACAGTTTTAGGTCTAGGCAAATCTTATTCTAAGACGCTTCTCGAACTGTCTGTTATGAACTCTATATTTGTGTTTGCAGGCAATTTGTATAAACAAATCGAAGGCCTGGGGTCTTCCATTATGACCCACATATGCAAAAATTTTCATGTGTCACTGGAAACAAAAATGGCTGGCCGATTGTCCTGTGGAATTTAAACCAGAATTTTATCGCCGTTACATTGATGAGACGTTTTTGTTGTTTCGTGATCCAAGTCATGCTCAAATGTTCAGGGACTATTTAAATGAGAAACATTCATCAATATAATTTACAATCGAAATTGAGAATAATGGCTCGTTATCTTTTTTGGACTGAAAAATTACTCGAGTACGTAAAGCTTTCACTTCTTCAGTTTTTCGTAAGGCTACTTTTACGGGATTGGGCATAAGTTTCTACAGTAACCGTAGCTATATATTTAAAATTAATGCGATTAAAACCTTATTGAATCGTGCCTACAACATTTTCTCTAGTTTTGTGGATATGCATGCTGAATTTAATTTTTTGGTCTCATTATTTTTGTAAAAACGGATTTCCTTCCTCAATTGTTCATGCTCATATTAAAAAATTTTTAGCCAAGAAATATTCAGATATTAACGATGTCGCCGATTCGGTGCAATAGCTCTACTGTGTATTTCCATATTTTGGTGATTTTACGAGCAAGATGTGCCGGGATGTTGAAAACCTTTTAGCACACCACTTTCCTGGGGTAAAATGGAATGTAATTACTGTGAATCTGCTGCGAGTTGGTTCTTTCTTTCGGTACAAAGATAGGATTCCTAAGCGGATGCGGGCATCCCTGGTATATAAATTTAGTTGCGTACAGTGTACGTCTGGCTACGTCGGCATGACGACACTGCCTTTTTACGTCAGGATCGCCCATGGCACCGCGGAGTAAGCTTTCGAACCGGGAGACCTTTAGGTCAACCTCCTCATTCACCAATCGGCCTTCATACCGAACAGTGTAGCAGCCTTATTTCCGAGGACAATTTTTCTATTTTATGCTCTGCACCTAACGAGTTAGATTTGCGCATTTTAGAATCCCTTCACATTGCCGAAGAGAAGCCACCTTTAAATAATGCTGATAGTTCATATTCGTTAGAAATTTTTTATAGATTTTTTTTTACCGATCACTTTGTCACTTTTCTCATTGTTGTCATGAACTAACCAATTTTGGTTTTTATGTTTTCATACATACTGAAGATGGAGCTGGTCTCCGAAACGTTTAAAATTGACTACTTCTCATATTTTAAATTTAGGATCGTTAAATTGTATCAAATATGATACCTATCCGTGCTAAAGTCTTCGTCTCTAAATTTTTATCGAAGATTTACTAGAAAAATTAAGATCGAATTTCCAGCTTTTTCTATAATAAATTTCAAAACTTCAAAATACACCAACAACTTTATATACATTATTGGTTGGATTTTTGTTAGCCTGTTTAGTTGTAAAAGTATGATAATTTTAGGTCGCTTCTGTTTTCAACTATTCATGCTACATGCTTTCACTTACTGAACGTACGTGCCTCATCGGGAAGTCAAAGTATTAAATTCAGTTAGCGGGCGTGATTAAACTCTGTAATTCAACAGTTAGCTAACAAATTTGCTAGGTATGAATAGCCTCTTTATTTGATCATGCTTTTACTCTCACGATTTATGACCTTCATTTATATGATAAATACGTATTATTGGAAAGTATCGGCCGGATTTTACCAATGCCAGTAAAATGACCGATACCGATACATCGGTACATGAATAATTTTATGACAGGATTTCATAAATATTTGTCAACGTTTCGATCTGAATTTCGAATAAAAAAAGTAGACCATTTACATTTTTGTGCCACGGCCAAAAAAAAGACTGTTTGCTGCATTGGCTACTCTGGCTGAAGCTTCTTAAAAAAATGACGCTGAAACTCACAATGAGTCGTTTTCTTCTATTTCGCATGGAATTGAGTTTGGACCCGTAACTTCTAGTGAAGATGGCGATTCTTCAGAAGAAACAAGAGATGGAAGAAATGTAGAATGCTGGTCTGCAGAGGCACCATTTCAAGAGCAAGGGCCCAACTATTAGCTTCACCACATCGGTCAATTGGTATTTATCACGATTTATCTTTGTATTGGGGCTGGTAGGGACGGCAATGTGAGCAACGTAAACACAACAAAATGTGGAAACCAAGGCTGAATTTTCCCTCGTCAGTCTTCAGCAACCTCTGTATTGAAGGACGTCCTTGAAGGTGATCAACGATGTGTTCAGATACATATTTGTGTGTGTGGGAGGGCGGGTGTGTGTGTGTGTGTGTGTGTCTGTGTGTGAGGGGGGGTTATGGGTGTGTGGGTGCAGGGGGAGGGGTGTGTGTGTGGGGGGCGGGGGGGGTGTGTGTATATGAATAGCCAGTGTAACTAAGTTCGGGCAAGGTCGATCTGCTGCCGCGGGAGGACGGTACAAAGTCGAGTAAGGTCGGCAGAGAGCCGATACATAGAATGGAGAAGCCGCGGAAGGTCGAATTGGGGCCGCGGAAAGTCGATATGTAGTCGATAAAGGTGGGAATTTCCGAACAGCTGCAAAGGGAATTCAATGGTTTTGTAGCCGTTTTTTCCTGCCATAAAAAGGGGACATGGCGACCAAAAATCGGCTGCTTTTCCGAATAAAACACGGCTAGAAGTCTTGCCTGCCGCGGCACATAATCGACTTGAAAACGTCTTATTTTTTTAACTGGGTACTGTCAGCCACTACCACTATGGGTTTCTGAGGGTCTAAGTGGACTAGAGTCTGAGAGTCCAGGAGGGCTTGTTTAGATTTCTGGAAAGCTCTCTCCTGGCTTGCATCCCATTTCCAAGGCGTTTTATCCCTCAGTAAGGTATTTAGGGGCTCCAGCATGGTTGCAGATGATTTTAGAAGTTTCCTATAGAAATTCAACAGCCCAAGGTAGGCTCTCAGTTGAGTCACATTAGTAGGAGCTGGTGCATTCTGGATTGCTTCTACCTTCTCTGCAGTGGGGTGCAATCCATCCTTGTCAATTTGGTATCCAAGGTAGGATACCTGTGGCACTCCAATTTGGCATTTATCCATTTTCAGTTTTAGCCCTGCCTCCTGTAGTTTAGATAAGACTTGATAGAGACGCTTGTTGTGCTCTTGCTCATTAGTGGCACTCACCAGGACGTCATCCAGGTAGCAGAACACTCCTGGGAGGCCCTGCAATAGTCCTTCCATGGCACGCCGAAAGATTCCAGGTGCGGACGCAATTCCAAAGCTGAGACGGTTGTAGGCAAATAAACCTCTGTGGGTGTTTATTACCGTGAGTTCCTTGGAGTCTTCATCCAAGGGTAGTTGAGCGTATGCCTGAGACATATCTAACTTGGAGTATATAACTCCTCCTGCCTACCCGCTAAATAGATCTTCCACTCTGGGTATAGGGTAGGTATCAAGCCTAGTGGCTCTGTTGACGGTTAGTTTGTAGTCCCCACATATTCGGATGCTTTGATCAGCCTTGAGCACAGGGACGATAGCCGCTGCCCATCTTGAGTACTGTACAGGGGTGAGGATACCTTCCTGCACCAGTCTATCAAGTTCTGCCTCCACCTTAGGTCTCAGTGTGTAAGGCACGTTCCTGGCCTTACAAAACTTTGGTGGTACGGCTGGATCCACTTCTATCTTGAAATTACTTCCCGTAAAACAACCTAGACCTGGTTGAAAAAGGTCGGGGAATTTATTTGCTAACTCTTCAGAGCAGGTAGTCAATTTGTTGACATTATTTGATACTATAGTTAGCCCAAGGGAATCAATCAGGTCCCTACCCAGCAAAGCTGGCCCCTCCCTGTCTACAATCACAATAGTTGCTAGCTGAGGAACCATATTACCAGATTCACGCTGGATGTTAGCCCTAATCCCCCCACAAATCACTAGTGGGGTTCCCCCATAAGTCCTAAGCTTAACATCAGAAGGTCTTAGCTCGGGTCTTGACTTAGCTGGTATTTTAGAGTAGGTGGCCATTGAAAGGATAGACCTGGAAGCACCTGTATCTACCTCCATCTCTAATGGCACACCATTTAGTAACAATTTTATTTTGATTGGGGGTTTCATTTCCTCGGCTACAGAAAATATTTCCCCATAGCATCCTTGATTGGGGGCTGGGTAGTCTGCACTGGTTCCATTGCTAGTTCCATTAGGGTTAGGGTGGTTTTCCCTCCCCCTTTTTTCATGCATAGCATGCACAAAATTATTTTTGTTGCCTTTATCAGATTCCTGCCCTTTTGTTAGTTTGAAACAGCACTTTTTTAGATGACCTTTTTGGCCACAACCATGACAATTACTGTCTTTATAGGGGCAATCTCTACTCCAGTGCAAACCACCACAGCCGCTGCATGCTGATTTGGGGCTAGCTTGTGCCTGAGTCTTGCCCTGAGGCTTGTACGCAGTTTGCTTAACTCTGCTCTGACCTACATTTAGAATTGAATTTGGTTGCCTCAACCCCACTGTTTCTCTCAGTGTGGTTTCTTTAGCAGTAGCTAGATCCATGGCCTTTTGCCATGTCAGGCCAGCTTCATTCAGCAAGCAATTTTGAATTTCATTACTGGACACACCCCAAATGAAACGATCTAGAAGAGTCTCTTCTAGCACTTCCTGTTTGAAATTACAGGTATTAGAAAGGGCTTTCAAGCAAGCCACAAAATCAGCAATGCTTTCCCCTTTGTCTCTGGTTCCGCTTATGGAACCTAAACCTCTCAAAGATCTGATTTCATGTCGGCTTAAAATGCCGTCTCAACGCTTCCACAATCTCGTCATAAGTAGCATCAAGGACTTTTTTTGGAGACACAAGGTCTCTAATGAGCCTAGCAATTTTAGGACCCACTAGTGAAATCAGTGATGGGGCTTTTTCTTTTTCCCCTATTTTGTTTATTACAAAATAGCAGTGTAATCTAGTTTCATAGTCTCAAAATTCTTCCTCTGAAGGATTAAATTCTCCCACTGAACCTATCAATGGCATATTGAATTTTTAGTAAGTCAAAAACACTGTGAAAAGTAAAAAAAAAAAATTTTCACAGCACAATTAGTACAATCACTTGATCAATTCTGAGTTTCTTTACTAGTCTAGCCAGTCTAGCAACACCAGTGAGCAGAACAAAAATCACTAGGCAAATTCTATGTTCCCTCACTAGTCACTACTACTGAGCCACTTCCAGCAGTTCTACCAAATTCTCGTCGCCACTTTGTGTTATAGATCATAGACAGAGATATAATATCAGCACCCCATAAAGACACAAATAACACATCAATAGACAAATGCAATGACACAGCAAGTTAGGTAAATAGTTCACTCACCTCTTGGGTATCTTAACTCAATACTCAATTTGCAGTACTGTGGCTAGTGAGATTAGAGCGGAGATAGACGGAAATATATAGAATAGAGTAGAATAGAATTAGTACATTCGTTTAGAACTTAAGAAGTTGGATACCAACCACAGTAGGTAATTATATACACACTCGGTCAACATTTACTTGTTGTTGAACCCGAGGCCACTTGCAGACTGACTTGCGAGTGTTGCTCTCTCGAGCGTTGCCAACTTTTGGTCTTTCTAACTAGAACTTACACTACTCGCTATATTACAGTAATGAATGCCCGCGTATATTGTGACACATGTCGGGTGAAATAAAATAGTGAACGTATAGAATAAAATTCGAGTAGAATCAGAAATGGTTCATGATTATGAGAACTTTTTGTACTAGAGAGACAAGTTTTATAAATACTACAACAAAGTATTTATAGGTGCGTGGAAAAAAGTAACGTAGAAAGCGTGTTGAAATCAGTGTAGAAACAGCTCAGAAGGTTCGACATACTGTATGTATAAGACATGCCAAAGTTTCAGTGAAGCTGCTTCGATGATTTTCGCTCAACCTGAAATCTAACACCCTCCATTAATGAAGGACCACTGTATGTTCAAAGTAGGGAAAGGTGGTAAGCCGTGCATGACAATGGAATAGCCTTATGACACTTTCGGTAGGGAAGCAATCGAAGAGTGATAGACGTGGTCATATATAAGTTCAAATTTAATTCATTGACTTACATCTCGCTCAATTCAATGGACAGCAAGAAGGCAGAGATTCAGCGGCAGTTGCTGACGGATCGACTACCTGGTATAACAAATACTCCGGTCATCTCAACTCACAGAGCAACACTCAGCAAGGATGTTCTAAATATTTCACCATTTTAAAATATGTGACATAATACTCCACAACATGGCTCTTACATTACTAACATAGTATCAGAAACTTCTTTCTTAACTAGAATTTATTTTAAACAGGATATCACGTAAGTTTTTGTTATTATGTTTTTTCATAATCTTAATAATAATTATTTCGGGCGGACTATATTTGCCTAATTTTTTTATTAGAAGTCATCGATGGTTCAGTATTGTCCATACAATTTGTTATCAAAGATATGAAATTTTGCTTCCCATGTAAATAGGCCTTTTAGATTTTCTCCATTGGTTGAGGGCTATTCACGACGAACTTCCATTAAATGAATGATTTAATCCAGCTGCTCTGTATCCCAGATGACGCGAATGAAAATTGAAGATTCCATGAATTTTCCAGACATTTGTACTGTACTCTTTTCTGAGAACTACCATGAAATTGTATGCTCAAAATGTAGCAGTTTGCTCAATTTCTCAGCATATCAGCCACACTATCGCATGCAGCTCTATAAATTCGAGAGAAACTTAGACAAATCCAAATTCTCTTGCCATGAAAGGCAAATACTCCTAGATTGTCCAGCGAACTGGAATGGCGCAGAATTTCCGCCTAACGTGTTGGCCTTCAATAGGTGTTCATGCCATTCTCATTTATTATATTTAAAACGTCAGCAAGACTCTCGTGTTTTTACTCCCAGATCTATGTTTTCCTACCGTAACTTTTCTGAATTAAATCGTGAAATATTTCGCTAAATCTGTTTTATAAACAAACATTTTAAGCTCTTTGATCGAGAAAGAAGTTAGAAATATTTTAAAAATACCTTATTTTAGCTCAAATTAACCATACATCAATTGGAGCATAACTTAGACAATATAAAGGTTGAGACATAAATGCTTGTAGACTGGGTTGAGTTCAAACACTTCTCGGCATCCTATTGAAATCTTACTCCACGTTTACAATTTCATTCAAGCTAAAACACTTGACTTTAGCATACTGCAGACTCATCGAATATTTACCTAACGTAAAAAGTGACAAATGGTAATAATTGCATACAAAATATCAGGTAATGATACAAGCAAGTACTCCATATTTAAATATGAATTTGGGTTCAGTTTTATTCAGGACCGATTCGACTTCCATTATCATTAGGGTAAGAAAGAATTGAGTTCCACGCAAATGTATTCAAGAGTATTCTGTGGCTTAATTATTAGCTCACCATATATGTTACCGCGCTCCGCCATTTCTTATGACTGTTGTCATAAACTAAGAATAAGTTTACAAGTCTTACGTGCCGTGTCCTCTTAGCATTCGCGTAGAGTCTACCCGAAGAATAGCCACACCTTGCGGTCTTGCTTCTTTGCATTGTTAAATAGAATAGATTCCTGCTGAAAATGAGCATTGTTTATTGTTTTCATAAGTTGTAAATATTTAGCTTTCGTACGTTCTCCATATGTATTCAAATGTGTGTCTTTTTTTTATTTCAGATCAGTCAGTCAAAATAATTTGAAACTATTGTTCTTGTAGGTATTAGTATGAGTCGGCGCTGCCGCACACGCTTGTTCATGTATACTAGTGTGTGTTGCTCTGGTACTGGGAAGGAGTGAACTAAATTCCTTGACGCGTGTTTCTTTAGTTCCTTGCAATGCGCCAAAGCATCAAATTATTGAATAATAATCGTGAAGGTAAAAATAGCAAAACGGAGCCTTCAATATATCATAGTTTATAAATTAACGTGACAATTTTTGAACCTGGTGCTTGAATATAAAACGAGTTTCAAGGTGATGAAAAGAGTTCGTTTTACACAAAAAAACTGCAGGGAAAAATTTATCGCAATTATTCTCCAGCCGTAAAAAATTTAAATGAAATTTATATACCCGTGGTATCACAGATACACGAGACTATAAAGCTCCAGATTGATTTCACTCTGATCTGAATACTTCGTTGAAGCATCGCAAATTTTTCTGAAACTCAAGAAAGTTCACAAGAAATAAGAAAATTGAACTCAACGTCAGTAGACAAGTAACAGAGTGTCGAAGACACGCAGCCAAGTTGCACCAGCACCCGCTTGTTCCTGCAGGATAACTATTAGGACGGACGAAGACCGTATCCGATATTTAGGAGATTTGATAGCCAGCGCGAGAAGATGTAAAGCGGAACAGGAATACATAATAAGGAATGCTTCGGAATACGCTGGAAGCCTCGAAAAAGAAATAAAAGAACTCATCGGGGAGAAAAGTATTATAAAAAAGAGAAGACGGATTCACCTGCAAGACAAATTTAATAATGTGTCGGACAACGAAGAAATCGACACATAATTCGAGCCTTTTCCTAAGTCGATGCTAGAACTTTTTTGAGTGATTAAAAAATGAAAATTCTGAGGCTGTAACTATAGTTATTGTATAATTGTCCTATGTCTATAGTGAGTCACTGTAAAATGATATCCTGAATATTACATTAAAAATGTACGTTTGCAAAAACATTTGATGAAATTATTCTGCGAAAATTTTACTTAGTTCCTTCGTATGGAAGCTCTAATCATTAATTATTGAAAAGATGTATACAAAACACACTACTAAAAATAATTGCTCTGATACTTACATGGCTCGCTGAAATTAACTGTACGTTAACTTAAAATATGAAAGTTTGAAGAGATCGACCAAACTTCAGAAAAATGACTATAATGCTTAAATTACTTAACATTTTTGTATCATATATATTGAAAATGTTTTTCTTTGTTTCTTTCTTCCAAAAATCATTGAGTCTGAGTTACACGCACGATTTTCTGTTTTCGATATTTTCTTAGAGAAATTTAAGTAGGGAATGATAAAGCGGTTCATTTAACTTCAAAAAATAGAATGCGTAAAACAAAACCTTCAACTCGTTCATCCAGAAGAAAAACATCGGAGTTTAAAATTTAAAAGCGTGATGTTTTACACGGACTGTCACGCAAAGGCTGTCAAGAGGGAGATTGTTTCGAAACTTTCTTTTTTTAACTGCCTGTTTAGATCAGCGTGGTCGAGTAGGCTTTTTCTTAATTGGAAATGTTTTAGTGGAAAAAATATGTCTCTTCACACAGAGGTTTTCTAGGGCTGAATTTCATTCGAAACCAAAAGCCGGCAGGCCGCAGCGGAGACGGTCTCGAAACTGTTTTCTGGAAACTACAGAAATTTCTTGAGAATTCTTGAGTGCGATTAAGACTTTTGTCCACCACTCGCAACTTTTGAAAGAATGCACCTATTGACTTCAAATTACTCTCAAACGAAAGAACGAAACATTTTCTATTGAAATATTATAAAGACATTCAGAAAAGTTTCCTGAAAAGTACAGAAATCCTTCGATAAACCTGTACGACTCGAATTGGAATTTCTACTTTAATCTCCTGCATTTCTACTTTTTATCTTGAAGCCTGCGTTCCATGGTTTCCGTGTTGGGCTCACGCGTCACCTAATGAAAAGACGACGGCAAGAGAGCTTTGAACCTTTTACCTCTTAAACAAACTAATCTGCTAAATATACATCTACTTTCCTGGCTGTAGTAAAAATATTAGATATACCATTATGTGAATGTAATGAAATCGATTTAAAATTGTCTGATGCGAAAAACTTTTTGTGGTCCATCAGAATACAAGAACACACGCTCGCTAGAATGTATATTCTGTTAGCGTTAGTTCTTCAAATGATGTCCGCATTACTCAGTACATGACTGCATGGAGAATTTGCTGCTCGAGTCTCAAATTTTTTAAAATCGGTGTTGTGTTGTCTCAATTTTCAGACGACAATCATACTTTGGGCATTTTCAGTGAAGATATGGCATTTATAGCAAGCCGTATCCACAATACGGAATCCGGGTTTACTGTGTAAGTTGGAAGAAGTTTTCATTTCGCAGTCTAAGAAATTTAAAACTTCCTATCGTAAATATGGATTACCCAGCAGAAGTTCGGAGGTTACGAAGAATGTTTCGGAGAACCGTCGACAGATCGAGAGAAATCACAGAGGGAATGAGAAAAAACCAAGGGGAAGACGTGAGGCTCCAGAAAATGCAGAAAGGCCTTCAAGCGTTATTAGATAACGCCCACGCATTAGAAGGAGGATTTCCACAACAGCAGCAAAAGAATATTCGAAATCGTGGAGATGCCGATTAGCCATTTTGATGCCGAAGTTTTTTTTTTCGAATAAGGAGCAGCTAGAGTTTTAAAAAGCATAAAGTTTGGTAAGTACTGCAAATTCGCTCACCTCAAATTCGCTCACCTCACCTCGAAGTAATCAAAGAAGTTCGAAAAATTTAGTTTCGAACAAGTCTCATGAAGAAGGTAGTCAAAAGAGTACAGTTCATTCGAACAAGTTCGAACGATTGACTCCAAGTAACGGATTACTGGCCTCATCCAGCCAGGCAGAATGTCCGTCTTCCAGAGATGCGAATGAGACATTCCACGATGGATCTTATAAGCGCTTAACTTTTCCTTGGAGGCAAGTTGAATGGAAAAATTTAAACGTTTTTTTCCTACAATCACTAAAATCGCTACTTGAATATTTTTTTCCTCAGAGAGTTATCATTGTAATTACTCGTGGGCTCGAGTTCATTTAGAAAATAAATCTATCTAATCTGCCGAAAATAAGTGCCTAGGCCCGATGGTGAACCCGATGAAGAGCTGCAGGGCCACTAGTTGTAAGGGAAAGCGATCTTGAAGCCTCGACCATGTTGAGCCACGGTGAACGTGAAGACTGCTGGCAGTGCCGGGTCTCCACATTTTGGAGCTACTGTGGTCATCTCTTGTAAGGGGCCTGCGATGTCGAGGCATCGGCCTGACAGTGATCCCGTTGGGGTCACCGGAGTTGAGACCCCGCGATGGTTCTGGGGTCACGACTTAGGCCAGATGTTCTTGCTGCTTCAGCCATCGAGTTCCATTTGCGGCGAGTGAGGTAGCGGCCTTACTTATACTCCTTCTGCAGAGGGTATCGGTGATACGCACAGCGAAATTGAGAACTTTTTATTGAATGAATTTACATTGAGACATCTTGAGATAACTGAGCATAGAAAGATAGGAATTCAGATTTGAAGAGTAACTAAGGTAAGGACATACAATCTCTAAGAATTTGTCTCACTTCCATGTGATTGCGCTATATTTATGACGTGACAGTGACATTATTTTGACTTATTTGTGACATTATTTTGACTTCACGTACTGAACTTTGATACAGAAATGATTTATAAAAATTACAGAGATGCTCGAAAAATTCTCTGCACTCTTTTTCATTGAACGTTAGGAGCAAATTGCAACTCATTTTACGCTCTGATTGAATCGCATTTAAATATTATTCATTCAATTCAAATTTCTACCTTGAATTTTTTAATCTATTCTTCGACAATAGTCTCCAAATAGTGTTTTACAGAACAAAATCCATTATTCATACTATGAAAGTCATTCATGCTGCTCAAATTATTCAATTTACAAAAGTTATTTCACAACACCTCATCAAAATAATGGAGCTTAGATTCACACGTATTCAGCTTATGTCCTCGATCACCATAAAAAAATAGAGTGCTGAATAACTTTAAAGTAATGTCTACTGAACAGTGTTCATCAAACAGCGCGTGTCAAGAAGAAATAGCTGTATTTAAAGCTTTGAAACATCCAGGCAGATTATTCTTGCTAATGAATGAAGAGATAACGATAAAAACATGTAAACTGTGCGGAAAGGTGTCTTGGGACGAGAGATTGAAAGAGTCCTTGAGAGCGTATTTTTCAATGGAAAAATTTCCGCTAAGTTCAAACTTAAACGCAGATTTACGAAACAAATTCAACGAGTTAGATCACGGTATATTTTGCTGAACTAACGACACAAATTAGAGACTACTTAAAGCGCTGAAACGATCAACTTGTAGTTTAGGACTAAAATTAGCTAAAAATATTCCCAGACTGGTCTCTTTATCTTATCAAATTCACCCCTCATTCGGTAGCACGCTAATTGGAGCGAAAATTTTCGTTGGGTTGCCAAAGGATCTACGAAGACAAGTCTGTTTTTAACTTAATTTAATATCCTTCAATAACTATCGTTTGCTGGCTTCAATAACTATATGTTTCTGGCTCCAATAACTATGTTTCTGGCTTCAATACCTAAATGTTTCTGGCTTCAATACCTATACGTTTGCTGGCTTCAATAACTATATGTTTCTGAATGATGACCCGGATCACAGTCAACGATGATGCTTTTGATGCGACTTTATTGAAATAATTTTACCGAAAGAACCTTTCCTTAATTTAGGAAACAGTATTTTCGTGGCTTTAATTCTTTGGGAAGCCATTGAACTGGAATAATTATTGAAAACAGGAATTTTTCACGCATTTTCCACCCAGGTGGTACTCACAGCTATAGATATAACTACAATATAAAGGCAATTTTTAAAAGTGAAGTGCATCCGGATTAGAATAACCTCATATTCATACCGTTTACTCCCACACTTAACAAAATTCACTTCTATTTTGAGGAATGCACTAAATTTATAGCCCATCTGATCGTTAATTTCTAGTTCGTGTGGATATTTTACTATAAAATTATATGTTTCAAATCCTTTGTGCAATATTGCTACTGTTGCTTATTGTTGCGAAGTTCATTTCTGCTGCAACTCTAAGTACTTTAAAAAACCACTCGATCTTGGTCGAAACATGTAATTTTTTGCTGTTTCAATCATTTGTGTTTAATGTTATTGATTCAAATGTGAAGGTTACCCAGAGGTTGTAGGGCTGACCTTGTTCTTCCTTGTAACGGTATATAGGGGGTAGAAGTTGAGAAAAAAACATTGCAGTTCTTTTAGATTACTTGTTTGGTTCCGAGCAGTAGTTACTTTTGACGTTCAGCAGTAAGTTGGAGGCGTGCGTTCTTAAAAGCGCTTTACTTTTCCCTGGAGGCAAGTTGGATGGAAAACCTTAACATTTTAACATTTTATTTCCTACAATCACTGAAATCGTTACTCGAACTTTTTTCAACAGACAGTTTTCACTGTAGCCACTTCTTGGCTCGAGTTCGTTTGGCGACTTCTTTTGAAAATAAGTCTGTCTAATCGTTAGAAAATAAGTATATTTAACCTAGAAGAAAAGTACATCTAACCTTGAACAGCTATTTTGAAATTACTTTAAACTGTTGGATTAACGAGAGAGAATATTATGTTATAACCAGAGAGGACACTTCAATGGTAAATAAAACGGAATATTGTGTTATATTACAAATGAAAGATAACTCTTACAAGCAGGAAGGATATATCAAATTACAGAGGATATAGCAAAACGGCCGAGTAAAATTGAATTTACGATATTTCCATGCTAATGTGACACAATCGTGTGTACCTCAGTCGGAATTTACAAAATAATTGTCCTACAACGGACACCAAAACATTCACAACATCAGGACTGGCACTCTAGATATTTTATAGCTAGATCTAGATGTTTTTGCTCAAGCCTAGATGTAAAATTTGGAGCCTAGATATTAGCTATAAAATCTAGATAGTTTTTTCAGCGTGCTAGATATTTTCTGGCTAGAATTACAATTGAGCTATGTATATGATAGATTACAGTAAATATGAATTCGCTATAATGGTTGGTTTCTACTTCAGTCTTATTCCACAACCACATTCTGATCATGTTATGTACAGATTATGAACCCCACCAAGACGGCTATTTCTATGTTTTTGTGCTGCCATACTGCAATTTCTAATTGTGATCATAAAGTTCTAAGCTGAAGCACACTATCTCTAATTGCAAAACTAGTGATGATGTCAAAATCATGGAATAAAATGCACATACATAATAAAAAATGTATTGTGGCCTCATTTTGACGAAAGACTGGCCAATGATATTGGCAACAATGAGTTCAGTTTATTGTTGGATGGAAGCAATGATATGTCAATCATGAAACTACTTGGTGTATCAGTTATATACTAGAGTCATGCGTCCAATAAAGTGGAGTCAACTTACTTAGTAATTACAAAATTATTAAAAGTGATGCATATAGCGTTGTGACAGCCTTAAAGTAATTGTTGATTAGTAGGAATTTGAGCTCTGATAATCGCAATGCAATAGAGAATGAGAACGCAAGTATTGCTAAATGTTGACATCAATAATGAAGTTTATGCCAAGTTCAAAGAAAAAAAATTATATATAACATTGATGAGATGTGTATGCCACAGCTATTGCCACTCGTTCCAGCTTGCTATATTCTATGCTTCTGGTAAACGTTTACTACCAAGGAACGTGGAATTTTTGATTGCTGAAACTCATGATTGGTTTGCAAAATTTTCTTACACCATACAGATATAATTGACTCTATGGATCAATTATTATTGGTTCACATCCATTGAAAATTCCTTCAGCTTGCAAAACTTGATGGTTGTCCATCCAGCCTGCTGTAAAAAAATGTTGCTCAATGGCTGGATTTAAGAACACATTTTGAGATTGCAAGGCAAAGGGAAAAATACTACACTGCTGATGTATTATTCAAAATATATTCTGATGAGGAAAATTTTGCACTAGCATTTTTTTTAAATTAATCTAAACAGAGATGCAAAGAATTAATAAGATATTTGAATATAAAAATGTAGACATGATGAAGTTATTGGATGAAATGCTAATGTTCTTCGATAAAATCAGTTTTCATTATATTACTATTTGCTACTTGCAACGCTGATTTCTTGCTACTACTTGGAAGGACTACTTATTAATCCTTCCTACTCGCAACACTTGTGAAATTGAAGAATATTTTGATATCAAGCTTAATTAAATCTTGGAGTCGCGTCTTGATCGCTTGGAAAAAAAATGATCAGCGCCGAGACCTGGAAGATAGAAAATGTACTCTCGTCATTTCCGGGGCGGAACTACTTCATTCACACAACAACGAAAATAGCAAAGAAACAGTCTGCAAAATTCTGAAGGACATCAACATCGACCTCAGTGATGCTGACATCACGTCAGCTAACAGAATGGGAAGAAAACCACTAAGTGGAAACGAGGATCGAAGAAACATCGCTTTCGAACTGAAACATTACAACAAAAAACGTGAAATTTTCTCTGCCTGCCGAGTAAATAAACCAACGTTCTATATAAATGAATATCTAATACCTTCACGAGCCAAGATCATGTACACCTTGAGAGTAGCCAAGAGAAATTTCCCGGAAAAAATCGGAACCCCGAGGACCCATGATGGAAACATCTTCGCATTCATCCCTGGACAACCGGACTCGAGACGTCAGATTAACACGCCAGAAGAGCTCGACCAATACCTGATGCGGCAACTGGATAAATCATCGAATCAGGTCTTGGGTGTTCACCTCAATTAGGTATCAAAACATGTAACTGTGTCAAATTATATACTCGTATGCCAATAACGCCTAGAATTCTATAACTTTACACTAGATCTTCAAACAGCATAACTTCATGTCATGAATCAGTTCCAACCTCTAAAGATATATACGGCAGTTTTACCTCAATTTTGACAATCTTATGACAGATATATATAAACATTTATGACAACTCTATTGGAAATTGCAACAACACCATCAGCAATTTGTACCTACCAATGCTATGATGGAATATTGATATCCACATTGTTCGCCTTTCCTCGTTAATTGTACGTAATTTTTAACCAACAAATTTTTATAATGTGTAAAACATATTAGCTGATTAGATTATCATCGTCGCTAAATTTTTTCTATTTATTTTTATTTTTTTTAAAACTTATTACCTGTTGTATGTGAACTTTGTAACAACGCCTTCAGCAATTTGTACGCATCAATTTTGTATATTGAACTCCAATATTAATCGCTCTTGGCTGAGTATTGAGTGTACTCACGAAATCACGCTAGATTTCTTACTCTTTTCTATACTTTCTAAGCTAGTTTTTAGATAGAAATATCCTTTTAATCTTGACTCTGTATTTCGTTTCAAGTTATACAATAGTACTTACTGCCTACTGTTTACTAATTTTGAATGACTGATCACGCTGATATATTAGATGAAATCGACCCGGATCTCAATCATTTGAACAGAATATTTCCAAACCTAAACGACTCTGAAAACTGCAGATATACTAATATATCAAAATTCAACGAATCTATACGAATAACCCGGCAGGATTTTTCGCTTCTGTGTTGGAACTGTAGGTCACTCTATCCAAAATTGGAAGAGATACAATGCACTATTACTGAACTTAAGTATACCTTAGATGTGATTAGCTTCACCGAAAGCTGGCTAGATGACTCGACCAAAGACAAGATTAAATTTGAAAATTATCATAGTTACCATTCGCTACGAAAAAACAAGCGAGGCGGGGGCATCAGTACATACATTTCTAAGCACATGGATTCGAGAATCATAGCAAGTGCAACACTGAATCAGGATCATATAGAATCATTATTCGTAGAACTGTCTAGAGATGGCAAACGAATTGTGCTTGGAACGATGTATAGGCCGCCTACAGCCTGTCCTATATCCTTCCTTAATGAGCTTAATCGAATTATTTCTCAGTTCAACAGGTCCTTCTACAATGACATAATAATATGCGGTGACTTCAACTATGATTTGCTGAAACATGAAAGCTATGAACCAATCTCTAATTTCTTAAATTCATTTCATTCTGAATCTTTCCTTCCGATCTTCACGAAGCCAACACGAATAACCTCAGAATGTGCTACGCTGCTTGACAATATCTTTATGACAGACCCAAGTGATTTTCTTGCTGGAATAATTACTTCTGACTTATCAGATCATTTTCCAGTTTTTCTTATTAAGAAAAATGTCTATCTTGCGTGCACCAAAGCACGGGCTGAAACTTACTCATATCGTAAAATAAACGAATCAAATTTAGAAGAAATGCGCACCGTTCTACAAGATGTAATGCCAACATTGCAAATCACCCAACGAAACAATAATGCAAGGAGCATTGATGAATCAGTGGTAAAGTTGACTGAAACTATAATGAACGCATACAATCAGTGTTGCCCAATTGTAACTCGTACAGTTACCCCGAAAAAAAAAAAGCCCTGGATTACTAGAGACATCGTGATAAATATAAAGAAACGCCAAGCGTACCTAGCCCTCCTTTGCGAAGGGCGAATATTTAGAGAAACATATAACCGATTCAGAAACTATGTGACAAACCAGATAAGAACATCAAAAAAGAGCTACTTTACCCTCAAGTTTACTCAATTCAAAGCTGACTTTAAAAAGACTTGGCGCCTCCTTAACTCTTGTTATAAACCGAACAACGCCGACAAAAAGAAAATTGGATATATCACTCAAGATAACGTAAAATACCACGAGAAGAATGAAATTGCTAATCTCTTCAACAACTTCTTTGTAAACGTAGGGAAAACCATAGCCAATGGTATTCCAAGTGAACCTACTGATCACCTGGAATTTATGGATCATATTCGAGAACACAACTCCTTTTTCTTTACGCCTACAAACTTCTCCGATGTAATTGCGTGCATAAACAACATGAAAAATAAATCGAGTGGGTTACAAACGTTTCCAACTAGAATACTTAAAATAATTGCCGATATTGTGGCCCCGCTGATATCCAATAATATTAACCAGTCTTTCTTACTAGGCACTTTCCCGAACTCCCTCAAAGTTGCTAGAGTAACCCCTATCTTTAAAAATGGTGAAAAAACCTGTGTAAACAATTATCGACCTATCTCCATGTTACCAATTATTAGCAAGGTATTCGAGAAAATTGTGCATAAAAAAGTGTACTCTTATTTTGAACAAAAATCATTTCTCTGTGATAAACAATACGGCTTTCGCTGTAAAAAATCAACAACACAGGCAATATTAAATCATTTACAATTCCTTTATTCTAATATAGATAACGGAAAGACTGTCTTCTCTGTATTTCTTGACTTTCGAAAAGCATTCGATTGTGTGGACCATAACATATTACTCTCGAAACTTCATTGTTATGGCATTCGTGGGGTTGCCCATGATTGGTTCAGATCATACCTAACAAATCGGAAGCAATACGTTGTCATTGACGACGCAAAATCGGACCCACAGAAAATTAGCCATGGAGTTCCACAAGGATCTGTTCTTGGGCCTCTCCTTTTTCTGATTTTTATCAATGATATTATTAAATCTACATCATTTTTTAAATTCATACTTTTGCCGATGACAGTACGCTTTCTGCGGTCCTTCCGAACGAAAATCCCACTACGATTGTGGAGAGTATAAATAATGAACTCCATAAGGTTTCACCGTGGCTTAAAGCTAATAAAATAAGCCTTAATATCGATAAAACAAATTATATTACGTTCTCATACAAGAAAAATATATCCTACCATCCATTAAAATTGGCGAAGGTGAAATCAAAGAAACCAACTCATGTAAATTTCTGGGCATCATAATAGATAAACATCTGACCGTCAAAGAGCACATCACTCATATTAGTTCTAAATTATCAAAATCCATCGGAATCCTGAATAAAGTTAAAAATTTCCTGCCTGAAACAGCCTCACTAATGCTTTATCGAACGCTCATTTCACCATACCTGCAATACGGAATAGAAGCATGGCATGGAACTGATAAAAATAAAACCAATATAATTTTTACTCTGCAAAAAAGAGCCATCAGAGCGGTAAAGAACCAAGAATATAATGTTCACACAAATGATTCATTCAAAAATTTACACATACTTGAACTCTCGGATCTCTACAAAATCTCTATCTGCAATTTCATCTACAAAACATTTGCTACTGATGGCGACAATAGCCTACAACAGTTATTAACTGCGCAAACTGGTCATCACGAACATTTAACACGAAATAAACGTAAATTCATGCTTCTTTATTATTCAAAGGCCCGCTCGCAATATAGTATACTATTCGTTGGAACTAAAACCTGGAACTCAATACCTGCTTTTTATCAGAATACTAGTCGTGTAAGATCACCAAGTCAAATCCTGCCTCCTACATGTCTGGTCCTAATAATGCAATTTGCCATGAGTAATATCGCCGATTTTCAGTCTGCTCCTAAATCGTTATCGAATGTACTGTTAAATATTGTCCATATGACCTATATTGTAAAATTAAACATCAATATCGAGTTCATTATCCTGTTGATCAGTCTAACGCGAAACTAGGCTAAGTGAATTAGGTTAAACATTATTGTACGCCCTAGAATAATGTAATGGTAGGATGCCATAGAAGTCGCTGAACTTATTCGGGCCCACAGGTAGCTATACTCAACTCTGACTATTGTATTAGACTTAAGAAACATTCTACCTCTGTATCTCCTGTGGTAAATAAATTGTTAATTGTTTAAATTAGGATAAATATCGGGATACTAGATAATTTATACAAAGATAAATTGCCTAATGTAAAGCAATTTATGTTGTGAATATTCTTATGTGCTATTTTTCAACTAATTTATTATTATACATAATTAATTCAGTTCTAGATAAATTTCTGGATGTTTTATTTTTTAATCTAGATATTTTTTAAGGTCAAACTAGATTATTTGCTCAAACAAAAGTGGCAGCCCTGCACAACATAATAGGAGTAATGCGTGAAATTAACCACCTAGAAAGGGTCAGCGCTTTGCAGCCAAGTGGTGCCCGAGGGAAACCCGGCTGGTGAATGAGCAGACAAAGTGACGAACTCCGATTCCTGGACAATTATATCGTACCGTCGCTAGAAAAAAACTCTGCCCAAAGAAAAATATAGAACCTCAAATGCTGGTCAGCATGGTACATCAGCAAAGTCGGAACTAAGTGGGAACAGCTACCCTAAAAACGGATGAGATGTTCGAAATTACCCGGCCATATGAAATCGTCCGCAAATTTCACATTTTTGAAGTAAATTTCACCGTAGGTCACCGTTTAGGAAAAAAAAACTGTCCGTCATTATCCGACGGATGTTTCTGAAATTTTCACACGAGGTGTGGTATGGTTTCACAATTCATCTTACATTTGTTCTTTAATTTTGTATTCGTAGTAAAAAATTGAACTGTTCTGAAAGAGTGAATAAACGGGTATTACGGAAATTATAACTCTTCTTAAAATTTGAAGTGTAGAACTTTCAACATGTTTTTTTGATAGATATATTATATGAAATCTGCGGGATAGCTTTTTTGATTTTTTGATTCGTTGAATTTAAGGAATTTTTTGTCAAAAATTATATCTTTTGCTTTCCATTTTTTTATTCATTTCTATTGCTTATATTTCTATCATATCTTGATTCAAACATCGTTACCATTGTAACCGTTGTCGCAGGGAAGCGCAACATCCTCCAGGTGCTGATGAGTGATCAGTACATCACGAAGCTCGAGGAAAGACAAGTAGATTAAGTAAAACCCCGCTCCAAATGACCGTTTTGATAAATGTGAAAAAATACAAAACTGAGGTGGACAAGCTCCAAGATGGCGGCGCCCATGGTGGTCGCCATCTTGGACCTGATATAAACAAGATTGCGGTCGTCACCCTAATGGGTGGGTTAGAAGCTTTATTTATAATTTTCACAAAAAGAACTGTGGCTGACCCTCACGACCCAGCCTCTTTACGTTTGTAATAGGACGTTAGTATCTTCCGTTATTAATTTAATTACGCTTGGCGCGGTCGCTTCCTTTGACGCGCGACAGCCAACTTCAAAGTTAAATAATTCAAAAATAACGCATCAGCGAGCAGGATGTCATTCATGTAAAAGGTATTTAAATGTGTTTTTTTAGTGATTATTTGCACCCAAATTATTAATTTCCGTGCAGAACCTAAAATGCGTATTGACACCGTGATTCAAGCTACAAAAACCTGAAAATCGATGAGTAGCTGTTTATTCGAGCGCATTCTTCTTCAAAGAAAAAACTAAATCTACCGCTCTAACTCGTTAATACTCATTTGCGACGGAAATTGCAAGGAAAAAAACTTTCTCATGTCGATCTAATGAACTATGTTTAGGCACCCAAAATTCGAAAATCAATTACTAGCGAACACTTTACATTTACCAATGCAACTAATCGATTTTTGAAATTTTGTTGCCTGCATCATGGTAATTACATTGCATTACAACTTTTTATCTATTCACTTTTTGGGGCAAATGGGTATTTAACGAGTTTTAGCGGAAAATTACTGACCGCAACTCTAGTGTTTAAAGCGGCAATTAATTCATCGAGCGCATCGAATGGCAACACTAGGATGGACTCTCCCTTTCGATGCACTTGAATGATCAGGCACACTCTCGCCATCTAAGGCGTAAATGAACATACCGCTATAATTCGCTATTTTTGGGTGTAAATTTCAACTGTGTTATTAACCAAAAGATTCTAGAAGTGGATTCAGGCTCCGCGGAGCCGGCAAATAATAAATTACCAAGTACCCAATGTAAATGTTCCACTATAACTCGTTAAATACTCATTTGCCCCAAAAAGTGCATGGAAGAAAAGTTGCTTATTTTGATATTATTACCATGATACAGGCAACAAAATATACAAAACTGATTAGTCACATCTCCTTAACATTGACCGAAAGTAGAAAAATTTGCTTCAGGGTAGTAAAAAATAAAATGTCTATAGAATATAAAAATTTTAATCAAGTTTTTTCTCCCACAATCAGAAATTTGCCTCAGTTTATGGAAAGTATTCCTGTAAAGCGGTATGTAATGTTAAGATTGGAGGACACAAAATAGTTGAAAGTTTCAAAATTTTTGTGAGCAACAGTAAAAATAGTTCACTTCTTCTTCACATTCAGTTTGATTGGAAAGTTATCAAGTTTTTTTATATTGGAAAGTTCGTTTGAGCCATTTAAATATTTGAATTTTAAATTTTTTCATTGCCATTTTATAAATTTTTAGGCTAATGATCAGTAAATAATCAAGGATTGTAAACTTTTCGCAACTTTAATTCAGTTTACTACGTGAGTTTTTTAAACAACATCCTTAAGTGGCTACTTCTCTTTGTATTATTCAACATTCTTGTCTTATAATGATTTTCTTTGCATATACCCAATCGTGTTACCTTCAAAGAACAAACTTATTTTTCGTCATATATAGGGCATTTCAATGTCCTTGCACAGAGTTTAATGATAGGACTTTACTCAAGTTGTTGCATCATTTAACTCTTCCTCAAAAATGCAAACATATATTATAAACATTGAAGAATCTAGTGAATCAACGCAAATATTGAGAAACCATTGCACATGAACTTGAGGGCCGGCAGTGTCAGGGCCCTATGGTCAGTGCAAGCTCAATAGCACCATATGACTTATGAAATCGGACAGACACATGCCATTATCCACAATGCATCATCATTCAAAGAATAATTATCCAGAGGAGGTGTTGATGCCAAGCATTAAAATCATGAGTATTGAAACTATTACTAAAGGTCACAATGGAGTCAAACCGCTTACTGCAATTTTTATTATGTGTGAAACACTTTTGTTTCACATTTTTCAGCTGTTTCTTAATACCACAATAACCTCTGAAAAAATTGTGAATTTCAGATGGAAAGTGTGCAAAAAAATACATTATTTCCATGATAGTGTTTATGTTCACTCAATTTTATGCATGAATGTAACTTGGTTATTTGGCAACAGTGCTTGTAAACATTTTGCATACATGCAACTTCCATGAATGGAATAGGTAAATCCATTTTTGCTATCACCGAGTTGCTAAAATTTTTTTCAGCAATTACAGCTCATAGATAGAAGTGTTAAAACCTCACCGTTTGCATTATATTGAAATTGAATGAATGCATCAAAAATATATGAAGCAACACACCCTGCTTAGAAAATCATGTCTAATGTCTGCCTCAATAATTATACAGAGTGTCTTCTAGGTAGGAAAGTAGTAAAATTTGAAAAGCATTAAAAAAGGTTGTGAAAAATAGCAAATTTTGTTTCAGGGATCACTTCACCTCTCAAGGCAGTTAACAATTATGAAGTGAGGTAATTTACTAAAAATTAGAAGTACATAACATAATTTAAACAATTTAAACAATTTTTAAACAATTGAACTTGATTCGGATTAAACTTTATAATTGTGAATATTATGAAGATTTTTGAAAAATTTCTTTCTCCAAGAATTAGAAATTTGCTGCAGTTTATGGGAAATATTTCTGAAAGTGGATCTGACAATCCCCTACTGTCGACTAGTTTCCTGTCAGTTTATTTTTTTTCATGTGATGAACTGTTGCTCTCATAGTTGAAAGATGATAAGATAAGGTCATTGCCAAACATTTGTTAGTCTATTTAGGATGGGGTACATTAGAAATTTAGGTCTCTTTTTTGCAATAATGCATTAGTTGCTCTCTTTAGTAACCAGTATTTTCAGTATTAACTAAAAACTTTTTAGAACCTGTGTTATTGAGTGTATAATTGACTCAAACTAATTAATATAGGCTGATTACTTACATTTGGACATAATTATGTAAAAATTAGGTAGTATTTTTTTGCTCTTGAAGGTAGTAGGAAATAGTAAAAATTATGAAATTTAGAAAAGAAAAATCAGCAGACATCCTGTTATATAAATTTTTCGCTTTTCAACTGTAGGATAGTATTGTTATCTAGAATCTATATTCATTAGTATCCACGTAATGATAGGTCATAATGGGGGAGTTTTATGAGTTATTTTATTAGTGTTAAGGAAATATTGCTCATGCCCATGTCCACACTGTAGCACCATTTAATTTCATGCCAAATTTGAGTTGTGTACATTTAATGACTTTCTAAAGTACTCCATTAAGCTGTGTCGTAGCTGCAAATGGTGCAGCTGCTGCCAATGTTCAAGACTCATCCAAACTTAGTCTTGGTATCTATGCTTTCATAATTCAAATTGAACTGGTCCAGTTTGTTGGAAATAAACACTATAAAACATTTATTTTTGCAAGTTGGTTCTCCAGACGAGCTAGTTGGGTTTGAATGTACAAATTCAGTAAGAAGAGTTGACAACAAAATTCCCTGTTTGAATTTCAACCTGTGAGTGAGTTACTAGGCCTTCGTTTTAGCAGCCCATTTCTACTGTGTTTTAAGTTTTTAGTTATCTAATGAGTCTCATGAAACTCGTTCTTCATAGAGAATTGCCACACCCCTAGTTGTAGAATAAATATATCTAATATATTTATATTTAGTCAGTGTCTTCAGTGACTCCGTGGCGTGAGGACGGGTGTGGCGCTCGCTCCGAAACAAAGTGCCTATTGTTAGAAAGAATGTACCTCTAACCTAAATGGGTACCCACTCGCGTCCTGAGTATTCAAATGTGATATAAATACCCCATATATAAAAATAATCAAACTAAGAGTATAATATTCCCTCAAAAGTGTGAGAGTATTCAACCCTCGTTTACACAACGACCGAATTCCCTCCATCTTCAAGATGACTAACAAACGACGCATTACCAACAACAGCAGCAACAACAGCATCGAGTTTGAACCGAAGTTTGGTCAATACCCTGATGTGTCTAGCCTTACGAAAGACGGTAAAGAAGTGGTTTCTGTCCTTATAAAATACTTCGATTCAGTGATGACAAAATTCAATAGTGATATTGTTCTAGTGCAAAATGAAATAAGCCACCTTAAAACGCTATTTGAAACAAAAGAAGCGGAACACAAAAAAATTCTCGAAGAACAGAATGAGAAAATAGATAGCTTAACCTCCCGCCTCGACCAGTTGGAAAAAAATGATCAGCGCCGAGACATTGAAGACAAAAAATGTACTCTCGTCATTTCTGGAAAGGAAATACCGCCATCTCACGCAGGCGAAATCTGTAAGGATACGGTCTGCCAGCTCCTGAAGGACAAGATCAACATTGACCTCTCCGGCACTGACATTACGTCAGCTACAAGAATGGGAAAAAAACAATAACTGGGAATGTAGATCAAAGAAACATTGCATTTGAACTAAAACATTATAACAAAAAACGTGAAATTCTCAACGCCTGCCGAGAAAAGAAACCACAGTTCTTCTTCATAAATGAATACCTCATACCTTCACGAGCTAATGTCATGTACATTCTAAGGATGGCCAAAAGGAAATTCCCGGATAAAGTTGGAATCCCAAGAACACAGGATGGAAACATCTTCATATTCAACCCAGGAAACCCAGATTCAAGACGCCGCGAGATCAACACGCCAGATGACCTCGAGCAATACCTGATGCAACAACTAAACATGTCATCACAGCAGATCATGGGTGACTAGACTAGGTGATCCCCTAAATTAGTCAATTTCATTTTCATCCCCTAAATATGTCAATTTCGTATTAATTTAACCTCAATTAGGTATCATGTCAGTAAACCTCAACTTGATGCTAGTTCAACCTGAATCTATACAAATGTATAACAGATGTGCTTGTAAACATTTATGACAGCTGTGTGTGAACTTTTGAAACAACGCTATCAGCAATTTTTTACCTCCCAATGTTACTGTGAATTTTTTCTCTTCTCAACCACTTAAGTATTATTACGCGTAAACCATATTAGCTGATTATATCATTGTCGTTGTAATCTTCTTATAATCTGATAATCGCTTCTGCCCTCCACTGCCATCGTACAACCATATTAGCTGATTATATCATTGTCGTTGTAATCGTCTTATAATCTGATTATATCATTGTCGTTGTAATCTTCTTATAATCTGATTATATCATTGTCATTATAATCTATCAGCAATTTTTCACTAACCAATATTACTGTGAATTCTTCCTTATTTACCACTACAGTTATTATTACGCGTAAACCATATTAGCTGATTGTATCATTGTCATCATAATCTTTAAAACTTATTCCCTCTTGTATGTGAACTTATGAAAACGCCCTCAGCAATCTGTTTGCACCAATGTAGTGATATCGAACTCCAATATTATAACAAATAAATAATAGATGTGTGTGTAAACATCTATGACATCTGTGTGTCACATTTTGTAACATCGCAATTAGTAATTTTTCACCAACCAATGTTACTGTGAATTCTTCTATATTTTCCACTACAGTTATTATTACGCGTAAACCATATTAGCTGATTGTATCATTGTCGTCATAATCTTTAGAAACTTATTACCTGTTGTATGTGAACTTGCGAAAACGCCCTTAGCAATCTGTTTGCACCAATGTTGTGATATTGAACTCCATTATCACTCGCTCATGGACTGAGTTTGTGTGTACTCACGAAATCGCGCTAGATTTTTCTTTTTTGCTCTATTCTCTCTTACTTAATAAGCTACTTTTTACACTGAAATATCCCTTTAAGCTTGACTCTGTATTTCGTTTTAAGCTCTATAGTACCTAATTCTTACTTTTACTTATTTTAAATGACTGATCATCCTGTAATATTTGAGGAAATCGATCCAGATTTCAATCATTTGAACAGAATATATCCAAACCTAAACGACTCTCAAGAGTGTAGGTATACTAATATATCAGAATTCAACGAAACTATACGAATAACTGACCGAGATTTCTCACTCCTGTGTTGGAACTGTAGGTCACTCTATCCAAAATTGGAAGAGATACAATGTACTATTACTGAACTTGAATATAACCTAGACGTGATTAGCTTCACCGAAAGCTGGCTAGATGACTCGACTAAAGACATGATTCGATTTGGAAATTATCATAGTTACCATTCGCTAAGAAAAAACCAGCGGGGCGGAGGCATCAGCACATATATATCTAACCACATAGACTCGAGAACCATAGCAAGTGCAACCATGAATCAGGATCATATAGAATCACTCTTCGTAGAACTTTTTAGAGATGGTAAACGCATTGTGCTTGGAACGGTGTATAGGCCTCCTACAGCCTGTCCTATATCCTTCCTGAATGAATTGAATCGTATTATTTCTCAGTTCAACAGGCCCTTATACAATGACATAATAATATGCGGTGACTTCAATTATGATCTACTGAAACATGAAAGCCATGAACCAATCTCTAATTTCCTAACTACCTTTCAGTCTCAATCCTTCCTTCCGATCATTACAAAGCCTACACGAATAACCTCAGAGTGTGCTACGCTGCTTGACAATATCTTTATGACAGACCCTAGTGATTTTCTTGCTGGAATAATTACTTCTGACTTATCAGATCACTTCCCAGTTTTTCTTATTAAGAAAAATGTCTATATTGCTTGCACCAAGGCACGGGCTGAAACTTACTCATATCGTAAAATATACGAATCAAATCTTGAAGAAATGCGCACCGTTCTAGAAGAATCAATGCCTACATTGCACATCTCTCAACAAAACAATAATATTACGAGCATTGATGACGCAGTAGTAAAGTTGACTGAAACTATAATGACCGCATACAATCAGTGTTGCCCAATTGTAACTCGTACAGTTACCCCGAAAAATAAACAAAAGCCCTGGATTACTAGAGACATCGTGATAAATATAAAGAAACGTCAAGCGTACCTAGCCCTCCTTTGCGAAGGACGAATATCTAGAGAAACATATAACCGATTTAGAAACTATGTAACAAACCAGATAAGAACATCAAAAAAGAACTACTTTACGCTCAAGTTTACTCAATTCAAAACTGACGTTAAAAAGACTTGGCATCTCCTTAACTCCTGCTGTAAACCGAATAATGCCGATAAAAAGAAAATTGAATATGTTGTTCAAGATAATGTAAAATATCATGAGAAGAAAGAAATTGCTAATCTCTTTAACAACTTCTTCGTAAACGTAGGGAAAACAATAGCTGATGGTATTCCAAGTGAACCTACTGATCACCTGGAATTTATGGATCATATTCGAGAACCCAACTCCTTTTTCTTTACGCCTTCAAACTCCTCCGATGTAATTACGTGCATAAACAACATGAAAAATAAATCGAGTGGGTTACAAACGTTTCCGACTAAAGTACTTAAAGTTATTGCTGACATTGTAGCCCCACTGATATCAAATATTATTAACCAGTCTCTCTTACTAGGCACTTTCCCGAACTCCCTCAAAGTTGCTAGAGTAACCCCTATCTTTAAAAGTGGTGAAAAAACCTGTGTAAACAATTATCGACCTATCTCCATTCTACCAATTATTAGCAAAGTATTCGAAAAGATTGTGTATAAAAAAGGGTACTCTTATTTTGAACAAAAATCATTTCTTTACGATAAACAATACGGTTTTCGCTCTAAAAAATCAACAACACAGGCTATATTAAATCATTTACAATTCC
The DNA here is from genome assembly GCA_030386875.1 of Morinoia aosen. Taxonomy (NCBI): domain Eukaryota; kingdom Metazoa; phylum Arthropoda; class Malacostraca; order Amphipoda; family Talitridae; genus Morinoia; species Morinoia aosen. The sequence goes on along the minus strand of CM059578.1, from coordinate 41,869,505 downwards.
TCTATTCTAATATAGATGAAGGAAAGCCTGTCTTCTCTGTATTTCTTGACTTCCGAAAAGCATTTGATTGTGTGGACCATAAAATACTATTATCGAAACTACACTGTTATGGCATTCGAGGGATTGCCCATGATTGGTTCAGATCATACCTAACAAATCGGAAGCAATACGTTGTCATTGACGACGCAAAATCAGACCCACAGATAATTAGCCATGGAGTTCCACAAAGATCTGTTCTCGGGCCTCTCTTGTTTCTGATTTTTATCAATGATATTGTAAAATCTACATCATTCTTCAAATTCATACTTTTTGCCGATGACAGTACGCTTTCTGCGGTCCTTCCGAACCAAAATCCTGCTATGATTGTGGAGAGTATAAATACTGAACTTCACAAGGTTTCATCGTGGCTCAAAGCTAATAAAATAAGCCTAAATATCGATAAAACAAATTATATTACTTTCTCATACAAGAAAGATGTATCTCTCCCATGCATTAAAATTGGCGAAGGTGAAATCGAAGAAACCAACTCATGTAAGTTTCTGGGCATCATAATAGATAAACATCTGACCTCCAAAGAGCACATCACTCATATTAGTTCTAAATTATCAAAATCCATCGGAATCCTAAATAAAGTTAAAAATTTTCTGCCTGAAACAGCTTTACAAATGCTCTACCGAACGCTCATTTCTCCATACTCGCAATACGGAATGAAAGCATGGCACGGAACTGATAAAAATAAAACCAACAAAATTTTTACTCTGCAGAAAAGGGCTGTCAGAGCGGTAAAGAACCTAGAATATAATGCTCACACAAATGATTCTTTCAAAAATTTACAAATACTTAAACTTTCGGATCTCTACAAAATCTCCATCTGTAATTTCATTTACAAAACATTAGGAAATGATGGCGTCAATAGCCTAAGACAATTATTGACTGCGCAAACTGGTCATCACGACCATTTAACCCGAAATAGAAGTAAATTCATGCTTCCTTATCATTCAAAGGCCAGGTCGCAACACAGTATTCTCTTCGTTGGAACCAAAACTTGGAACTCTATACCTGCAGAGATCCGTGAATGTAATTCGTACAAAGTATTCAAAAGACATCTTGAGTCTCACTTCCTATCAGAATACTAGTAGTGTAAGATCACCGTGTCGAAATCTTGCCTCCTACATGTAACTAATGATAATGTCATAATGTAACTTGCCTTGTGTACCATAACCAATCTTCTCTCTGCTCTTGAATCGTTTTATCGAACATACTGTTAAATATAGCCGACTTGACCTATATTGTAAAATACAGCATAAAATATCGAGTTAATTATCTCAATGATCAGTCTAATGCGAAACTAGTTTAAGTGAACTAGGTTAAACTTTTGTACACCCTAGAATAGCGTGATGGTAGGATGCCCTAGAAGTCGCCGAACTTATTCGGGCCCACAGGTAGCTATACTCAAATTTGACCATTGTACTAGACTTAAGTAAAATTCTACCTCTGTATCACCTGTGGTAAATAAATTGTTTAAATTGTTTAAATTGTTTAATACATTAATCCAATAAAACATGTCATATTCATACGCTAAACATTAAGTCAATTGTACTTTTGTTATCAGGAGAGGGGAGATTCCTCTAAGTTCTTATGGGTCTACACCTTTTTCACTCCAAATTAATCCAAGTCAAGTTCAAATTAATCCGAGTCAAGTTCAAATTAATCCAAGTCAAGTTCAAATTAATCCAAGTCGAATTCAATTTAATCCTAGTCGAGTTCAATTTAATCTAAGTCGAGTTCAATTTAATCCAAATTGAGTTCAATTTAATCCATGTCGAGTTCAATTTAATCCGAGCTTGTATATGATTTCATAGATATAAAGTAGAATTTTACGGATGAAAATAACTATGAGTGAAAATAAAACCTTGAAACCAGTCTTGCTTTTAACATCCAATAGATACATATTCAACACAAAACACTTAAATTAGCAAATTATTAAATCATTTTATTACTCAACGTGGGTATTGATACGAACTTGACTCCGCTTAATTTGAACATGGCTTGGATTAATTTGAACTTGACTTGGATTAATTTGAACTGGACTTGGATTAATTTGAACTTAACTTGGATTAATTTGAACTTGACTTGGATCAATTTGAACTTGACTTGGATTAATTTGAACTTGACTTGGATTAATTTGAACTTGACTTGGATTAATTTGAACTTGACTTGGATTAATTTGAACTTGACTTGGATTAATTTGAACTTGACTTGGATTAATTTGAACTTGACTTGGATTAATTCGAATTTGACTTGGATTAATTTGAACTTGACTTGGATTAATTTGAACTTGACTCGGGTTAATTTGAACTTGACTCGGATTAATTTGAACTTGACTCGGGTTAATTTGAACTTGACTCGGATTAATTTGAACTTGACTCGGATTAAATTGAACTTGACTCGGATTAAATTGAACTTGACTCGGATTAGATTGAACTTGACTTGGATGGATTAAATTGAACTCGACTTGGATGGATTAAATTGAACTTGACTTGGATGGATTAAATTGAACTTGACTTGGATGGATGAAATTGAACTTGACTTGGATGGATTAAATTGAACTTGACTTGGATGGATCAAATTGAACTTGACTCGGATGGATTGAATTGAACTTGACTCGGATGGATTAAATTGAACTTGACTTGGATGGATTAACTTGAACTTGACTCGGATGGATTGAATTGAACTTGACTTGGATGGATTGAATTGAACTTGACTTGGATGGATTAAATTGAACTTGACTTGGATGGATTAAATTGAACTTGACTTGGATGGATTAAATTGAACTTGACTTGGATGGATTGAATTGAACTTGACTTGGATGGATTAAATTAAACTAGACTTGGATGGATTAAATTGAACTAAACTTGTATTAAATTGAACTAGACTTGGATTAAATTGAACTAGACTTGGATTAAATTGAACTAGACTTGGATTAAATTGAACTAGACTTAGATTAAATTGTAGTGAAATGGTGTAGTTTTTTCATCTGAGGTAGTTATTTTTGAACATTAAAATTTCAATTTTTTCTCAGCTTTGTTAGATAGTATTGAGCTCATTTTAGTATTGTAGAAAACTCTTAAACGAATTGAGTGTTTTCATTTAGGGTCAATTTTTGGCGTTTTCTTGTGTTTACGGCTATGAAAGATTTCAGTACAAGGGAAACTAAATTTTTATTTAAAAAACTTTTGCTAAGTACTGTTTCCTATGAATTTTTTTTATCTTCCAGGACATGGAATTGACCTGCAACCCAAACAAGCTGGTGATCATTCACTGCTGTTGGATAATGACCCACCTACACTGGTTCCTCTCCCTCCTTCCCAACCGATTTCAAAAGTAGGGATCCCAAGGAGGCTGTCAAATGGTTACAAGAATCGGAAGACTTGAACCTTGCCCGGAGATGCCGCTTCATCCAAAGATTGATACAGTCCATAACGGTCATTCTTTCATTAAGACCTGTTTTGGATGGCCATCATCTGCCATACCTATCTACAAGAAATCTTTGCCAAGATGAGCTAGAATTGTTCTTTGACAAAATTCGTCCGCTGCAAAAGTTCTCAGATGCCCAAACGTTCACGCAGGACTCCGCCAAGATTACTGCTTCTTCTCTCATTCGAGCTCCTCTTGCTTCCAACTGCGAGACAGCTCCTGACGAGCAATTAGGAGAGACCTTGGGCTTCTTGGCAGAGGTGAGATGAGTCTGGTAACCCGTTAAGGAATACATAACTGTCAGAATAAAATTTAGGATGTCAAGATTATAGTTCGATTTCTCAACTCAATGATTAGGAGTCTTATTTAATAGATATTTGCACTTTTTACACTTATTCCTTCAAAGTTTTCATAAGTTTAGATTATGATTGGTATTTGAGATCTTTCAAAAATCTAGATTTAGTAGACAACATTAAATGTTAGAGAGGAATTGTGGGACATAGATAGAGTGCATAAACTTATGTTTTTTTAGCCATGTATTTAACAATTCTCTGCCTATTACTTTCAATCTTGTGTTTCCTTTTTTTCCCTCATATCTTGTTTCTCCCATGATATCCCACATCGCATTCCCTTATCTCCTCACTAAATGGTGCCTTTCTCCTTCCTCTTCTCTAAACACACGCTTTTTAGCGGTTATGGAGCCTTAAACTATGATAATCTAATCTAATCTGTAGCATTTGCTCTTTTTTTCTAGTTTGAGACTCCTTGTATTTATACATTTAGTACTATGCTCTAGTTTATCATTTTCATTTCTTTGCATGCTTTTCAATGCTGCTTCCTGTTCAGCGTAATTCTTTACAACTGACCTCTTTTTCCAGTTGCTCTCGCCTGCATCTCAATGTATCATATTAGGTTAACTTTCTGTATTCTATATCATTTAAATCTGTACCCTTAAATGGAACTGAAATGCTGGCTTATGAAGTCAAAGACTCACTTGAAAAAAATTTTAACATTAGTTCACATTTTTTCTTGCCTTTCAGGTGCCGGAAAAAAGTGAAGTAGTGCCACCTATCATTCCAGTGTCTGAAGAGGAACAACAGGCTGCTGTGGTGTTTAACGGAGCCACCGAGGTCGGAGGAATTTTTGCTTCTGTGGAAGTGGAAGATGACGCCACTTATATCTCCGGTTACCTTGCCATGAAAACAGACCTCTATCACAAGCAACTAACAAAAACATCTTTGGCTGACTGCAGTGCTTGTTCTTCCATTCTTACCGTAAAAAATTTCAGTTTTGAGTATGTTGAGTCTGATGATCCGTCCAAGGGACTTGAATATTGCAGTGAGTCTTTTGTACACACTATCATTTCTTATGAGAGAGTTTTCCTTTATCTTTTTAGGAAAATTAGTCACCTACCAGGGTTCTGCAAATTTGTGTGTAAAGTAATCAATGATAACTGCCCCAAACCTTGCACCTGCTGTTCTCAAATAACAATGTACCTCATAAAATTCTTCGTCAGATGTAGAACACTGCAGTCAATTAGGGCGTACAACAGATCTCTGCGGACTACCTGTTCCAAAGAGAAACTCGGTAAAATAATGCATAAATATTTCACTTCGCAATGCTTTGATTCACTTCACAGTGATTCACTTTGGCTAATGAACAACCATTAGTGTTGAACTTGTGGTAGCCTTTTTTTTGTTAATGTGAAACTCATTAAAGTCTGTGAAGCGTTTTATTGAGTCGAGCTGGTGATGAACCTTGTGCATTAGTTTGCGTTGAATTTGAGGCTGTGTACGAAATTTTGCACAATGTTGCCTAGCTCATAACACATTTATGTATGGTGTGTATGGTTAACTATGATTTATTTGTTCCATGCAGAATTGCAGAGAGTCTGAAGAATTGGTTCTAAAATTATAATTTCGACCTACTGGTCATTTTAAAGTATATCTTTATAATCCTTCATGCTAAATTTCTTCACTTTTGAATTTTTAGAGGTAATTAGATTTTCATTTTATAGTTCTTTCCTTACTGGCACGCAGTGTATCCTGATGTTTGAATATAGCGCTAATGCATTGGGAGTTCTGCAGTTTATTATTTATAAGTCTTTCGTCGTCTGATTGCCCAAGTCTTTTCCTAGAGTTTAATAATTAGTTGTATGTTGTTTCTTTTGTGTAGATTTTGGAATTTGTAACCGGAGAGTGTTAAACGCGCCTAGAACGGTGGTGTACCAAATGTTGTTTTGATAGGAAAATGGTTTGTTTCATTCATTATCTCCAAAAAATTACGTGATATATATTTATTGTATTTTTAAGTGAGGTAAATATTTTTCCTGGGACTAATTGTTGCTTGTCTTTTGCTCCCCATTCTTACAGAACTGGTTATGTTAGGTGCCAAAGTGAGAGCTTGGTAGGGCTTCTTTTTGTTAAAATTTCATAGCTTTGTTTTCTTTGGTTAAGAACTCTTTTCTTTTTATTCACTGCTGTCCGTTTCTCCTCACCTATGATTTTCTTCTTCAGCGGTAATTTTGTCAAAATCTTGCTCCTCAATTTAACGTTTCTCTGTTCAGGGTATCGACCCCTCAGGTTGATACAGTTATTGTATGTATGGGAATTAGCGCTCCCAGGGGGGCTATGTGAGGGCCCGAGCTAAAGGTTAGGTAGGCTCTCTTTTTATTGAAATAGAAAAGGTTTATGTTTTCTTACGGCCCATCTTTTTTCGGTTCACTGCTGTCCTGTTTTTCAGCACCTACTACTTTTTCTTTTTCAATTTTACCTTGTTTCATGAAGGTCTTTCTTAGCTTACTGTTTCTATGCACCTTGCGCATGGATTCCGCATTTCCTCCGTTCCATACTAAATGGTGCCGTCATCCTTACTCTCATCGATATGTTCTTTTTTGTAACGGTTTGGAAGGCTGAAACTAACTTATAATCTAATATAATTAAGCGAAATGTATAGCATTTTTTTTCAAATAAACATCTGAGTACGGAAATTTATATTATCCTTTGCAATCCGGTGCGCAATCGTCAGCCACATTCGCGTGAAGAAGATAAAACGTTTTGTATGGTTGAATTAAGTAAATTTTCCTACAGTTTGGATAGAGCTTTCAATTTATGAAGCTGCCCAAATGATAAAATTGAAGATCGATATCATTTTAGTTCTGATAGATTTACACGTAGCAGAACGGAATTCAATTTTTTCAAAAATCCAAATCCATACCTGCGGAGGCACACTGGCAGTCGGCCATGTTGTTGATCGTACGTCTGGAAGGGCAGAGTACGCTGCGTAGTACGCTGCCGCCGCCGCTGACGGCATGGTGTGTAGGCGACGTCACACGGCTTGTTTGAAATGAACCCTTCGATTGGATAGTCGAACTGGCGAATGTGCGCAGCAGTCCCCGTAGAAGTGACGGTACCTCCTTTAGTCTACCATGGCAACCATTCATGCATGATTAATTAGTATCGGTCAGCCTGTCATTGCGAGTAGTCACGCGTGCATGTGTAATCCGCGAAGCACCCATATCTTGCGTACTTTTCGTAAGAAAGTGGAGTCCACTTTCTTAGTGGTCTCATTCAAGATCCGAGTGATTTGTTTGGTGTATAATGAAAGCCATATGTACTTGTGCACATGGTATTACAAGATATTGCATTCAATTACGTAGCAGTGAAACATGGTGGCATCTTCATTTCTGGCCGCCATTGTTTTTGTACCCGGGCTATTTCATTCCCTTCATGATGATAACCTGAAAGTTATTCGTTCCGAAGCCTGTTTAATGTTTTGATTTTATTCCAATACTAAAGAGGATATGTATTTGAGTGTGAAATGTGATTTTTTATGCATCAGCCGAAATACGGGCTTGTGAGTTGATAGATTACTGGTGACTCATCTTAAGCGTCGTTATGCGACGTTGGCGTCAAGTTCAAGGTCGCATCCTCGACGGTTTGAATTTCTTGATCGTTTTCGGGAGAAATAGTGTAATAATTTACGTTGGCATATAAATAATTGGTTTGAATTACTAGGTATTAATTTTTAATTATGGAAATGTGTAAAGAAGTAATTAATTAGAATGAAAAGGAACAGGGATGAAATTCAAAACCATTTTTTACAGTTTCATGTGTGTGGGACGTGGATTAACTTCTGCAGTCAAAATCATGTTATTATGTTAAAAGGTAATGAATGAATAATCAGTGGCATTATAAAGAAATCAGGTATGATATGATTATTTCACTGAAAATTATCATTGATATGAAAATTCATTTAAACGCAGTCACATTATATGTATCTTACTTTGGGAAATTCATTTACCCAACCATGCTCATGAAATTTGAAGTTCAATATTACATTCAAAAATGGTCGTATGTTTTTGAAAAAATAGTTTTGAAGAACCAAACAAGCAAGTATAAAACTATATTCCCTGACTTTTTGGACTAGCTTAAAGTCATTATTCACACTAAAAGAATCTGGTAAAACAATGAATGTAATTTTATTACAATTATTGTTGGCTTTAGCCATAACGTTGGATAGCCTAACTTTTTTCTTTTTGCTTCCTTTTCACTAAGACCTTACTTTATCCTAATTTGGTGTATTTTTTTCGAAAATTTATCCCAGTTTGTTTTAAGAGTTTTTGATATTTTTTCCAGCATTTGAAAATAAATTTCAGTGTTCCCTCTATTCTTGCAAGTCCAGATATATAGCTTCACTTGAATATTATTCAACGAAACAGAGCATTAGCCCACTAATGGCTTGATAAAATTATTCTCAAATTATTCTCAATTCCTTCAACTTGTACTTGGAATGAGCCTTCTCCATCAACCAGTGGTTTTCAGTTCACTCAATCAGGATCAAAACTCATGTAAGTACTACTGCTTATTACTAGTGCTTCAATTTTCTCTTCATGAAATTTTTATTATAATTGTTAAATGGATTAGCCTATATTAATTATTAGGTTATTAACTTTTGTAAATGGTACATAAATTATTAAAAATAGTTTTTCTTCTTATTTAATTTCATTAATGTTTACTGATTAGTAGTTATGGGAAAGACAGAAAAGAAAAGAAAGAAAGAAAAACATTTTATTTCCAATAAAGTACAAACATGAAATGTCGATACATTGGTTTTTAAAACACCTTAACATTAACATCCTTAAATGATTATAACACATTGGTATTGTAATACCCGTGTAAAATGTTGAAACGAAATGATTGATAGAAAAGTACAACAAAATTGAGTTCCTTTCCTTGCCTAATCTGATTTTGAACTAGGAGAGCACAATCCTCGCGACGTTCATTTGAAAAAAGGCTTTAACTTAAGTGTGATATAGGACCCGAACATAATCAAGTATTTTGTTTGCACGTGAAAGTATTTCTATTAATTTTATCTAGTTCCATGTTTTTGTACAGATTATTGTTAATGTAAATATATATAAATAATGACTTTATGGCAGCCCTTTCAAGGATATATACCTACAGAATAGGCTATGAAAAGACTGTCCTCAGAAAAGTTTGATATAATGAAATAATTGTGCACAACTTCAACTCAAAAGGGCTTGGTGATCAATGGCAATTTGAATCTTTGTTACAGTCTACAATTCCCTTTACCATGTTCAGGCTACAGAGGATTCTTTCATGCTAAATGAAGAAAATTAGAATTAACTTCATTGTTATCTTGAAAATAAATGTTTTGACTTAGTGTAAGATATGAGACAGCCGAGTTCAGACTGTATATGTATAGATAATCAAAGCAACAAATATGCTGAACATGGAGTTGCCAGTTTGCTTAAGGACACCGTCTAGGTAGAAATCAGGTTATGTGTTGATTTTCTGTTTAAATATGCATCTTATAGAAAATTTTCTTGCGCTTCCATTGGTACTTTTCTTTTTCGTCTACTCCGAAAAGTGCGCCCACCAGAGGGGGGGAAAGCGATGGGGGTGGAGTGACCTTGAACCCTCCCCCCTTCATTATTGGGAGTCAATTGAGCGTTTCTCTGCGGGAATGGCATTATAGTTCGTTAATGGGCTACTCAAAGTGCTTCCATTATTCAAACAAAACATTCTAACGCTGAATAACCATTTTTTTCATAATTTTTGACAATTTCAGAATTTAGTTGTCCTGCCGTATCCATGATACCGCCGCTTTCATTCATAGCTCGATAACAGCTGCAGTATCATAGCTACAGCTATGGCGAGCACACCAATCCAAAGGGCTTGAAAGAGCTATAGAACAAAGGAGTTGACTTGGAAAAAATACGTATTTTGGTCGAAAAAAAATGAAAAATTAAAAAAATTAATTGTTTTCATGAATTACACCTATTCTCTTTTGTTGTATATTTTTTCTCAGAGTTACAGAGCTACAGCAATGTAAATTATATCAATCGAAAGGGCTTGGAAAGAGCTACAAACGCTCAAGAGTTCATTGTAGAAAACCCTGTAGTTCAAAAGATGAAAAGAAAAACAATTTTTTTGTGAAAAAACTCGTTTTTATGGAAACTTGATAATTGGTTTCTCAAATGCTACTACTTTCACAATTTTAGAGCTACGAGAATTGTTTATATACCATTCGATAGGGCTCAGCAAAGTGTATCCTCTCGCAATAGCATTTTTTGATAAATTTATTATTTTGAAAATTACACGAGATGAAAAAAAAATGAAAAAAGTTCATTTTTTTCTTTTTTTCCCAAAATCCACAAAGAAAAATTATCGAAATTCCCTATTGCGAGTGGCTATATTGACATCTAAGCAATCTAAAAACGAAGTACTGGTTCTGTAACTTCAAAATTGTAGAAGTAGTAGGATTTTAAAAAAACCCTTATTTTATCATATTTTTCGAAAATAAAAAAAAATCCAGTGCAGATACAAAAATTTTGTCGAAATAACAAATGATATTTGGATCATTTTACACCTACTGTGAAAATTTCAGAGAAATCCATCTATAAATAACGGACTTTTTTTTTACCTAGACGGTGTCCTTAAGCAATTCATAATTCATGATAGGAAATTCTTGAAACTTTGAGAAAATCGATCCAATCAGGAGTTGATCTTGATAAGAAGATGTGGATTGCACTCATCAGTTTTCTATAAAAAATAATTAACCATAAACATAGTGCAAAGTATATTAACTTGAATAGATATGCTGGAAGAAGTACTTTAGTATTAATTTCTAACTAATAATTATGTCTGACATTAAAAAGTAACTGTCTACATTTTCATGTTCCAGAGTAACTGGAATGAACTAATCGTAAAATTGTTTAAATTTTAACATTGGGTTTCAGCATGTATGCTACGCGAATTCCGCGCATAGCGAAGGCGGGCGAGTGCTGAAGCTCGTCCACAAAATGAAAATTTTGGCTATCGAATGTTTCACATTGTGATGATGAAAATAATAACAATAATAATTGTTAGACCACAACTCTCGAGGTAAGGAAAAATCATACGAGAGTATTATTTTGTTTTTTTCTTGAATAATAACAAATAGCCTCATTGTTTTCAGATATGCATTGAATTCGTGGGAATCACTGAGATGAATATCATCGATGCAATGCGAGGTAATCTCCTTGATATATGCTGGAATACTACAAGTGTGTTGTGAGGTGTCCATACCTCGCGCTGTGAAGACAAGTAAAAAGGTAAGAACTTCAATGTATTGTTACTTTGGCAGTTTTCGTCCCTCAATTATTAAGAAAAAATGAAAATGAAACATTCGTCTTCTAAAGGCAGTTGGTAAAAGTCCAAGCGAACGCAAGAGTGAAAGCAAAAACTACATTTGTAAAAAAAGAAAATCATTCGTTGTAATTTCATAATAATTGTTCCTTCATTGTAGAGTTGGCGTGCAGAGTAGAGAGTAAATTACCTGCACTAATGAAAGAAATCCTGGATTTCGCTGCTGTCTTGGAGATGAATAAATTTTAACGAAAATTGACGTAATGTTAAATCACAACCAGTTATTACCCATTAAGTCAGTCTTCATATGGAAGAAATTGGAGATATGAATTTCGAGAAAAATAAGTATTTAAACCCATCATGTTCGTACTACAATGCGAGGAAATTTATTTTAATCCAACGTTTTTTACTGAAAATTTAGTCGAACGTTATTCTCATAAGCTGTGCATGGATCCTAATGAACTTACAAACGACCAAGCAAGCACTTAAACATACTAAATTATAAAAGTTTATTGTATTCAGATCAAATTTCTCAAGATTATAAGTGACACACGCACGAAACTTTTTATTTTTTCTACACAGGAGCCATTACCGATGATCATCTTCGACGGTCCACACATTTGGCTCCGGCCACATGCGAGAGACTTGTGGCAGGAGAGAGGTGTACATTTTTGAGGGGCGCTGGTACAGCAGTCGGCCATGCAAGTTGCTACGGTTTGGATTGCTGCCATCCTAAATGCTGCAGCACGACTTTCCATAAGATAAAACTCAAGTAAGTGACCATTATGTCTCATCTTCAGACAACACCTTTTTCACTTCTAATTAATCCAAGTCCTGTTCAATTTAATCTGTGCGCCCGCCGAGTATATAAATAGAACCGGCAAGAGACATCGCCGTTCACTAGCGGTGGCCTGCCGTAGAGGTAGCACTTAAAAACAGTCGTCGCTGTTCAGTAGCGGAAGCGTGATCGTCGAGGAAGCACCTGTACAGATCACAGATGCGTTATAGAAGTAACATCACTCCGTATTAGCCCCTACCGTCCAATCTAATAGATTCTTGCCAATACCGAAGCCTGTGCCAATTCCTAAGTACCAATAAATGATAACCACGTTACTGCATTTGAGTCACTCCCGAACCTCATTCGCGTTAGTTTCGACCTGTACATGGAAAGGGACGGAACATTTATGGTGGCCAGTATATCGGGATGCCACATTAAAGATATCCACATTGCCACATTGCCACATTGCCCATTGAAGAAGAAAGATATCAAGAATTGATCTTCGGTTCTGCTGATCCGTGATTTTAAGTGTGAGGAGTGTCACCCTGTTTGGAGTAACGTCGCATAGTTATCACATTACTTCAGAGCATCGAGAAAAGGAAGAAGGACGTCAGCGCAGAAAATCGAAGTTCTTGGAAAGAACTTCGAGGGAGAAAAAATCGAAAATCTACACGCTACTCAGTCTACACCAGTCTGGATCATCGCTACTCAAAGGAGAAGATGAAGTGAAAGGGTCCAGATCAACAACCTGATCTGTCGACAAGATCTACGCATTTACGCACCGTCATCTGCAACGAGAAGATCGACGAGATCTGCGCATCGCCAAAAATATTGTTCAACGTCACCAACTAGCTTCGCATAGCAAGCTGAGTATACGCCGATAATGTTTGCTTGCGAATTAAATAAGCATGCGCTCAATTTAATGATTATACATAATCATTATAAAATTAATAAATAAGAAGTTCTCTATGTAAAACTATTTGAGCAGCATAGGCATTGCAAGCGCAGTGAGCACGCTGATTCTTGGTAAGTGGGAGAGAGCCTGAATGCGGAAGCATTTGTGAGGCGGTAGTCCATTGTCAGTGAGACCAATTGAAGGAAGTTGTAGCCATTGTTCTCTAGCCCATTGTTCTCTAGCACATAAGAGTAAGCTGAAGCAGCCTGTCTCTGTCCAGTTTGGTGCCAGACTTCACGAGCATTTGTAGTGCTGAAATAACCTGTTTTAAGTCCACTGAAAATGTGAGTTATCATTTTATTGTATGTAGAATATTTTCATTAAATGTGTGTAGAACATTTTTCTCTTGAAGGTAATTGGAGGTCTAAGAATATAGGAGTATTTTGTGTTTATGTCGGACAGTGACTCTGACGGATACGAGTACATAAGAACCATACCGTATGTGACTAGCTTCGGAAGAATATCAATTCCTGTTTTTTCCGCGAAGTCGAATTCAATACCTATCACCATGGCGACCACCACCACAGTCACCCCTGTTACCAATGCAGTCACTACCACAGTTAGCCCTGTCACTAGTACAGTTACCACTGTGACGACTTCTATTGTCGGTCCGATACCTAGTGTTGTAATTGCTGGGCAGGATCTGCCGCAGTTCAGAGGTAGAAAACGAAGGAATGACCCTGACTTCATAGAAAATAAGTCACTAGAAACGCATATAATGAATGTGCGAGCATATTTCAATATGCTGTCAGATAATTCGGAAGAGGCAAAATTAAATTTATTGTTGCGAACTGCAGTAACAAATGCAGTAACGTGGTTATCCTTTATTGGTACTTAGGAATTGGCACAGGCTTCGGTATTGGCAAGAATCTATTAGATTGGACGGTAGGGGCTAATACGGAGTGATGTTACTTCTATAACGCATCTGTGATCTGTACAGGTGCTTCCTCGACGATCACGCTTCCGCTACTGAACAGCGACGACTGTTTTTAAGTGCTACCTCTACGGCAGGCCACCGCTAGTGAACGGCGATGTCTCTTGCCGGTTCTATTTATATACTCGGCGGGCGCACATAATTGTTCCCCCCACCTTTAAAAATTCTTTATTACAATAAAAATTTTTAAAACGTTATTCAATTAACTTTGATTTTCCTTTGACTATCAATTAATCTTACAATCCGTCAAATTAATTCGAACAGATCAGAACGTATGACACAAAATGCTTCCGAATTATGAACGGAGGTAGGCAGGTATGGCTTTTGCTGTTTTGCATACATTCAACAAAATTCAACGGTAATCCTACATCTCGTTAAACATTATTAATTTTATTTTCAATTCAACTAAATTAAATATTGAAAGTAAATTAAATAGAATAATCAATAAATGAACTAATTCAATTCAACCAATCTACAAGCGTGCAATTTGGTTTTTTATTTGTAATATAATAATTCGCCTCCTTATCTCGCGTGAAACATGAACAAACATTTCTATAGGGCGAGTAAAACGACATCAAGGTTTATAATTAACGACACCAAGAACAAGTATTAATCCGTATAAAATAGAAATATTCTAAGACATGGAAGGTGTCTAATCCTCGGATGATTTGAAAACGTATATGAAGCGTAATATAATATTCAGTTGTCTCCATCTTGTATACGTAAAGATCCATCTTGTAGGGACGTGCACGTGGACTCTGTGCATGAGGCACGTGTGTTTTGTCATGTTAATGTGAATGTAGAAATCTAGCGTTGTAATGTTATGCGCTAACTTGAGGTGGAAGTGCAAGTATTTGCCTAGGACTATTACTGATTTCTTTCCAAGCGGTTCGACGCAAGGCTACGTCATCACCACTTAGTCGTCCAATAACCTTGTTGAGATCTCTTTTAATATAAATAATCATCACGGTAGTTATAATCGTGATTAACGTGTAAAGGAGCAACAGTATGTCACTCAATTGATCAGGAATGAGGTCGACTCTCGTTTCCTCTGTATGGCGGATGAGTTCATCCGATATCTGACCATTATTGGCTTTAATTGCAGTTAAAATGGCGTCTACGTTATAATTGGACACTTTGTTACCCATGTTAGCGGGCCACAAAGCGACTAACAGAGTAGGAAGTAAAATGATTTAAGTCTTTGAGGTGCTTATTGAAATTAAGCAAGTAGTTATTATTGATGATTACTTAATATTGAAATTAGATAAGTGCGCAAACTAAGTAGTAAGTGAAGGTAAAAGTGTATGTGTATATCGTAAATCGGAATGTGTAATGTTCTGGAGTTGTTCAGGAATCGCCCCAGGGATCTGAAAGGAAACGACACAGCAGATTAGCATGGCCACAAGTTTAAAGTAAACAATTGTCGTTTCATACTAAGGCAACGCTTCCTTCTCGTTAAGACACATTCATTCCAACTACAATGCCTGACATTGTTTTCAAACAAGTTGCGGCAGATGCGATGCAGTTCTCGCGGGTTTCGCACTCGCACTCTCGTGTCGACATTTCCACGATTTCACCTGAGTTTATCAACTCTAGCTTACGACTTGATGAACACAACTTTGATGTCGCAATAACAGTATGACAACATCCTAAGCTCAACATCTCGTCACAAGGTGTTTGCGCAACAAAATATTTCCTAACGCAAGACATACATAAGATCATAAGAAAAAAACTCATAGAACGCACTTACAAGCTAAAAACTCATAGAACACACTTACAAGCTTAATACCATTTAAATACATATATGGAATGGCAATTTCGGTATATATGAAAATGAACAGTTCCAAACTAGGTTGACAATTTTACCCTTTTAACTTATCTAAAGGCAGTACATGGTTTAAGTTCGATCGGATAATCTTGTTACCGATCTTAATATCTGCATAATTTTTACCTAGCCTTTCAATGATACCGGGACCTAAGAAATTTAGCTGTAGCTTGTGTTTTTTGGCATGGTTTTTCACTAGTACACGGTCCGTCACTTTTAAATTTTTATCGCGACGTTTCACGTTTCTATAGGTAGTTCTTTCGATTGTAGCGTTAATGATTGCATTTCTAATATTGTTCACTACAATAGATGACTCTTTAAATTTTTGTTTTTGAACATCTTCATATGTAGTCGCAACATTGAAGTCTTCTAAATTAGTAGAACTAATATACACACACGTATCTCTACCGAAAACCGTGTATGCGGGGGTATCGCCTAATGTTTCATTAAAGCTATTGTTAATCGAATTCTCCACAATATCCAATAATCTATCCCACTCATTATGAGTAAGAAAATTTAGATATAACTTGAGCAGGTGTCGAATTTTTCCATTACATCGCTCAACAATGCCATTAGAAAAAGGGGAATAAGCCAGAACTTCCCTTTTTAAGATAGAAAGTCCTTTTGTGAAATTTCTCACATTAGATGATTTAAATTCTAAAGCATTGTCGGACAGCAATACGTCCGGGGTACCGAACAAACAGCAAAAATTCCATAGACAATCTGTAACAGTCTCTGTACGTCGGTCACTAGTCGAATATAATTTAACAAAACGCGAGAACAAGTCGATTATGGCAGGAATAAATTTGTTCCCATTGTCTGTCATTGTTAATGGACCGTAGAAGTCCATGCTGACCGTTTGAAAGCATCGTGTTCCAATTGGAGCATTTAGAATTTTAATCGGCGTCGATATTCGTGATTTTAGAATCTTACAGATGTCACAAGATTCAACAATTTTGCGTGTAATTGTCCGTTCGTACGGAAGAAAATATTTTAATTTAAACTTAAACAAGGTATGATTCAAATCTGTATGGGAAAAATTATGAATACATAAGATTGTCTTGTGTAGCAGAGTATATGGCACCACAATAGTCAGAATGGTGCTGGGTCTGTTGTCAATCCTTCGTCTTTTATACAAAATGTCATTCATAATCAGAAATTCATTCATGTCAGTATTAGTAACTTTTGTTGCGTTCTCTAGGGCATCCTTTATTTCAGAACAAAAAGGATCACTATCTTGTTCACGTTTAAATTCGTCTAACGACCAGTTGTCGTTAATACTTGAATGGTCTGTAGTCTTGTTAACGTTATCCAGTCTGCATAAGCACGTTTTCTGTCTGCTATTAAAGTCACTGGGTTCACGTCTGGGGTCTGTCTGTTGTTCAGCAGTACTGTTGTTGTTTCTTCCATCCTCACTTCCTGGCATTGTCTCCTCGAACTCTCCCTCAGTCACCGGTTTGTTACATTTGTTACCCGCAGCAGCGGCTTGCAGCCTGGTTACAACGGGAAAAGTCTCTACATCCGGGGTTATTTCAGAACACTCTAATAGTTCTCTTTCTGTTAAAGGATTTTTGTCATGATTTAATCTACTTAATGCATCGGCGGCACTATTCGCTTTCCCAGAAAAATACTTTAATTTGGCATCAAAAGCTTGCACATAAATACTCCATCTAGCGAGCGTGTTGTCTTCAGGCAATTTCTTTGAAAATAAAGGAACCAAAGGCTTATGATCGGTGTAAATGGCCAGATCATATCCTAAAACAAGATATTTGAAGTACTTCAACGCTTCAACTATAGCAAACATTTCCTTTTTTGTTGTTGAGTATCGTCGTTGGGTGGAATTCAACGTTTTAGAGAAAAATGCGACAGGTCTCATGTTTCGAACTTTATCAGTAGATGACTGGAGTAAAACAGCTCCTATGCCGACGTTTGATGCATCACAAAACAGATAAAAATTTTGATCGAAGTTTGGGTGACTCAAGATTGTATTTTCACACAGTTCATCCCTTAATTTTTCAAAAGCGTTTTGACAATCTCTAGACCAATTGAATTCAACATTTTTCTTCAGAAGATTATAGAGCGGGCTTGCGATACTCGCAAAATTTTTTATGTACCTACGAAAGAAATTTACTAGTCCTAGAAATGACTGTAACTGTTTCACATTCTTAGGAATTTCTAAATTCTTTACTTTGTCAGTGCCGGTGCTTCTGGTTCCCATTCCGCTAATGGAATGTCCGAGATATTCAATCTCGTCTCTAAAGAATTCGCATTTTTCAGTCTTTATTGACAATCTAGCGTTTCTTAATAGTTCAAGTACAACTTTTATATCGGCAAGATGCTGAGCCTTTTCTTTTGAAAAGATGAGTACGTCGTCCATAAAGACGAAAGATAGTTTTCCTAGAACAGGAGATAGCGTTTGCGTCATTACTGACTGGAAATATGCAGGTGAGGTTTTTAAACCAAAAGGTAAGCGATTGAACTCGTATTTTCTGCTACCAACGGTAAATGCTGTTATTTCCTTACTCTCATCGGTCAGTGTAATATTATGATATCCCGACCTAAGATCTAATTTCGAAAAGTATTTTTGACCATTTAGACTATAGAGAATCTCATCCATTCGCGGTAGAGGGAATGATTCTTCATAAATTACCTCATTTACCTTGCGAAAGTCAACTACCGGACGTATAGTTCCATCTTTCTTATGAACTACAATTATCGGTGAATTATAAGCTGAAATCGATGGTCTAATAATTCCGTCGTCTAACATTTTTTCGTTAACGACTTTCAAGTCTTCCATGTAACGGTGGGCAATACGATAGGGAGGGACATTTACGACATCCACGTTAGGTTTCAAACGTATTTTGTATGGTTTAATCGCAGCAGCGGAGATCGATTCATTGTCTATAGTAATAACGTCTCTGAATTCATTCAACAAACTCAGCAATTCAGGCTTCATTTCGTCATCGTTACACTTGATATCATCATTATTCAATTTCCGCCGACCACGGGCTATTTCTTTGGAATCAGAAACGTACCCTTTGTCGACAACTCCTGTGATCCCGACAGATTCACTATTAGTGTCTTTCTTCTCGACATCTAAACGACTGTCCTGGACAACACTAGCTGCCTGCACAAAGGTACTCAATCCTCCTTTTAATTCTCCTTGTACATCTGACAAGTAAACTTCGGATTCAACGTGATCCTTCTCCACTTTTTCTAAAGTACTTATAATTGCATTCTCTGGTAAAACAATCGCTCTGTCGGAGCTATTAATTAACAACAACGGAATCTTTCTCCTATTGTTAACTCTCACAATCGCTTCTGCGACACAAATGCCTTCTTTTAAAGTTGCTTTCTTTATTATGTATTCTCCATTTTTACACTTTCCAACATGCCCAACATGTTTCAAAATTACATTGGGAGCAATCTCCACTCGTTGAGTATGAACTCTTAACGGCCTTGGCCCTGTGTGGGAACTGGTAACTGCAACTACGCCTAGAACAGGCTGATTTTCTCTCTTACCATCCCTTTTTACTTCCTCGCCTACTCTCGCAGCATTACACGTCCTGAGAACTTCTCTCTTCTCTCTTAGCTTATTTAGGACTTTTTTCTTAGCTCTGGACGTAATCGTGTCCGCCATGAGACACTCAGTATTCTCTATTAAATACTCGAGACACTCTGTCTTTCTCTTTTTTCGTCGTTTTACCTCTGCAAAGGGAATTTTCTCGTCCTTGATAATTAAACATCTTTGTTTTAAGTCTACAACGGCGTTCTTTAAGCCAAGTTCAATTTGATCCCAGTCAAGTTCAAATTAACCCAAGTCAAGTTCGAATTAATACAAGTCAAGCTCAATTTGATCAATGTCAAGGTTAAATTTATCCAAGTAAAATTCAAATTAATATAACCCTAAGTTAAGTGATTTTTGACAGTTTCACTCATTAATTTGAGCGTTTTTTGTGGTAAATATGTATCAATTGGGTGTAATGAGCTGGATAATCGTTTCCGCCGGTGTTGCAATTTAAACACAAGCTGTTGTAAAATGTGCTAAGTATCCAGCATAAGGAGGCAAAGGGTGATTCAGATTTTTAAGCGGCGTAAAAGATACAAGTCAATAACAAAAACTTTGTATTATAGATCTCACTAAAGTGGTTTTAAGATTCTACATTAATGGTAGTATGCATCCATTCACATATTTATGTTCAAAATGTTACACTCAATATGTTACAATAGTAGTATCAGTTTGTTGTGGTTATAGAGAATCTTGATGTTAAGCGTAGGAATAAATTATTAATGAAAATTAATAGCTGAACTTCAGCAAGCTGAAATTAATAGCTGAACTTCAGCAAGCTGAAATTAATAGCTGAACTTCAGCAATCTGACCCTTCAGGTTAACCACACAGCTATGAAGTTGTGTCTATCAATGCCATAGATGCTCATCAGAGCAACAGTTTTACTAACATCACAGAAAAAAAAATATTTTGAATTTGTTGATAAAAATTCAGTGCATACATTCTTACTTGAGCAGAACAGGCTCGCATGATCCGGTGACTGTAACTCGACCAGAAACGCGACAACCTCGTCCAGTCCTCATCTCCACCAAAAGACCTCGGTATCGCTACCAGTGGCCGTCAACACATCCCGAGTGATGGGCCATTTGACATAGCTTGATGTTGCGATGTGGAATTTTAGTTTGGTGTGATAATTTTTCCTTTATTGAGTTCCAAAGAAACACGGTTACTTTACACTGAGTGAGAATTGAGTTACAGTGAATGAGAATTTCATTTGTGCGATAAAAATTAATAGGAAATTATTTCAGCGTTTCATAATAGAGAGAATGTTTCCTACTGTTGTATGAGACCTCTTTTTGGGAACTTGAAGTAAATATGATACTAAGATGATAAATGTAGCTTTTTGTTTGTTCCAACATTCTCTGATTTCTGTAGAAAGATCCGTACTATTGTGAAAAAAATTAATGGTCACTAATGTAGAATTATCTGATTTTATAGCGTCTATTTCCTTCAACTGCGATATGTAATGTTCTATTTTATCGTGTATAAAAATACTTTATTAAACTGTTTTGCCAAAGTTATCAATATCGATTCTTATGAGTGATAATATCAGATAGAATTCTTTTGGCTGTTATAACTTGAAGAATATTTTTTCTACAGCAGTGTAAGACTATGTCTAACTTTGCAAAAACTCCTGTTTTTATAGAACCAAAATGTAAAAAATAAAATATTTTCCGTTTGTTCGAAAGTTCCTGGATTTATTTGGTAACGTTCAAACAATCGTTTTAATATTTTATTCTGCATTTCCATTTCGTTACTTGAATAAGAGTGGATAACTTGACCGTTATAAATAATTATCAGATTTTTTCTTGAATGAAAATATAATCATTCAGTGTGGAGATGAATCATGATTCCATTTGTGCGAGATAAGTGTTAGGAACTTTATTTTAATTTTCACAATGAAATCTTTTACCGATTGCGTAAGACATGCGTTATTTTACAAAAACTATAAGGGCGATTTTTTGGAAATCTAATACGTAAAATGAATAGAAAACCAATGTTAAAGGGAACATTCTTTTAATAGCAAACGTTTCGGAATCTCTGTTTCGGCTTTTTGCAGCATTGATGATGGAATCAGAGATTCCGAAACGTTTGCTATTAAAAGAATGTTCCGTTTTATATTGGTTCTTTTATTCATTTTACAAGAACTTAAATTAATTATGAAACTAATAGCAGAACTGCATAATTTTCTTCAGTATGAATATTCCTATATTCATTTGGAAATAAGTATAGATATATACATTATTTATTTCAATTAGTTTTATAATATAATAATACTATTCATTAACTTGATCTGTGATCGATAGAAGAATATTTTATTTCATTCGTGTGTAAAATGCGATTTAAAATTCCTAAAGGTATTGCGAGAAAGTGGAATGTTACTTGTGTGATTTTTGTTGTGCGAATTTTTTGTTTCAAAATAGAGAATTTTTGTACTGTAGCGTGAGACCTTTACTTTTCATGTTTAAAATGAAATTAAAAGTGAAAAATAATATGTTATTAATTGTTAGAACATTACTTGATTACGTGTGTGGAAAAGTGCTCACAAATGTTGAATAATTTTTATCACTTCCAGTTCTAAGTGTATAAACATTTAGTGCTGAATTTGTTTTCACCTTTTTTACTGTTTAGACTTCAACTAGTAGTTTTCTGAGAATTAAATACAGAGAAAATGTGTATTACAGTATTGACTAAAATGGGCGAACTGAACTGATGCTGTTTTTATTTGAATGAATGAATGTAGGATGTGGTCACGTTGAAGCCTATTTTTAGCGCGTGAAAGTTCTTAGTTATTTAGAATACAATTCTTTATGAAATCAGGGCTTTCTTCATTCGATGAATGTATAAGTATTGTAACCGTCACAATAATTCGAACTCAAATATCGAGTTAATATACATTTAACACTGTTGTGAGGAAGATATTGAAGATATTCTATTTTTTTTGCTGATTTCAATTAATCTGTTCAACTCAAAATAAATTCTCGAAGTTTCTCTGTACATTACGGCATGTAATGTTTTATAACTGTCTGTAAAATTGCTGAATACGCTGACTTTATTGGGGACTGATTTTGTTCTGTGGAAATATTGTGATAATTTCAAATTTGATAACCACGAGTTGGTACACTATAAGCCTCAAATAGTGCAATAATCCTGTATAACCATTTTACTTGATTCATGGGCAAGTCAGAGGGGTATGATACTAGTAAGTTAAATCTATGTTTTAGGTTCCGTAGATTTCCCCTAAGTGTGTCATGACGGCCCCAAGTGTGTCATGTAGCACACTAAAGTGTTTCATGGCGCCTCCATGACACACAATTGTGTGCCGGTTTTGTGACAAACGTATGACACACTCAAGCGTGTCAAAATGGCCATGCATTTTTTCTCAGTATACGCGTCGGTTCCTAGGCGTTTTTTAGTTGTATTATGCGCGGTTTAAGGGTCAAATGTCCACTTTTTTGGACACAAAACTGCACGCGAATCGCCGTTGTTCCACCTTACCTAACGGCCGTTTACCGCCTCAGAACCAGATTCGAATCGCGGCTGGCCGCCCATGGATTATAGGTTAAAAAATCGCTCCCGGTTACACGTGCCTCGCCTCACGGGGTATACAATTTTGCACTGGAAGCTTTGGATCCTACAATACATTCACATTTACTGCATTGTGAATTTATTGACCCATTAAGCTCAGTACAATATTGTACATCCAATGAGATCGATGCACGTGCAACTGGGAGCTCAGGTACATAAGACAATACATTAGAAAGGACATAGAATCCCGCTCTTTCTTCAACTTTTATTACAAAAATGAAACATTCTCTTCACTATAATTTACATGAATATCTTACTTCCATTAATCACAGCCTTCTCACCAATAAAACACCAAAATAATATAGGAATTAAAAATAAAATCACAACCCGTTTAAAATGCTGCATGTAACAAACAAATATGAACTGCATAAACATAAGGATGGGAATCTAATTTCCGTATCTCAAAGTTCCCTTTCAACGCTTGTTTACATTATAGATTAAATTATTGGTTAGCTTAAGCCTCCCTATCCGTAACAAATTCGACCCAAATGAGAGGAAAAGGAAGGCACCATTTAGTATGGAGGCAACACGTGCATTAAATTTTGGGACATATCATATGTGTACCATTAGGTACATCGCAAACCGGCATAAATGAATAGCATTTCCATAATTTCTCTTCCTTTTTTAGAATTGATTTTACCCTACCTGGTAAAAATTATAGTACACTTATATTGTTCACACTTTTTATAAAGGACAAGAATGGACTTGAGCAGTACAGGCAGTTTCTAAATTCTGCTACTCACAACTTAACCGAACCAACCGTATCAATCGCACAAACGTAGTCAACGTTTTAAAAGGAACGCGGAATCTGTGCAGAAAGGGTATAAAACAGTAAGTTGAGAAAAAAGTTCATGAATCTAGATCAAAACTGAAGAAGAAAGTAGTATGTATTAAAAAACAGGACAGTAGTGAACCGAAAATATGTGGTCCTTAACATAAAAAAAAAACATTTTATTTCGATAAAAAGAAGGCCTACCTAACTCTTAGCTCGGGCCTTCACATTTTCCTCCCTGGGAGCGCTAGCTCCCATAAATACAATAGTTGTATCCCTCTGAGGAGTGTCTACATTATATCGCGTGTCCCACAAAAATGTCTGGGAGTTTTTAAATGATTATATCTCCGCTTTAAATTAACATATTTAAAATGTATTTTTTTCACAATGTAATAAATTTTGTTTCCATTTCGAATAATCAATTTTTTTGAAAATCGTTTAGTAACCACTTTACACTGATCGATTTAAAGGAAGAGGTAGAAAACTAATTGTTCGGGGGAAAGAGTTTAAAAACAACGCTGGTGTTCTTCATTTATAAATACCTACCTTTGAAAATAATTTCACAATGATATATCCTACAGACCACCAAATATTTAAACCCTCTGAAAGGTTATTTACTCCCTTATTTCATCATTCGAAGACACCTAAAATGCAGCTCACTAATGATCAAAGAATTTTCAACGCATTGGAATATGAAGGAACGAAAAACTATGAAAATGTTCGAAGTGCAATTAATGAAAAAATTCCGAAAGGAACTCGTCCGATAAGAAAACTGTGTATCGTTTGAGTTAGAAAATCAGAAAGAAAATTAAATGTTCTTCTAGCTTTGTCACAGTTTTTCGTTGCTTCATATTCTAATACGATGAAAATTTTTTGATGGTTAGCGAGTTGCGTTTTAGGTGTCTTGAAATAATAAATAAGAAAGTAAATAATCTCTACGAGGATTTAAATGCCTCGTGATATGTAGGATACATCATTGTAAAATTATTTTTAACAGTAGGTATTGAGAAATTGAGAACACCATAATTGTTTCCTTTGAACAATTAGTTGCCTCTGAACAATTAATTTTCTTTCTGTTTCAGTAAATCGATCACTGTAAAGTTGAACGTTTTGAAAAAAAACTCGAATTATTAGAAAAGAAAAAAATCATTGCATTGTGAGAAGAAGAAATTTCAAATATGTTAATATAAAGCGGAGATATAATCAATGAAAAAGTTGGAAACATTTCTGTGGTACACTCGGTATGTACAGGGTGTTTTGTAATGCGATGCATATATTTAAACCAAATACCGAAAAACGTAAAATAAAACGATTTTCACGAGTGAAAAAAACCTCAAAACTCCGTTTTCGAGAAATAATGATCTGAAATAATTATAGGTTCCCGTAGGAATAGCCCGAAGCGCGTGCCAACAGCCTGCCGAAGAAGTTAGATCTTACTCGATTGCTGCATGGTAAGCCTATTCGTGTGGGAATCCAAAATTATTTCAGGCCACCATTTCTAGAAAACAAAGGAGTTTTGGGTTTTTTCTCACTTGAGAAAATAGTTTTATTTTCCGTTTATATATAAATATTATTTTTCATATATCTATACATGAAGAAATATACCAATAGAAAATATATTTTGTCTAAATATACTGATATATCAACTCATGTATACAGAATTCCCTTTGAACGCTCATTTATAACATATACTCGTATATATCATTCATCAGATCTCTTTCAAATTTTTTGACTTCATAGAAATGATTGGCCTGCAGGAACATTTTGAATATCATTAAAGAAAATAACGAATGAAATTAAAGTTACAATGTAAGTTTTCAATACCCCTTCCTCAGCTGGGTCACCAATGAACCAGCACCGAAATTTTTTTTTCCAAAAGAAATGCATCATTCATAAAATGCATAGGTAGTCACTTAAAATCGACTGAATGTGCTTGTTTATTGGCTGGATGCAGAACAGCATCTTTTATAGCGAATTCAAACACTGAAAAATAATATTTATAATATTTCATTAGAGAATAAAATGGAAAATAATCGCAGAGAATAGCACAAAAGAATTTCCTTGCATTACTAGTGCGGTTTTAGAGAAAAAACTAGAGCACAATTAGCTAGCGCAATCATCTACCAAAAAGTATTTGCAATAAACCATACCCTCAAGTGGTAGATGAGCTTTATGCACTTTCGTGTGCACTGTTGCGCAGGACTCAAAGCACAGGATTACAAATCTTGAAAAACAAATTAAACAAGAAAATAGTTGAAGACAGAAAGACGAGCTGACATGGACAGTAAGAAAATGAATAAAAAATGTCCATCATGAAAAGGCAGAACAATAATTACAATATAAAATGACCCAAATGCACATCTCTAGGACCCTGTAGGAGTGCTAAGTCCCAAAAGTGCAAGAGTCACACAACGTTGTGCTATTTTTTGGCCATGATACATATTCGCAGCAATCAATTTTTAATTATAAACTCACAGTTTTGGTTTATCACCAGCGTTTTCCTCTATTCTTGTTGGCACTGATACAAAGCACTGTGAAAAGCATATTGGTTTAATTTAGTGTTCAATGTCAGCATTTGCACTTATTTATATTGTGAAAATAAGTAACTTATTGTGACATCAATAGACATTTGAAAAAGTCTTTGTAGCAACTCTGTGAAAAACTTGCAAATGAATCCAGTGAATGTGAACTGTTCTGCAAATTTGCTCAGTAATCTATCCAGAGTACTTTGATATGAAAACCACTGTTCTAGTTTCAAAACTGTTGGACGAACAACACTTCACATAACTATGTTTAAAAAATTGAACT
Organism: Morinoia aosen; assembly: GCA_030386875.1. Taxonomy (NCBI): domain Eukaryota; kingdom Metazoa; phylum Arthropoda; class Malacostraca; order Amphipoda; family Talitridae; genus Morinoia; species Morinoia aosen. Next base: position 41,843,147 of record CM059578.1, on the reverse strand, counting down.
CAGCTTGAGCTCGAGAAGTGACGAGAAAAATCTGAGGATGAGCATAACGGTTGATCGCCACAACATCCCAGAAAACAATCAATATAATATCAATGAACATGTTTTGGGCATCTGATGCAATACTACGTTACAATTTACCTAACGCAATGATTGTGAAGAACACAGTCGAAACACCGAACGCGAACTTTGCAAAGGCACTAACCGCCAGTACGCTCACGATGACACGCTGTCATTAACTGACAGATCGAGTCATGCCGCTTTCAAATGTTATGGCCGTTAATCAACTGAAAATTTTGCGCCTTCGAATCATCTATGGCCAACTATGAATTTCACGTCAGAGCTCGACCGCGCGTGGTTTGGGGCGCGTAGAGGCAGTGTTAAGGCAGAGCAGGCCGACTAGCCTATAAATCGTGCATAATCGACCCTCACGTCCTTAATACACCGGCGATACGTCCTTGATTTTCAACTGGGTAGTGGCATGCTGCTATTGCCTGCATATTATCTGAAGTCTCTGAAATAAAATAACTGGATGCTTCTCTTTTATTGTAACCTTTTTGATACATTTTTGTAGGTGCTTTAGCTTCGTAATCTATTCCATTCGCTGAGCACTTTTTTGTAAAATGGCTATATAGAATCAGATATATGCACTTCTGTATGGTAAATTTTTCACTGTAATAAATGATCTGTGCTGATATTTGAACTTTTCTCATAAAACTTTGCAATCCAATTGAATTTTGAATTATTCATTATCATTCAAATCATTGAATTATTCATTAAAATGCTTCATCGTGATTATGACGATCACAACTTGTTACAGAAGCTATCCAGCGCGACGCAGATTACAAGCTCACTTTTCGATAAAAAAAGCTCCATATCTTTATCACTCTTGTATGTATACATAAACAGACACCTGTCTTGCACAAATGTACTACATGCAAAAGAATCCATCAGTTATTAAACAACACATCACACAAATCCAACTCCAGCCATGGTACCATGACTCCAGCGCATCTGTGCACCATTTTGCCAGCGGGACTGATGCGTAATAATACAACACAGTATGAAGGCTCCTAGCTTTCCGCAGAGCAATCAAGTTTTCTGCATCGATTATATATTTGCATAGTTAGCAAAGAAGTTGCCATTATATTTGTGTTCAAGTGCCAACAGTGTACTTCCACACTATTTAGCAAAGGTTTTGTTATCATACTTATCAAATTGTGTTTGCGTACGAACGAACGAACAACACTTTGCTTTGAGACACACAGCGCTCATCGAAAAGTCGCACTTCCGATGAGACATCTACTCTCTCTTTGCAATGTTTTGGCTCCCTATGAGACACCTGAACAGCCATGAGACACTCAGAGGGGACAAAATTTTTCTCAGTGCACAAACACATTAACGGGGAATCTATGCACCAGTGTTTTCCCTCATAGCTTTCCCCGCACATACAAACAGCTTTTCAGGAAGAAAGCGTAAACAAGATAACAGTTCAAGCAGAAACTAGTAAGTGCTGAAAAAAAATGATAGCAGTGAGACAAAAAATGGTCTTTACCAAATTAAAAAATACAAATTTCAACAAAAAGAAGGGATACCAAACCATCAGCTCTAGTCCTTATATTCTGCCACAAGGGGAACTACTTCCCATAAATACAATTGTTGCATCCCTGAGGAGTAAAAGCTCGATTATATTCCAAAAATTTTTAGGGAGTGTGTGTAACTTTACACTTACTTGAAGTTGCTATGATGTTTGTGACCATATAAGTTCTCCAGTGTGATGATGGTGCTACACAGTCTCTTATTTTCAACTCTAAATCTTTTGAAGGCCAGTGACAAAAAATTATTTTCTTTTACATAAGCCAGCTTGATGGCACCACCCTATTTGAATCATCGCTAAATATAAGTGTTGAAAATTTCTTTTTAATCAAAGACATCACTACGCTTGGTATAATCTGCAACATAGATCATGGCACAGGTTGACACAGATCTTGTGTTTTCAAATATAAAGAATGTTCATCAGGCTTTTTTCAAAGTTCATGCAATGAAAGGACCCAGTGTGGCACGTTTGACATTTAAAGCAGCAAAACAGCAATATGCATTCTTCTTCTTCTGGGTATGAAGTCATGACAGAATATGCATTGAAGAAAAATTCTTTTTATCAATCTAAAAATCAATATTCAACTACCAAAAATTGGAAAATTGTTTATTGTCCTCTCCTCCACAAATACCCCTACTTTTCCTAAGTAACATATACAAATATGATGCAATAATATGAGAGAAATATGTAACTTTGTAGCTTACAATACAATCAGCTGGTTTTAATTAAGATCTCCTGCACTTAGAGAAGAATTTTTTACACATATCACATCATGAAAAAATTCTACACACTAAGAAATATGGCTTAACCAAATAAGTACTTAACATGCATATTTCTCTCCAAGAAATGTATATTTACAACATGGATATTAATAAAATTGGAAAACCTTTTGATATGCAATAAGTGGCAGCTTCTGTAGAAAATACTTACTATTATTTTACAGAAAAAGAATTATATTGTGAGCCTGTACAAAAAATTTGCCATAGCTGAACAGTGAAATCAAGCACTAAAAATGATCAACAAATCAAGACTTAGCACATATCAATTAAAATTATATAAATCTAAAATATTTCTTTGATATGATCCTCAGTCGTTATTTATTACAATCATTGTTTAACACAATGTATTATCAGTTAAGTAGCAAGATTATTGCCCCTCAATTGAGAACCTAATTCACCCATTGTTTGAGTTTGCAGATACACTTGTTCTAAATATTTTAATGATGATATAGTTTAAAAAGAATTACTAACAAAACCTAATTTTTTAATAAACTTGTAATATTTTCAAACCGCAAGTGACACAGTAATGCACAAAATAATCAAAAATTCAGAAGGGCTATGTCCCAAATGTGTGATAAAAGCCATTCAAAAACCAATAAATAGATTAATTGTCATTTTCATAGATTTTTACATTATTGTTTTCCTAAAGTGGCTTCATTGTTAACCTAACCTGACATAATACTACTAAGATCCCAGGCAAAAAAGCTCACACTGAGCAATAATGGCAACAAAAAACAAATAGGGATAAATGATAGTTATAAAATTATTTTTTGCAACAAAAATTGAAATCTAAAGAAGTAACTTCTCACAAAACAAGCACAATTCAGGTTTCTGTATTACAAGTAAATTTAGCCATTTAAAATGTTGCTTGATATTAACACTATGTTCACTTGCACATCAAAAATTTCTTAAAATTTAAATTATTTTTCACATGTATTGACAAATAACACCATAAAACTTCAATTATAATTTTACTTGATTTTTCCAAATGCAGGGGAAGTCCTATTTATCTGAACGACGTTTACATAACACAGAATTCAAAACATTGCCTTACATTATTAAGCCTGCCTACTAGTACACCACTGTCTCATGGTTTTAAATGCATATTTTATGGCAGGCTGTGAATCACAAAACATTGGCTTACAGAAGCACTTCGTTTTATGGACACTGCACATGTCATTTCAGCAAAAATGCCTCGATTCAACTAAGAGTCACATTTCTATTTTCGCTCAAATGTTACTTAACCACAGACTACTAGCAGCAATCGCAAGAGCCAAATGAACTTGAATTTGAACTTGAAATTGAGGGCTGACAGTGTCGGGTTAAATGTAATCCGTCTTTGCGCCAATGTTCAAAAGTGCCAACCTTCGAAAATATCAAAACAAGACTCAATCAGAGCTGCCAATAGAATCATCCGTAGATAGCTTGCAATTCCAGTAGTTTCATAATTGAATCATAAGTACAGTAAAATAACTTAGAAAAATGTATTTTTATGTATTATTGAACTTGTTTTCGGACATTCCTCGCAAAAAAATTACTAGGTACGGTTATGTATACATTTCCACAACGCTGAGTCATGGTAAATGCAATGAAAAATATGATTAATACCTGACAACATACTTCAAAACTTTCTGGCTGAAACAAGTTTACTTGATTTCAAGTCAAATTCTAATTGCACGGCGAAACAGACAGTTCTTAAGGAGCATTTTGAACTATTATACTAACAACTTGACTATTTTTTAATACGTAAACGCAAAGCTGAAATGGAAACCCCATGTTGGATTTTTTTACCTAAGGTAAGAAACGTAGCACTGGAATAAACTCTGTGACATTCTTGTTCTTGGTTTAGGCAGACTTTCATCATATGTGTTCCTTATTTTAATTTTCCTCCTGTTTCTGAACTTGAAAGCAGCGTATTTAACAATTCAAAAAATAACAGAATTGAATGTGAACGTTTGCAAAAAACTACTCGTCCACTTTCGCATTCCAATGGCAAATATAAATAAATATTTACATATGATGAATATAGTTATACTTATATTTTATATAAATGTGCAGATAGTAATCAAAAACATTTTGAATTGTTGACTAGGTTTAGATAAATGCAAATTTTCTCAGACAACCAAATCGGCCCGTGCTATAACTAGACGACCTACCACCTCACAAATGTTCAGATAATGAAGTAAATTCCTAAGCATCGAGTATTACGTGTACACACTTGTATGGAAGGATTCAATACTTCGCGTGATTTGTAGATTAAAAACTTTTAATGCGGTGTCACTCAACTCTTATACCTCAAGATTAAAATTCGAATTTGGAAGTGTATAGCACTCCAACTTTTGAACAGGCGAAAGAATAGCTATGTCGCAATTTGAGCATTTCTAATTACGATAAGTTTTACGTTAAAATTATCTGACTGCATTTCCGAAATTCAATTTTTCCAAAAAGAACAAAAACGAAAAGAACGAGAATGAAAAGATCAAAATACTCGTAGAGACATGAGTAAACTATTAACACGTTGCAAAACTTGTAAATAGTTTGTAAATGTTGTTTACAAAAGCAATAAAAGTATGTGCAATATTGTGAAATGAATGTTAAAATTTGGGCCGCGCGGTCGCACTTGCAGTTTGATTTTCTTGCATTTTTATGCAAAATGTTGTATACAAATTTATACATTGAGCGGCGATATGAATCGATAAGTAGAATAGCCGCCTCTTCGGCGATAAAATCGCTTGGGCGGCGGTAAACATGCATGCTCCCGCGAAAAGGTTAGACGGGGTTGAACGAAGAGTTTTACGCATTATTTCACCGTTTTCTATCAGTTCCTGAAACACTATTATTGAAAACACTTGAAATTAGAAACCTGTCAGAGGGTATAAATACTTGGTGGTATGTAGGATACATCATTATAGAATTATTCTCACCAGTAGATAGTGAGAAATGAAAAAGAACACCAGTGTTGTTTTTAAAACTTTCCCTTTAAACCATTATTTTTTTACCCCTTTCAGTAAATCGATCATTGTAAACTGGTTATTCAACCGATTTTCAAAAACTTAAATTATTCGACAGGGAAGCAAAATTTACTACAATATAAGTTAAAGATTTTTTGTGGGAAACCCGGTATGGTATTGATTGTTCTTATACAATAAAAGTGCAAGTGTCTCCTTAATAAATAAATAAATAGGTTTAGGTATTTCATGAGCGTAATCTCTCCTATGTTATTACATGGGAATTTTAGGATTTAAACCTTAAGGGCGACTGTTCGAACATTTATTTCAAATACAGAAGAACTTCAAGAAAATAACAACAAGTCGTTTCCCGAGATGCTCAAAAAGAAGTAGTAGTCCTCAGTATTTTTATTATCAAATTCCTTTAAAACGGGGACCGAAGATCTTCTTTAACGCAAGATTTGTTTTTAAAACGAAACTCCCTAAAAATAGATGACAACCAATGGACGCGGCCGGTCATCAGCACGGTACTCCGGTAGGAAGTTTTAGAGGCGTTCTGAGTAGAGAGACAGAGTTTTAAGATGTCTGGTCGTCGACTAGCTGAATATCGTATCTTATTGCAAGATTGCATATAGCACTGAGATTTAAAAAATTAATTGGCAATTAATTACCTTGAATAATAAGAGCCTATACAAGAGGCTGGAAGAGCCGGGTCCCGGAGTTCAAGTCGCAGAAAGAGACTGCTTTTTACGCATTAAATAAGTTAGAGTTACCAGACCCACTTTTATTAAAAGGGCGACATGCTGCCCAAGCAAAGTAAGCTAAAGATAATTTAATGAGTGAACGCCAGAGCGTCACGAGTAATGTTAGTTAAAGCGATTTAAGGTTAATGCAGGTCTGCTAGATGCTCAAACATGCTTAATTATAGAAAGTTAAATTTAAACATAAAAAACGAAAAGAAAAGATGCAGCTGCAAAATAAAAGACGAAGAACAGAAAGAACTAATTTCAACAGTTTCAAATTCTTGTCTGTGAACTGAAGAAAACTTTTTCTTCCACAAAGCCGCCATCAGAAATACGGAAGATTATCAACAGGAAATTTGGCTGTCCGTCTTTGTTGGTTGGTCTGTCTCCCTTTCACGCTCTTAAAGATACTCAATGACTGTATCTGTGATGCGAGTTTCACCAGCGCAAAAGTACTAGAATATTTTAATCGTAGGTAGTATTAGGATGGATATATTTCTTTGTGATCCACATCTGGAAGATTTGTATGAAGACAATATTGAATCCCGTCATTTATGACGGGTCGTGTACGCAATTATGTATACTGAGTGTTTCAGAACACTAGGTACAAAATTGCACATCAAGTAGAAAATGGCCAAATAAACACTTTTTGTTCGATGAAATTTTCCCCCAAAAAAATCGGGGTTGTGAGGTATTAGCTGTTTATTGTTTCAAAGGATGAAATTCAATGGCACAATTACGCGCAATATTTTTTTTTAATCTACTTTACCAAAATTGTTCAAAATGTGTTCCACCTACATCTCTTGAAAAAACTTCCATGGGGGCAAAGAAAGAAATGCTGAACACTCTGGGCGTATACTGAAAGTCATCAGTACATTTTTGAATGACAGTTTAAGAGAGATTAAATATCCAGAGCCCCAGCAAGTATCCATGCATCGCGGAGGTGACCGACGAAGTGTCGTCGGCAGCGCGGCTCCACGACTAGCCCATGGGCGTTCACAAGGAGGAAGATCACGGGCTGTGAACAAATACTTAAGTTAGGTTTGTTCGGTGCGGTAAAACAAGGTTTACGAAAGAACACTAAGAGCAAATAGTAAGCTTTCCCTTAAGCTTCTTCGGAATTAGATAGCCCGGAGATGGCATGGCTAGATAGCGTAAAGGTAAAGGATAGTAGCAATGGCTAAGGCTAAATAGCTCAAGGGATAGTAGCAATGGCTAAGGCTAAATAGCTCAAAGGATAGTAGCAATGGCTAAGGCTAAATAGCTCAAAGGATAGTAGCAATGGCTAAGGCTAAATAGCTCAAAGGATAGTAGCAAGAGCTAAGGCTAAATAGCTCAAAGGATAGTAGCAATGGCTGAGGCTAAATAGCTCAAAGGATAGTAGCAATGGCTAAGGCTAAATAGCTCAAAGGATAGTAGCAATGGCTAAGGCTAAATAGCTCAAAGGATAGTAGCAATGGCTAAGGCTAAATAGCTCAAAGGATAGTAGCAATGGCTAAGGTTAAATAACTCAAAGGATAGTAGCAATGGCTAAGGCTAAATAGCTCAAAGGATAGTAGCAATGGCTAAGGCTAAATAGCTCAAAGGATAGTAGCAATGGCTAAGGCTAAATAGCTCAAAGGATAGTAGCAATGGCTAAGGCTAAATAGCTCAAAGGATAGTAGCAATGGCTAAGGCTAAATAGCTCAAAGGATAGTAGCAATGGTTAAGGCTAAATAGCTCAAGGATAATAGCAATGGCTAAGGCTAAATAGCTCAAGGATAATAGCAATGGCTAAGGCTAAATAGCTCAAGGATAATAGCAATGGCTAAGGCTAAATAGCTCAAGGATAATAGCAATGGCTAAGGCTAAATAGCTCAAGGATAATAGCAATGGCTAAGGCTAAATAGCTCAAGGATAATAGCAATGGCTAAGGCTAAATAGCTCAAGGATAATAGCAATGGCTAAGGCTAAATAGCTCAAGGATAATAGCAATGGCTAAGGCTAAATAGCTCAAGGATAAGAGCAATGGCTAAGGCTAAATAGCTCAAAGGATAATAGCAATGGCTAAAAAGCTCATAGTGTGCTCAAGTGGGCGAGAACCCTTCGTGATCTTCTCATTTATTTCTTAGGCCAGAGTGATGGACCTTCTACTTGGTTAAGTAGTTAAGAATTACTGAACAGGTTGACTGGACATAGCGCTATCAATCACTGCAACCCACCATATCAGTAATCCGGTCCTTGGGTCCCCGTAGTGACGAGAAGGTAGTCCTGTGCGTGCCAGGTCTTCACCACTTGCGGGAAACGCCCGCTCCCCCGAAGCGTCGCCGTCCCGCCCCCATCCCCCCACGAGCCGGCTGCTCTTTTAGCAGACCATCTTCATGCTGATTAGCTTCACCGTCGAACACATGCTCTCACCAGGCACGCTGAGATTTAACGAACGTGACACACTGCGAAAAACGAGCTGAACGGCGGGAAATTTAATTGCTGAGGTCATTGATTGGTGCCAGACTGATGTTTTTGCGTAAAGCATGTCTGGAGTTAAGAATGGTTTTGTTCTTTCGGGTCTAGCGAAAGAATAGCGCTATGAGTGAATAAAACTGCGTAATTCTTTGAAACGAAAGAAAAGTCACGAATGATTCTCTTTTAGAGCACATATTCGCCTTTAAGAAGATTTTTTTATTCTGAATAGCGGAACTTTCTGTACAACATCAATGCACTTTTCGAATGTTAGCCTTAACGACTGCCGGATATTAGGAAACACGTCTGGCATTAAGGGATCTCACCTGCAGCCACTGCAATTCTGGCCACAAGATCTTCCTCAGACTCAATGGGTGTAGCATAAACAAGGCCCTTCACGTGTCCCCAAAAAATGAAATCGAGTGGAGTCATGTCAGGAGATCTAGGAGGTCATGCAACTAGAACATTTCGCCCGATCAACGTAAATTCAAAATAACTATTGCGAGTAATTTAGTCATTAAATTTCATCCTTTAAAACAATAAACGCCTAATATCTCAATGTCTCATTATTCGGAAAATTTCATACAAGAAAAAGTTTTGATTTGGGCATTTACGACTTGGTGTGCAATTTTTTGCCTCTTCATCTAAAACACCCTGTATATTACTGACAAGTGTCCTCTGAGTTGGTAAAGTAGACACTGCCAACACTGAGGAGCATGGAGATGTATCAACAGTTTTTTGATAACTAGGTATGCATTAATTCAGTGAAATAATAATAGTTAATTCAACGAATTTGCTTCAAATCCCGGAAATTTTGATATACATACATGTAGATAAGGTAGGCCAGATTTGCACTCTGCCTTTTCTTCTCTATGTCTACACTATGCAGGGTAACAATGCAGAAAAGGTGTTATATTGATGCTCAACACTATGTTACATTTCGGCTGTATACTAGACAAAAGTTGTTCTGGTTTCGTCGCAGATGTTCTGGTTTTGTTTCGTTTTGTTTTGTTTTGTCTACGAATGAAAGTTTTTTTTAGCTTCTTTGTGTGTAATATGATAATATCTCTTATTTTTGTCTTTTACTTTGTATTTGACACTTTCTTATTTTAATAAACGTTCATGTTCTTCTCATTTCGTGTTTTATTTTGTTGAAGCAATTTGAAACGTTTCCAGCAAGAAAATTTGTAATAAAGCATAAATGAAACAACCATTGCAGCTCAGATAGTGCATTGCTTTCAGTTACAATATGTGTGTGACAATAAATGAAGTTTCTGCCAGTGTGTGTTATTATTTTCATTGCAGCTGGTTTCATTGTATTTTAATTTTTTTTCAAGTCTCTCAATGCCGATATTGATTACATTCCAACATTTCCAAATCTTCCTTAAGAAGAATTAATTGATTACATAATGCTACAAAACGGATACTATTGCATTTATTAAAATTGCACAAACATAATTATAAAATTCTTCATTTCAGCGTATGCTTACTTAGAAACTGGGGAGTGATACGAAGATAAAAATTAAACATGATGATGATATAGTGAAATACAATATAACTCTGAAAGAACCAAACAACATTCAAGGAATAACTTTAGAAATGAGCAGAAATTTCTATTATTGATACATGTTAACTTGACATAAATACAAGGAATCCATATCAATTTTGATAACATAACTTGAAAACTAGAAGTCCTTATGTACCAGTTCATAGCTTCAGGTTTTGGCAAAGACTACTCATTGGCAAGGAATCATAACCTAAAGACTAGAAATATTCATGATCACAACAACACTTCAAGTTTCTGCAAAGACTAGTCATTATCAATCAATACATCATTTAAGAACGTACAGAGTTACCACTCCTCATGTGAGTACAATGTATTGCATCAGCTGAAATGTTCTACAAGTAACTTGTAACACATTTACTACTATTCTCTTCTTCCTATGTATTAATTGAAGGGGAAACAGACGAAACAGAAATATTCAGAATGAATTTTCAATGCATTCAATTACTAATTCTTGCTTTTTAATTGCAAAATATGCATGATTACTCCAGTACAGTTGTTTTTCTTTCTCGTATGTATCATATACACGAGAAAAAATTAGAATCGAAGACATCAAAAAATAGCGACTCCAGCCTCGACTGCACCACATCCGAATGAACGACTCCGACTCCGACTCCACCATATTCGGAAAAGCGACTCCGACCCCGACTCCGACTCCACCACACTTCAGAGAAACGACTCCGACTCCGACTCCCCCACATTTCAGAGAAGCGACTCCGACTCCGACTCCACCCTAAAACATGCGACTCCGGCGACTCCGACTCCCGACTTCGACTCCGCAACCCTAGTCGAGAGACTGCGAGCTCATCTAAGTGCATTGCAATTGCTTGCTTCAGTGTCCTGGGTACAGAAATATACCCGATACCGGACACGTCCTCGATCTTACTCACACAGTCATCCAGCAGGGGAAAGTTTGCAAAGTTATTATTCTCTGTTCGTCGTTTCCATTAGAGTAGCTTTTTTGAAAAAAAAATCAGATTTTCTTCCGCTTCGATGATATCGACTCCACCGCCATGCATCTGTTGATTGAGGTGATTGAGAGCATCAAAGATATCGGCCATGTCCGCCAAAATGAGAATGAACTCCGAATTTTCTAAATAATCTGCATGACAATGTTGGTGCTCTCGCAAAAACAGGGTTAATACCTCACGCATAGCATAAACACGATTCAGCACCTCAACCCGAGATAACCAGCGAACGTTTGAATGGTACCGAAGTACTTCGAATTCAGAGCCAATTTCATTACACAGCTCTTTGAAGATGTAGTGGTTCTTCCCTATTGAAAATCGAGGACGGTGCACCGGTGGAATATGAATGGAAACATGGACGATTTGAGGTTGGTTTACCGTCTATTTGAGGGTCAAATGTCCAGTCTCCGCGACCATACTACGCCCTCAATACGCTCATACTGCGACCAACTTGCGGTGAACAGCTTCAAATCAACCTCAAATCACCTCTACATCCAATGAATCGCTCGCTTCGCAACCTTAATCAACTCCAAATCACGGGTGGCCACCTCTACGCAATCGCTTAAAAAACGCTCCCAGCTGCCAGTGTATGACGTTACGAGCATATATACATATGGTTGTGACGTCATACACTGGCAGCTGGGAGCGTTTCTTATCCATCGTACAGAGATCACCTGTGATTCTGATTTTGCTAGGGTGGAGAAGCAACAATATTAACATACCATGCTAACCGCACACCAACATTAAATATCTTATGCCCTTATTTAGGATATATGAATCAATTGCGCAACCTTAACCAAAACATTCACGTGGATATTTGGTAGCTACGATCAGATATTTGGTATACAAATTAACCTATTAATAAGCCACTTAGGCAAGCTCAAAAATTTAGCCCTGTCGAATGACCTTTAGCCTCAAGCCTGATATCAAAAAATATTCAATCGCCCCTATGATAGGTCAGGTGCTTTACTCAAAAACCAACCTCAACGTCCGTCAAAAATCGAGTATTAGAATGAAAATAATTGGAAGGATATGAAACCAAATTCGTAAATATCTATTTTTTTATAAACTACAAGCGAATAATATCGATGTATGCATGTATAGCCGAGAGCTTTCTCTCTCCACAAGGGAAGGGTAGCTACAAGTGCAGAGAACCAAAAAATTTCAAAAAACATAGATAAGAACAAAATTTTTCAACGTTCATACATCTCCACCTAATCACAATCGCACATACTTTGCATTCCAGGCATCTGAATTCAGCAGCCAGGCCTGACAGCTACCACTGGTTTACCCCGGCCGCATCATGAGTGGCGCGGGGGCCCCCGAACTTTTGGACGTGACTATCATTCACACTAATTTTATTAACAATTATTTATATCCAATACCAAAGTTTCTTTGCATTGCAGCACATACATTAAAATAATTGGTTTTGAAATATCGAACAAAAATTTCACTGTAAATTGATAGAATTCAAAAGCTTTAAATAAACAGATGTGGGTCAGAATTTTTATGCATAATGAAAAAATTTCATTTGAATGGTGCAGTAAATAACAAAAGATAATAAAAATATATTCTCTAAGATGTTGAAAATTAGTGATGTTGCACATCTTGGAATAAGTTGTTCATATATAACTATATATCACTCTATAAATACTGCATTCAAATTGATGTTTCTTTCTCGTGGAAGTTAGGCATAAATATATTCAAAAGAAAGATGATCGTTTTTTCATACCTAGGTATAGTTCAAGATATTTTTGGGGGATTTTTTTCAAAATAAGTACTGATATGTAAAATATTAAAAACTATGAACTGTTGGTAATTAGGGATCTAAAGCAGGTTTGTGCCATAATCATCCAAACTGATTGAACAATTAAGACACTTTTGTATGTACCTGAGCTAAATAAATTATTTTCAAAATAAGAAAATATTTCTATTATAAATTAAAAATTAGACAAAAAATTAGTTACAATGACAAAAGTAACTTGGAATGTTTTGTGTTTGATAAAAAGTTTCATGTAAATATCAGAGCAAATAAAAAATCTCAGACAATCCAAAAGCCTTGGTATGAAGCCTTGGTTCATTGCAAGCAAAAATATGAACGCGGTTACATAGTTTACATTAAATTGAAAACATGTAGCTAATCAAGTTCCCAGTATTTCGTTCTTGAATAAAACTACGTTCTTGTATTATAAAAGAGTGAGGGACCGGTTTTGCCCTCGACTAATAGTACGATACATCTTGGTATTAATGAGGGTTTCAGGACAGCCCAAATCCTTCATTGTGGCACAAATGCTAATGTTCAAGAGCAGCCAATTTAGTTATTAATTACATTAAGCTCAAGTAATAAAAAACTGTGGTACATACTGGATTAAAGGTGACTGTATATAGAGCTGAAATATATATAAAAATTATGACTGCTTCAAGAATATTAGCGGACTTGTTTCAAAATTTTAAGGACATACTAAATCCAATGTGCGTGAAAATCCCATTCATTACTGACTTGAAAATAATGATTTTAATTACAATTTGAATTAAGACTATATCATTTGAACTAAAAAAAATTACACATACAGTTTGTATAACAAATAAAATAAAAATACTGTCAGTGTAGCTTCAGATAAAGTTCAAACTAAAAAATATTTTGAATTGGTCTCCTTCACCAGGGCAACTTACCGTTCAGGTTTATATAATATTCTAGGTACATATATGTATATAAGTCCAGTACTTTTATGTCACCATTATTTTTATATCACCATTATACCTGTTAATGTGTGGATACTTACATATTAGCCTAGCTTACTTGTAGCTAAATACTACCTAGATATACATACCTAATAGGGAGGTGAAAATGGTCAATCCAGTTTTGATTCGTGAAATGATGAGCAGGATATAAAAAAATTAGGAAATTCCATAAAGACAAGGCGTGTAAAATATAAGCGCAATCGAACAATACCCAAGTAGACACAGATGTGGGATTGACATGGGGCGCATATGAGATAACTGAAAAATAGTAATACCTTTCCCCATTTCTTGCACAATGTACGATAGATGGTAGTATTACTGTACATTTGTGCTTTGCATAGTGAAGAGGAATATAAAAACATGATTTATTGTTGGTCACAGGAAAAGTTTAGCTGCAATCTACCAGCGTCTCTATAGACATGCATCTTTAAGAGTTGGGAAGAATTGAAGTGAAAATACTGTATGGTTCTTTTCATTACATTAATTTAGGACAACATAAATCTCTAGAGACTGAATATTTTGGCCTATTCTGGTCCCATTGACAAGATAGGCCAACTAACTCAGATAATCCCTCACAAAACTTATTAGTCATTTAAAGTAAGCAAGCACAGCATTGGAATAACATAATGCAAGCAGTATTCATTCACTTGGTATGATAAAATAAGTACAAATGAAAGCGTTTAAGTTACCATCCTTGTCTTTTGCGCCAATCCACATCACTGTTTGAACTCGTACATGTATACCCAGTCTAACATTTTTTAAACCTGCATGCATGTTTTTCGCCACCCAAATAATTGAATTGCTTGGACAGCGTAAATTATGCATGCCCTGGCAAAAAGGTTAGACTGGGTAACCTCATAGTAAGAGCAGAAGTTGAACTCCTTGTCGATCAGAATATGTTTTCTGACTCTCATTGGGATCTTTTGGGTAGATTTCTGAATGTCATTCCCCCCCATTTGCAAGAATTTAATTTTATTTTTTACATTGAAAAGTGCTGTAAAGAGCAATATGTTCATGCAAGTATAATTTGTTGAACGTAAGCAAATAAAGTTTTGTCACTTGCAAATGAGTATTACGGAAGGGTATCATGGGTGCCATGGCCCACTCATTGTGGCTGACTTCCTTAATGAATAACTTATGGCTCAAAATTTAATATGGTACCATACATGCCATTCACCAACAGGCGGTAACATTGATGCTTACCAAAATGCCGAAAGGAAAAATTAGATTATAAGTTAGCTTAGGCAGCCCTAACCACACAGCAAAAACGTTCCATAGGGAAGAATGATGACAATGTTGTGAGTCATTGAATAGTCTTTCTGCTAGCTTGGATGTATATCTTTCCTTCACAATTTTGTGAGAGACATATTAATTCTTTTTCATTTCTGTAGTATTTGGGCAGTATTTTAATGAATAAACCGTTAATCAGCTGTTCTGGACAATAAAAAATAAAATAGAAGTACTATTAAAAATATAGAGAATAATAGTTAAAAAAACATCAATATCACTTATCATCAACAATTATGAATACATATGTATAATACATAAAGCTATTATATCAAAAAGTTTGTAAGAATTGAAAAAAACTTGTATCAATTAGCTAATGAAATAAGGAAATTAAAGAAATTATATTGACGTTTTCTCAAATAATGTAATAGTCAGAACTCACATATGTGCACTGAAATCACACTGCATCACCCAAAAAGCTATCACTATTTCAGTTATTTACACACATTGTAAAATTGAAAACTTTCAATAAAATACACTTTAAATGAGAAGCCTTCCAAGCAAATACTACTTTTTTTGTCACCCTTATAAAACTTTTGTCATGTTGAAAAAAAATCGTTTCACAAATATTTTCCATGTCTTGATAAACGATATTTATAACTTCATTGACATCAATAATTGGAAAAAAATTAATTCTTCAATGCTTCCCACACTTGCAATTGTACCAATCGTGTCAGGTCACCATTGTCATCAATACGGTTAGAACAAGGTTTGTCACGTCTATTATTCATGCCCTTCACTGCTCAGTAACTCGAATATGACGAATGCTCAATATAGATTTCTATGGACCATTAATTATTCACGAACAACCGAATTACAATGAGTTGTAACACAAATTATGACTACTCTGTGTGTTCGGAGTATGGAGGCTGTTTATCTACGCGTAGTTCGGTTAAATTTGAAACGCAGGGAACGTTTTCGTTTCAAAAATATAGTTGGTGAAAACCTAATGAAACAAAAAAATGGTAACACGTTTGCTTCAGTTACTTAGAATTCAACTTCACATTAACTGCCCTCTTGCTGTTGATAGCTAGGCAATGAATGTCCTGAACATGAAGAGCACAGCAACTACTTCTCTTCAGACAGTCACAAAATTCAAACTACCGCGATGAAGGCCTGAGTCATGCTCACGAGCTTAACGTATCGCACACAAGACGTCCGACTTAAGGGCTGCAACAGCAACAGATCGATTTGTCGTTAAAATTACCCCTCAAAAATAGTTATATATTTGTTTTTGACATTTTAAATTGTTATTTTTTACACAACTGAATTATTTATGGTGAATAAAACTATAATTTGTGATTTTTTTCAGTTGATTGATGTCAATACCGGATTATGAAATCAGACTTAACAACCACACACGCTACGTTCATCTGAGCAGCAGATACAGGATATGCGTGCTTGAAAAATTCCACGAAAGCGCTTTACTCAAAGAATGATGCAAGCCAAATGGGTTATATGGTAGGAATAGGCCTACTCCATACCATCATTACGAAATTAAGTCATTTATATCATCTATATGAATGACTTTATATTTTCTTAATTCAATATACATATAGACATTTATTGCTATAGTAACATATGAAAAATGATGTTAGCATTTTTTTTTGTAAAAACTAGACCTTCGAAACTCATTGAACGACTGAGAAAACTAGAACTATGAACCTGCGAATACAGTAATTCTGAATACACATATTATTGTAACGTATTCATATTTCTTGATATCTGTCATATATATCTGCACTCAATAATGACTGAAATAACTATTCATCAACCTAATTGGTACATTTCATACAAATTACTCCGTATAATTGGCGTACGATATCAACCCAATGTTTGGGCAATGATAATTTATATTTTAACAAATTTTATTAAATTACGATATTTTTATTTCATATGAGAGAGTTTCCACTTATGTGAATATCGTACATAGATATATACACTGTTAGGTCAATATTAGAAACAAAACTATTCACTACATTGTCTCAATAACAAGTTGATATAATAAATAAATATATCTTTTTTTGATATTGTCTTACTATTAGCCTATTATTGTAATCCAAGATTCCAATATCAGGTCAATAAATAATTATCAACTCAATATTGACCTAATAATTTCTTGCTACCTGGGTATGTTTATCATTTTAAAGGAAACGACAAACAGTTGAAGTGTTTAGAATCAATATTTCTCCATGTATTGTTGAACCCCATCATGTATAATCACAGCATGAAATACAGTATTCACCTCCGTTACATAAATAATAATTTTATGATATTGTTGAAATGTATTTGGCTACGCCTGTGCATTTATATCCCAACAAGTTAAATATAATTGAAACGTTCCACAATACACCTCGGCAATTTGATGCAGTTTCACTCGACCATAGAGTAGATCATATTTTAAAACGGGAAGTAAACTATTAGCATGAGTCATATTTACCGTATTTGGTTTGGGTGCACATTTAGAACCAGTTGCTGCAACTACTGACGATCTGCGATAAGGATTAATTTATGCAATTGAGAATTAACCACAAATGCAGAGCAGTAATTATTAAATGGGAGAGGGCATGAGAAACAAGTGTCAGAAAAACACGGTATCAGCGATTCTGAGCCAGATGGCCGTCCTTGGCCAAGTCAACCTCGAATCGCTACTAGATGCCGCGAATTAAAGACGGTGTATGGACGGGAGGCCACGGATGGCAGTGCCAATCATAACATGCCCGTAAATTGGGCGGTGTACTGTTGTTTTATCGGTCGGATGGCCGAATGACCAATAAATCGCGGATAATAAGCCCTGTCAACCATATTCCACCGGTGCACCGTCCTCGATTTTCAATAGGGTTAGCACTATTTCGCACATAGTTTACACATTCCACTACAATTTTTAATACTTCTGCAAGTTTTGGGGGCAAAGTTTTTGTTGCCAATGCATGCCTGTGCAGAACACGGTGCGTTACAATGATGTGTGGTGCATTGGCTTTCATCAGGAAACTGAAACCAGATTTTTGTCCCAGCATGACTGGAGCTCCGTCCGAACAAACTGCAGAAACCATGTCCCACGAATGACTGTGGTCTCTAAAGAAATCATCCACAAGTTTCTTCACGTCGGCTTCTTTAGCTGTTGTTGGGAGAGGCCTACAAAACAAGAAGTCCTTTTTTATCATGTCGTTTTTCACATAGCGCACAAACACAGAAAGTTGGCTTAGACTGGAGATGTCGGTGCTTTCGTCGAGTTGAAGGCTGAATTTTGCTGGGCTTGAAATCAGATCTGTAACTACTTTAGCTAAGATATCAGTGCTCGTTTCATCTATTCTGATGCTGATGGTGTCATTGGAAAGAAGAATATGGGACAACTTTTTTTCAGCTGCTTTTCCCAGCATGATATTCGCCATCTTCAACGCAGCTTGTTTTACGAGTGTTTCACCAATGGTGTGTGGTTTACCCAGGTTTGCAATCAGTTGCGCAACTTTGCATGATGCTGTTTAGACCGGTTGGTCGATGGGTATAAAGCCTAAAACAGGCAGAGAAGTCTTTTCATCGAATCTGGCTCTCTTCACCTTGAATTCAGCGAGCGTTGTGTTTTTGTATTTTCCATCTCCATGCAGCTTTAGGAAGTGTTCCCTTAGTTTTGCCGGTGCCAGACTAGAATTGCTCAAACTGGCATTGCAAATCATGTATTGAGGACGCTGAATTCCATTACGTTCCGTTTTACACGTAAATCCGTACTGGACGTATTCTATTCGTCCGACCATTTTCTTTTTTTGCTCGACATAGTTAGTATCTAGGGTTTGAAGTAATAAAAGGGACATCACAAATCACGAGCGATCAATACATTTAGAAGTGGCTACTGAGGGAACCGGGCTGCTTGCAGCAGTAAGCTCAGATATCAAGGCAAAGCCATGTGGCGTAATCAGCTACAACCAATATTGGCCAAGCAGAACGTGACGTCAGGTGAAACAAACCGTCGAACCCTAGAAAATGACTCGCCGAACCCCTGGGGTTCGATCGAACCCAGGTTAAGAACCTCTGCGATAGAGACATCTCGTACCGTTTAAGCAACACTCACATCACCTTCCAGAAATACGATGAAGCCGCTCCAAAATGACCTCAAATTCGAAAGAATAGTAAAGCAATATTGCTCCGTTTATTCGCTCTCAAATCAAAAATTATGTGAAAAATACATCATAAAAAGCAAAATATGAAGCATGAAGCAAGCTATCTACAAACCTGGATTGTCTTGATGAACAGTTGGGAGTTTCACGTTGCTTCTGAGCCTGTGGAGCATTCGGCCGTAGCTGCGGACGGTGCTGTCAGTGATACGACCCAGAGCAGGACTCCCTGCCGGAGACAGCAGCTGAGGTCAGAAGCGAGTCCAGCCCTGGGTCCTATCACTGACAGCACCGTCCGAAACTACGGTCGAATGCTCCACAGGCTCAGAAGGAACGTGAAACTCCCAACTTTTCATCAAGACAATCCAAGTTTGTTGATAGCTTGCCTCATGTTTCGCTTTTTTTGATGTTATAACACCAGGTGTTGCTGCTTCGGCTGTTGAGTTCCATTTGAGGCAAGTGAAGCAGCGGCCTTACTTATATACTCCTCCTGCGGTTGGTATCGGTGATACGCGGTAAGTTGAAAATTTTTACTGGATAAATGTATTTGTGATTTGAGTGCGAATAAACGGAGCAATATTGCTTTTACTATTCTTTCGAATTTGAGGTCATTTTGGAGCGACTTCTTCCTATTTCTGGAAGGTGATGTGTGTGCTGGTTAAAGGGTACGAGATGTCTCTATCGTAATATGATATCGCTTATTGATAGACGGTATTTGACATAATGCTCAGTCGCTACTTTTTGATGATCTCCGGACTTCTAAAAAATAAGGATGAACAGCAGTATGATGCACGATAAGAGTTTCACCCTTGGTTTTCACTGGCTCTTACTTCACGTAGCTCAAAAATTCACCAACATGGAAGTTTTTAATTTGACTATGAATTTAAAAGTGAAAAATGCTGATAAAAATAGGTGAATTTATTTTTTTAAAAACCGACGTCAGCGCGCTGCTGTCGCAGCTTCTATTCCCGTCGGCAGTCCTGTCTCCTGGCAATGAATTCAGTTTTGAATTCGTTTTCTGCGAAAAGACCTAGCGGTGGTCACTGGGGGATTTTCATGAGGCTTTTGACCGACCTGTGGTCACTGATTCAATTTTTTATGAATACTTGATGAAAGGTGTATGAAGGTAGGGCCTACGATCCTGTTAATGCTAGCTGCTTAAAAAATTGCTTACTGCAATAGACTTTCAATTTGAACTGAATGTTAAACTTAAGTTTAACCCATCACATGAAACGTTATAAAGGTCGGGTTACTAAGTTCAGTCGATCATCGAGTTGTACATCTTCTCAAGCGAACCTCAACTTATACGCACAAACTTTAGTCTCGGTTATTCACCCAAAATGATTTTTGTTCCAAGTTATGAATAACTAGGGAAATGTGAACTGATTTTTATCCTTTTAAGTTGAAGTTTGCAACAACGAGGTATAATTTGAGGATCAACCAAATTCTATAACAAACTTTGATGACAGAGGAAGCGTCTTCTGTTTGTAAATTTGTGAAGAATGTTTTAGGCAGGCTTTACCATCAATTCTTTGATTTTGCCTTTTGGTTGTAGAAGCACCAATGGTTCTTAAGACGATACAGCTACATTAATAAGCTTGGTAAGGTAAGTAGAAATCTATTGAATGATTCTATAACCGACAGTGGATGTCCCAATGGTTCAAAAAACGAACGTAATTAAAAAATAAATGTAAATAAAAAACGAATGTGAATAAAAAACGACTACCTCACATACGCTTTCGTGATATTCAGCTTCTGCGTACGTTCACGTTATGACACTTCCCTCTGGTACGCATCCATATGTTAATTAAGTTAAGACGTTGCGACAAAAATAATACTTTAGTACCGGCAATAATAAATTTAGCGATTACGCTTCTATTCTTCATGATGCAAATATAACCTTTCTCATAAAACCATTCTCTCATTAATCTTCTGAATTCGCTCCGCAATCTTCTACTTTCTTCATTGAAATTAAAATGTCTTCTACCAAATCTATGGTCCTAAATATCAACGTTGGGATAACATACGCTTTTTATGGCCAAGAGTTCTGCCCCTAGAGTTCTACCCCCAGAGTTCTGCCCCCAGAGTTCTACGCACAGAGTTCTGCTCCCAGAGTTCTGCCCCAGAGTTCTGAGCCTAGAGTTCTGCCCCAAGAGTTCTGCCCCAGAGTTCTGCGCCCAGAGTTCTGCGCCCATAGTTCTGCTCCCAGAGTTCTGCTCCCAGAGTTCTGCCCCCAGAGTTCCGCCCCCAGAGTTCTGTCCCAGCGTTCTGCGCCCAGCGTTCTGCGCCCAGCGTTCTGCGCCCAGCGTTCTGCGCCCAGCGTTCTGCGCCCAGCGTTCTGCCCCCAGAGTTCTGCCCCCAGAGTTCTACCCCAGAGTTCTACCCCCAGAGTTCTACCCCCAGAGTTCTACCCCCAGAGTTCTGCCCCCAGAGTTCTGCCCAAGAGTTCTGTCCCCAGAGTTCTGCCCCCAGAGTTCTACCCCCAGAGTTCTACGCCAGAGTTCTACCTCCAGAGTTCTACCCCCCGGGTTATACCCAGAGTTCTACCCCCAGAGTTCTACTCTAGAGTTCTGCTGAACAGATTTGCTAAAGAGTTATTTTTTCCATACCTACCCATCCGTTACAACCATTCAGTCCGAATTTCATACGCTGAATTTGCGAATGAAAGCGCATTTTGTACGGGCGGTGGAAATACTGCAGATAAAGCATCCGTTGAAGTATAACTCATTCCCTGGAGCGATGCGAGTTTCAGAGAAATGTTGCGACTGCGAGAAGCCTGAGCTCCTTTTCAACGTGCGAGAACGCAGGGACCTGCATTCGGTTGCGTAAATGTAAGGAACTACCGACGAGAGTCTACACATTACCACAATGATCAGGAATAAATGAAATTCAGTCAATCCTCGAGGTACACATGATCAAATGCAAACCTCAACTTGAACGGATGAGTATTAGTTTCAGTTATTCAACTAATTCGATGTTCAATTCATGTTTTGAATAACTAGGAGAACATTTTATTTGTGTAATTTGGGATTTGTATAAGATGGAGTCGCTTAATTAAGGATCTACCTTATTCTAGAACGGTCGCACCTCGACGAGTTTCAATAGTCGAAGTACGTAGTGAACAGTAAAACGAATATTTTTGTTATTTCAGGTTAGATTAATTTATTTAGTTTGGGCCTCCCTAACTGCGAAAAGGTGTTCTAAAAAGAAGAAGAATGAAAACACTGTCTAGCATGAAGTTAAGGAAACGCGAAATCTATACAGGAGGTGTGTTCCTACTCAAGATTCGCGGCGCATAAATACAGTAAGTTAAGAGAGAAGGCTATAAGCAAGATAAACTTTCAAGAAGTCAAACGTTCTGAAAAAACGGCAGCAGTGAACTGGAAAAGAATTCATTAAAAAATAACAATTCATTTATTCTAATAAAAAGCAGGCCTACCAAATTCAAAGCTTGGGACCTTACATTTTTCCCCAAGTCGTGTTATAATTCCCATAGATACAATAGTTGAACTCCTCTAAGAGGGGTGATATTATAGAAGAGAATCTGCAGAGTTTGTTGGGGTTGAAATGATCAAAATCAGGAAGTGAAAACTAATGAACCAGACGGTGGTCAACACATCGGTAAAGCAGAAGGCAATCAAAATAGGGACAGCAAAGGAAGCCAAAGGAGAATGTGTTGTTTTTATTTGAAACTAAGCAGCCAATCTTAGTGTGGGATAAACGCGAGCTCTAGGTGAGAGCGAATTTTTTCACTACCTTTTTCTCTTCTCCTCAGAGATATCCAGAGGAGCAATATAAGCAGGATTACTGCTATGCTTGATTAGGTTATGTGCTGCTTTTCTCTGGCAAAATTTTCAAGTGATAGCTACTTCGTGCAAAATAGCACAGCATCGAAAAACCGCACAGAGTCGCCAAAATTGAAAATTTAGCACGACAATAACAGCACCTGGCGTAGGTTAGTCGACCGAAAAACTTGCGCTTCTAGGTGTACCGTTACAACGACTCTAATTGTTCAAAAATCCGGTCCATGTCCAATGCGACTGTCTTGCACACTAAAAGTACTTTAATAAAAACTATATGAGCCCAAGTGAACGAAGGACGAATAAAATTCTAACGGAAAATGAATACTTTCGGATTAGAGCCATTCAAAATTGGTCAAATATAACACAAAGGAGAAGCAGGTTCTCCAAACAATAAAAAACGCACTTGCTCAGTAAGAAAATAAAATAGATCGAGCATAATGACCAAAGCAAAGTTAACCATCTAATTTTAGTTCATTACTCTACATCCAAATGAAATTAACTTAATGAGTACACCAATAAGTAAAGAGTACATCTTCATTCATTGCTCGATAAAAAATAAGTATAATAACCGACGCAAAGAACCTAATTTTGGTTCATTACTCTACATCCAACTAGTAGAGAAGCTGGATAAAGAAGGATGCTACGCAAGGAACTCAAGCAGAACAGTTCGACAGTGTTGGGCCTCTCCTCTCGATGAGCGTCACTCCGCTCGGCTTGTCCTCGTAAATGTACTCGTCAACCAGAGAGACGGCGGAGCAGAAGCTGCAGGTCACGCCTCGAGTTTCAGCAGGCTTTCCGTTCTGCAAACTGGAATTGCTTTTTTCTCAGCGTAATCGAGAGACTCGATATTTTTGTTCATTGTCTTCGTGCCAGGATCTTTAAGGGAAATATAGGCTTTGCTTCTTCATGACAGCCTCTTTTTTGTGCACTAAAGTCAGCATAAGAATATCCATTACAATTTGTTGCGTTGTCCAGAGTAAGACCGGAAATTCTTTGGACAAAACTAGTGGCATCGTCATCACTGGCGCACAAACATCTCTCATCGTGAGGAGCCGTGGGATTAAAAGGTTGAGTCTTGTCATAATCACTCGTTTGAAAACCCACTGTATCACTTCAACTCACTACAGTAGTTTTGCCTGAGGCGTCCGCGAGACTAAATCTTCCAATTTCATCGTCGCTTTCATGAAAAAGACGTTTCTCCAGTAAGCGTTGCATTTCGCGATGAACATTCAAATATAATAGAGTTATTTCCATTTTCAGCGCAGTTAGTCCCCGAACTTTCCAATAATAATTGTTGATCCGTTGAGTGATCACACTGACCATCGCTCCCTATATAACTCAAGAAACTTATTTAACCATCTGGTTCGAGAAAGGCGGTGTTCACACTCTCCCGTAACTGGTCGCGCGTATCCGATGCGCAAATAGAAGGAATGGAAGACGAGTCAACCATAACACAAGTCGTGTGATTGGTGGTGAGGTTTAATGAAGTTGAGTTGTGAGTGCAGCTTCTCTGGGGCCTCTTCAGTGAACTCAGTTTCAAAGTAAACATTTGGGAGATTGGTAGCGCTTGTGTCTGCAATAGATGATAATCCGCAAGAAGAACGGAATTCCTCACACAAACTTGAGCACTTCAACACCTAAGCAAAATTGATATAAAATATTAGGTAGCCATTGTACGCAGCGGAGAAGTTGGAACTTTTTCTTGGATAAATTTACATTGAGACATTTTAGGATTACTGAACATGAAACGACTAAAATTGAAATTTGAGGGGTAACTAAGGTAGCGCACTACAAGAAAATACTGTATACCTACAAGAAATTATAGAAGAAACAAATAGGAATGGGTGAATGTAAAAATTAGACAAAGCAATACGTTCAGTGGCCAACAACTGGAAATTATAAATAAACAGATATAGACCATTTTTTCAATTAGCTAGAGTGTTATCTCCAACAGTGGAAGTCTTCTTGTCAATATTCGCATGTATATCAAAGGCCACTGAAACTGGATCAGATGCTCCTCTGTACCCTTCGGCACCCAGTTTTTCTTTATATGCATGTTCTTTTCTAATCCGCTCTGTAACAATGGATTTATAGCAGATGAGAGGAAAGAGATTTACTTAAAGGAACAATTATAGTGGTTCAACTGTATTGAAAGCTGTTAGCAACATCAAAGAATCTTTGTCTGGTGAAAGTATTGATGAATTTTTTCAGAACACAAATGATGAGCGCTTGCCTCCTGCTATTGGCAGTGAAGAAGATGACAGTAATTCCACCACCCAAGAAGAAATTTCCATCATTGAGGAATCAAAAGAGCTTGAAGCTCAGAATCCTGCACTGCAAGACAAATTGTGTGGTTGGTATAATAAAAAATAATGTCACTCTGAGCTGCTTTAAAGAATTGCTGCCCATTTTGAGACCTTTTCATCCAAAATTACCGGGTGATCCCAGAACTTTACTTCACAAAGTGCATCGCAATGAATATGTTGGTCAAAATATACAAACGTTACGAGATGGTGAATTCGTATACTTAGGTGTTGAAAGTAGCTTGGAAAACATCGTTAACTCAGATTGTTACAAAAACCCAATTTCTCTTGGTTCTAACATAGATGGAGTGCTTATTTACAAGTCTTCATCTATATCATTTTGGCCAATACCTATTTCTGCAAAATTCAATCTGCTGCATGACCCATCAACAAGCGAACCCTTAGTTGTGGCCATTTACTGTGGTGAGAAAAACCTGAGATAAAACCATTTATGGCTGAACTCTGTAATTCTATTAATAAACTTATAAATGCACAGAGAGCACCTCAAACATCGTTGGTAGTGCTTAGTTGCCGAATAAAAGCGAGGAACATTGCAACTTTTGAGTTATTGGAACAAGCACTGAAAGCCGCGGAGATTCCTACAACAGACGGAGATACCTCTGACAATTCTGAACGTGATGAGGCTAAGATGACCTCTGAATCCAGCGATCCCGAAGTGCCAGAGCCTCCTAGGAAGAAACAGAACGCTACCGATGCACGTAAGTACATACATATACCAGTTTTGAATTACTCTCTTGAACATATTGTTTTCAAATAATACAAATAAATGAGTTTTTGTGGGATTGTAAGAATGCAAATATATTTCCTGTTTTAGAAATTATTGCATTTGACACAAATGCCTTGCTTCAACAATCAAATTGTTGCATATATAATAGGAACCAGACAATTACGGATGCCATGAAGGCCACCATGTTATAATCCTCTAAATACTTGTACACGACGTAAGAAGGTTTTGAATAAGGATTGGTTACGAATCATTGAACAGCTTGGAAAATTCTAAAATCTTTCTTTGCCATAAATTGCAGTATTTGATCTTGAAATACTACTTATCATCATGAGGAAATTTCGTGATCATGTAATCAATCCGATTTTCTTTCGAATGAACTGATAAACCACTATACTGTATAACTGTTTCATTCTTTTTTTTCCTCCTGCTGTGTTTTGTTACTTTTCTAATATTGCTTCAGGAAATAAGTTTTACAGGTACTGTTTGAAACATACTCAATTTTTTAAATGATCCTGTGAGAGGCTAAGTAGGCTATTCAATGGAATATATATTGTTCGCATAAAAAGATACATCTACGTTAACAGCATGTTTCAATTCAGTGAAAATTAGATATCTTAGTTGATTTCTTATGCTCTGTAAATTTTATCGATGAAATGGTTCAACAATAAAATATGTTGACTCCAAAGTTCATAAAACTCATGGTAAAATATTTATGAAGCATTTCCTCTACAATGCTGCATACCATCTTGCTGTAAGAAGCTATGCGTTTCAGGCCTTTCCACATATGATCAGTGTGCATAATTATTCTCATCAACAGATACAAGCTGACATTAACAGTAACATTTTTGTTTGGAATCAAAATACCTGCAATCATAGCAGCGAATTATGCAAAATTAAATAAATGCCATGACTTTTTACTGGTGCATCCTTCATCTCCTTAATTCAGCTCACGCTACGAAGAGACGGACCGCTAAAATTTCAAGCATAAACGCGAAAGATGATAACACCAGTCTCCTTTCATCAGAAAGAACAACTGAACTAAATATTAAATCAGTCATTATTGAGCACGGACAGAACACATCAACGAAAATAGAGTTACTAATTGCAGGAATGACAGCACTCCATAAGGAAGGGACAAATATGAGAGATGAGCTGTGTGCTTTGAAGAAATCCCAGATGCCAAATGAACAAGAATCATCACATGTAACCCAAAGGCTTCCTAAACTTCCGGTTAAATCAATGACTGATTTTGATCGCACTGAAGAAGTTTTACTGGTGGATTCCGAGAGGAAAATATTCATGAACATCCTTTCAAACTTTGGAGGTACCCCTCTGAGCAGCTTGGCGAATAATATAAAGAATCAAGTACTCACCAGAGAAGTGGCTTTACAGCTCAGCTTGCAGGGCCGTAGTGGAAGAAAACGGCCAATCTGTAGTCTGTACTACACAAATCTGCATGTGCATCCTTGGTAGGTGAACCGACGATTTAGAAGTAACTAAAAACTCAGTAGGGTATGTTGATGAATTATTACGACAATTTTATTTTAGAAAGAAATCAGGTATTGAATGTTATCTGAGAATATTCGTGGTTCTCTGGAATTTGCATGAAATGGTTCAAGGGGTAGCGCTTTCATTTCATAACCTTCAAACTAATACATTTGATGTATTTTGGATGCAGCTGAACAAAATAACATTTTATATTTCTGCGACGATGGGTATATTGAGCATATTCATTTACACTGATAGCGTACGAATATTTTTAGAAGTTGCTAGAAATATATATCGTACTCAAAATCATGAATAGCATTACTGATATTTTGGCCTCACTTTGCATCGCAGGTACTTAACATTTCATCACAGCTACTGTAGATCATTAAGACTCTAAATTATTTGCACTGAATTGTAGTTCATATTGTAGTCAAAAGTTTGGCATCTAACTATATTCTACCCAATTTGAATGATTTGAAATGATTTAATAGTTATTGCATAGTCAACATCAAATGCATTCCGCGCATACTTGCAGACCGAAGAATTTTAGTGTCACAGTGCGGTATAAATGTGCGAATGTGTATATAAGTTGAACTGTAGGCAATGTCATTTCAATTCATACAGCTAACCCGTGACTGAATTGTGGACGTGACGCTCTGTTCGTCACGTGTGACGGTAACAAAAGTGGAAGCAATAGCCTTCATTGTTACCACATTTGACACTATTCAGCCCTCAATAAAGAGCATGTTTGGGCCTGATGGACTGAGGCACAGACAGCAAGACACACACGGTGAAAACTATACATTCTCTCGTTCCGGGCAAATAGGAACATTTGAAATAACTTTATTATCTACCATTTTATATATCTTCAAATTCTTCTAACATTAGTATTCATAGAACAAATAGTTACAGCCCGCTTGGCATGCCAAAAATATACATTGTTTTCATCGTGCTTGCACAGACAGAACAATTTTGTAATATTTAATAAATTTAGGAAATTTAATCACTCCAGGACCGGCAATATTTTTAGCTGCATTTTCAATATGATTTAGTAGCAATGTATGTTTGGTGCAGTTATGTGTTTAGTTGATTCAACTAAATCATTTAATTAAACTATTTAGTCACTGCAGCGTAAGCTTTCAGGCTTGATTGAATGAATTTAGTCAAAACGGCCGGCCAATTGACGCAATATTTTCGTATAATTTGCTAAATTCTTTATTTACCACAATAACTGAAGGCCAAAAGCAGAAATAAGGCACGAGCAGTTTACCTAACCTAACTACTGCAGTTGTAAATTTACTCATATATTATGAAGAATAACAGTTGAAATCTATTCTAACGTCTGAATAAGAAGAGCATAACCTTGCCTCCATATTGAGGATAGTCATACCTTGCTCAGATGAAATTTTCAAGAGATATGATCACCCTGAAAACTGCGGCTATTAGGTTAGGTAAACCGCGCTTGGCCTTATTTTTATTTCTTGGCCTTTAATGATATTGCATTGCCATTGAAGGAGATACCACTAGGAAATTAGCAACACGGACTGTCTAATCGAGTGGGTTTTGTTGAACAAATTTTAGTATACTTGACTGTTTTGATTGATTGAACTGAAGAAATAGTCAATTTAACAAAATATGAATATGCCTAAGCCGGCTTAGTCAATATGACAAATTTGTTTTCAGTGTGAAGTTGTGTGTGTATCTGTCCTTCACGCCCGGATAGACATATTTCTGCGGTTTAGGTGGGGTAAAATTTAGTATCTAGGTTTTTATCTTAATGAGACGAAGCTATATGTATTGCTTCCACATTTAACCCAATTAGAGACAACGGATAATGCGTCACTCCCCGAGCAGACGTGGGTGGGCTATATCGATGAGCTGGAGACAGTGCTTATAGTGTTGTCTCTGTGTTGGAAAGACGTCTTAGAACATCTAATTCTTTTTTTTGTGATGGTATGAAATATCATAATAGTTCAGTTTCAATTTGTCTAGCAGCATCGTCTGTACCGAAAATGTAAGGATTAATTTCTTCATCAAGATATTCGCTTTTCAGAAGTCGTGAAGAAAGACATCATCGGACGTGATGAGCAGTCGAAAACCATTTCAGCGTTAATTGGTAGTAATTTAGCTCATGCTAAAGATCGACTGTCATCGGAGAATGAACGAAAAGCTCGAAGTCTTTCTGGCAATGGTAATCATGAAAGAGAACAAAGTAGTGTCAACACAGCGATGTTGGAAGTCGTAGCTTCAACCTCTGTTCCATCTGCCATCTCCTTGCCTGCTACACATGCCCCCTCTCCCTGTGGTACCTCAATTCCTGCTTCCACAGATACTGCTTCTGCGCCTGCCTACACTGAAGTTGTTCCACCTAGCACGACAAAAACCCGTTGCAAAACATTTATGCTTGAAACTTCGGAACCATTGGAGTATGAAATTTAATACAATTCCGATTAATGTACTCAGTAATGAAGAGTAATGTAGAGTGTAATAAAATATTTTGAAGATAAAAACTTCATGACTGGCTGATTTGAAATGTTAAACTATTAATACCGGTCCCTCGGGGGGGGGGGATACTACTATTGTATCTATGGGAATTAGCCCTCCCAGGGTGGAAGATGTCTGGGCCCGAGCTGAAGGTTAAGTAGGCCTTCCTTTGGTTGAAATAAAATAGGTTTTTATTTTATTACGAACTATCTTTTTTTGGTTCACGGCTGTCATTTATTTAGCACCTATTACGTTATTCTTCAACTATTATCTTGTTTCATTAACTTCTTTTGGTCTTTCTGTTTCTATGCGCAAGGTGTGGGTACAAACCTCGTGCATAGATTCCCTGTTAGCTTAATTCCATACTAAATGCTGTCTTCCACTTTCCTCTCTTGGGATCACATCTACTGTAAGTGGTTAGGGAGACTTAAACTAACTCATAATCTAATTCCAGGGGGAATAATTGCTTGCCGAGGATGATAGGACGAGGTGCACTCATTTTTGGTTAGAAGTTGAAATTATTTTCAATTTCAATTAAATACACACGAATTTAGTATTGTATTCTTGAGTTTTTTTGTAATTATTTATCTAATGAATGCACTTTGTGACAGTAACTCGTTAAAAAAATCTCAACGATTGCCGCAGAAGGTACGACACAAGGCCCTCATGGAATATCAGCATTTTGTTTGATGTTGTTAGTGAGAGCCTTGATCGTGCATTGGAAAGCCTTTTGAAATAAACTTCTCTTTCCAGCAAACCGTTTGAGAACAGCAGCGCCGTGTAATCACAGCACAAGTAGTACTACGTATGTTTGACACGTTTGCATGTTTGCTAAGTGAATTTTTTATTATAAATTGTAAATGATGAATCATGACAATAATTTGTGATTGAACGTTTCAGATAGTGACTTGCATTCTATACCGAGGAACTTCAAAGTCACCATACACTCGTACGTGTAAAGTCAAGACCTTCAACAATTTTTAAGCATGCAGTGAGGAAGTCCATCAGACTAAAATATCGGAGGCCGTTAATTGCATTTGCCGAATTTCTGCATTGCTTATATTCGAGTAGGTTGTTACTTGTGAGTTTGCAGTCTTTGATGTTAATGAATTCAATAATGTTCTCGTTTGTAAAGGTATTGCCCACTTTTAGCTCAGCCCCCACGGTGAAAAGTCTCCTCAGTGACAATTAACCAGGAAGTGGGACTGGAAGTAATGCTACTACTCAGCAAACAAAGAGTTTACATGCATACATGCTCTCACCGATAATGCGGTCAGTGGAGGATGAAAATACATGACACTTTTAGCACCGCTTTCTTGGTAAACAGTCTTTTCAATGACATTTACCTTGGGAGTGGAGCTGGAAGGAGGGATAACATTCATCAAAGTAGCATTCATGACGTAAAGCGATGGGTTTCAACTGCGCTAACCAGAGAGCTCGATCTGAGGAATATGGTTTACATATGGACACGAATGTGAGGCTTAATAACGTCTTGTCTACGAAAAATGTATCATATTTAATAAGTCAAGGTATGTAGTAGTGTAGTGTAGGTAGTGAATACGCATGAAAGTTATGCATGAAATTCTAACGACGTTCTATATGGAATGTCGTAGAATATTCGCGAATGAATATACATGGACTTCTTACTCGATATTAAATATCTGTAGCGGATACACACGAATACTCGTCAATGAGCACTCAGTATTATTCGTATAGGTACGAATTTGGGTATTCAAATCCCTACATTCCAGAATATTCGATGATGTATATTCTTGAAGTTACTTTTGTGAAGATATACGATGTTTAGTATCCATTGGGATACATATGAATATTCAACATGAAGACCCCGGGGATATTGTAAATTAGGAAGTCAGGAGAATATTCACTAGGGACATTCGGGGATGTTCAGGTGGATGCCTAGCGAATATTCAGAGGAACTTCATTGCCACGTGGGGTTCGATCAATTTTTGTTAAAATGACACTGCGCCATCTCGTATAAGAAATACTGTACAACCTCAGCTGTTGGTCAGCGATAGGGCAAAGTGAAGTGCTTATAAAAATTGTGTAATTGATCGATTCATCTTTTAACAAAAATGTTGAGGCCCCGGTTGAATAGTTAGAAATGAATAGTTATGATTATTACGATCCAAATATTACTCCCTCTGCTGATGAAATAATTATGGCTAAGCCCAATTACTCGTAATTCTTTAAGCGCCATTTCATTTAAACTTCTTACAAGTTCCATGTTATTAAAATAAAAAATAAAATCTACAGGTCTTTTTGCCTACATTCATTGATGTTCTACTCTCATAAATAGCCAGTAACAATTTCGAATGTTTGTATTGTGAGTCTCACCAATCCTACTTCCTTCAATTTGCCCTGCTCATTGGTTCGATGTTAGATGCAGGAAACTTACAAGGATGTAAAATGCCATTAAACTTTTATATGAAATTGATTTTACAGAAACACAAGTACATACATACATATACCAGGCTTCTCCTCCCTACGGAAGGGTAGCCGGCAGCAGGCTACAATCAACACTCTTAGCACTACGAGGCGGGAGAGGCAGCACTGGCCGTACCAGACTGCCAGGATCAGCAGCAGCCCAGCACAACCACCTTCCACAATCAGGCCCGACAGCCATAGCTGGTTCACCCCGACTGCTTCATTGAGTGCAGCCCCTCCCCCCGCACAGGATAGGCAGGCAGACAGAGGTTAAATATGCAGGCAGACAGAGGTTAGAGATACGCTGGTTACGTGCGATGTTTACTGGTAGAGATGTTAACAGGACGGGGTGCGAACCAAATGCGCGGGCCCTAAAGAGCTCACCGCTTATAAGACCTCTGAGGTGCACGGGGGAAGAGGGGCATGGATGGCGCTTAGCGCACATACCTCCCCCCTTTACCCGGATAGGTATTCAATTATAAATAAATAAATAAATATATATTATTCGGGCGGATAAAAACAAAAATTTAAATTTCAAACACAAAAACCGCCTCACATGCGTGTAATACTCAAAGGTAATTAGCAACAAAACAATTAAATTTGATCAAACTCAGTAAAAGATACCTCGCAAAAGAATTATTATAACACTATGCAATGCAAGCAAGAAGTACAAGGGCGCCAAAGCGGAACAACATAATTGCCCTTTTCTTCAAAATTGAAAAGAAAACACAACACTAGCTGTTACAAAAAAAAGTTATTACTACAAAAATTTATTACTCGTCGCAACAATTTGTAAATAAAAACAATTTAGACCTCAGGTAATCACATGAAAACACACACCAACATCGCAAAACCTTGTGCATGAAAAATAAAAAGAAATTTCAAATAAGTCCAAAAAAAACATTAATAACGAAATAAAAACTAAACAAAATTAAAGCAAACCCATTAATTAAATTTCGCACAACTACAAATGTTAACACCATCGTTTTCTCCAAACATGTTGCACTCGCTCGATCGCATAGTGAGCGTAAAACACATACAACATTAGCATGATTAAATAGTGATTACATAGCGAGAACTAGATTAAATAGTGATTATATAGCTTATACGATTATAAAACATTAAAAAGAAATGGGTCAAGTAAACCAACAAGGAAAAAAGGAAAATCGGTACAGATCGGTTTCGTTCACATTCACAATCCAATGGGCTTAATAAAACTTTTATCCAGTAATTTCATCGCAGAAACTTTGAAATAAAAACAACCAGTTGAAGAAAGTCTGCTACAAAACGTATTAATTTATGAAAACGTTGTGAAAATCTAAACAAGGAAAAATGAATAACAGTTATATATAACGGCAAATTAAGTTCAATATTTTCAATACTACTAAATTTGGTCGATTCATCTCCCATCACGTCGAAGTTGTTCACCATATTAGATTTAAAACATCAAGTATGAATATGGAAATTGGGTAAACCGTTTCAAATTATCGTAATCCAATAGTAATAAAATGTAAACAAAGCCCATAATTTTGAACGACTCAGAATTTATAATTACCTACTTTCAAGTTTCTAAATACACTTAAACCACGTTGGCAACACCACGAACATGGTAAAATAACATCGTAGAACATAGGCACTCTTTTTCAAGTTGGGTTATTTTGTATTTAAAATCAGTGGTTCACCGTATCAATGGTTCACCGTTCAAAGTCAATGGTTCACCGTTGTTCTCCTTCTTTTTCACGAAGGTGAATTATCCCTAGTTAGTATGGGAAAACTGCGCGCGTTGTTGACTGCGCGCTTAAGTTGTTGACTGCGCGTTACCGTGGTACAAGATGTTGTAACATTCAAAAAAATTCGAAAACATTCTCTCCACATTAAAATCTCGGCATGAATAGCGACCGGGCTAGAATTTTCCAATCTGTATTTAAAATGTGAATTCAGCATATTAATTGTCATCGAGACATGAGAGTGCGCTCCCAGACAATGCACGGCAAAAAAAAGATTTAAATATGTGCAAAGTCGTCAATTCTCGCAAAACGTGCAAACAAAAAAAATTCAAAAATTCAAAAATTCTCAACAATCACGTGCGGCTTTAACACAAGAACATAAGAAAATTATTATTTTGTGATTGTTGAACTTTCGTACTGTAAACGGTTATTTTACATTTCACATATCGCGTTACGTTAACGACTGAATAAATAAAAGGTTAAATACTAAAGCATACACGAGGTTAACATGAAGCATAAGCAAATACAACAAAAAGACACAATTGAATACATAAGGTAAAAACACGGTTTGTTGTCAAGGTAAAAATCAATATTGACGTTAAACACTCTGAATTTTTATCGTTCAATCAGTTGTTAATTATCACGTAGAAACTTTGGGAGACTTGACGATAAATTTTACATTCTTTTACGTCTGATTAACTTCAACTTTATGAATTTAGTTATTTTAATTTCAAATTTACTTATTATGAAATTCGAGTAGGCTTGGAAAATGACTGTATGACGTACTAGATCGTTTATACGTGCTCAAAAAACATTAAAAACAGCCACTCTCGTTAAACTAATAGCTAAGAAATAAATTAAATTTTATTACTTTTAATTAGTCTCCACTATTCAAATATTCGTCAATTGTCCAAAACACATCTTATTCATGACTATTCACCAGTCATATTCATATCAGCTGTCAACTGTTGCCAGACAAAGCAACCGGAAACAAGGCGCTCACAGCCTTGCCAGAGTTCAATGCCTGCACGGTACTTGCGGCCTTGAGAAACGCAACAAAAAAACTGCAAATACTACTCACTCGTACTGCACACACTGCAGCTCAACTGCACATGAAATTATGCGTGCTGCTCTGCACACTCTGCTTCCTATTACTTGTTACTCTTAACTTATTACCAGACCACCACGTGTGGTTAATTAACGGGCATCTATCGCCTCTCATTATTATTCTCGTATAGTACTTCTGTTCGCCAGCACAATGACAACCGCAATCTACAATGCTTAACTCTGATCGTCATGGTATCAATGGCATTACTTCCACCACATGAAATTATGAACTAAAATCAGAGTCCCATCGAAAATCAACGGTAACAGCTTCTCTTAAAGCTTATTCACTTAATTGTCTGCGCGAATTAATTCAATACTATTTCTCAACAGTATCACTCGACCTCGCTGGTAAATTTACCTGGTAACTTTGAACCATTTTACCAGATATATCCACAGACTTGTTGGTATCTTTTACCAAGCGCTGCAACGCTTCATTTATTCTCTCACGGACGTTCACTCTGCCGCGGTATCTTCTCTTTTTGCTCTATTTTTCTCACATGTTTCTTACATATTTCTTCTTTCATACTCAGAGCAATAACATCAGGTATCATCAGAATATCCACTATTACTTACTTCACTCGGGAAGAGTACCTTCACTTCTTCCTACTTTAATATATACTTAATTCTCGAAATCACATTGCATTTCTCAGTACATATTTCATCACTATTACACCATTTCAATGCATTGTACTACTTATACATCATCTTTTAATTAGTTCCTGTCCTTTTAATACAGCGAATTGTTCTTTCAATAATTGATCCTTTGATCAGTAGTACTTCCTCGAAATCATGATGCAATGATTCTCTTGCAAACAATTTTCCTCTTATTCTCTAACTGCTTGAACGTTGAGTTTTAAAAAGGTCTTCAGCATTACCTTTGGGCAAATTGGAACGCACCTCCCCCTGCAACATCCCATCAGACGCAACCAGCAAAAAAACTCAGGTAATGACCTACATGTTGCACAGGCTACAAAAGGCATTTAAGGATACTTATGTCTCTTTCTCCAATAGATCCACGCAAGAAAAATAACCGTGGTAGTCATTGTACTCGTTACAGGAGCGCTGGTTACCGAAATTTCAGGCATAGTTACGTTACTAGTTTGGTGTTTAGGTATTACAAATTACCTTACTGCTCAACTGAGCTTAATGATTGCTCAAGCGAAAATTAATTGAGGCTGCAATACAAATACAATACAAAATTAGTGTTTCAGGCTACAATACAAAATTACTTGAAACACTTATAGCAACACTTCGAGAAAATAGTGCCACTCGCATTGAAAATAGCTCTCATAACATCTTAAAAACAGCTCATGTCTAGGGGTTATTGAACACACTGCTTGCACTCTGCAAATGCAAAAAACTGCCTGGCAAAAACTCTACTTCTGCTGACGAGCGCTTTTACGCGGCTCGGCCGATGAATGTATGAAGGGAGGCGCACTGCACGCTGTCTGCCTCACGCTCAATAATTATTTAGGCTGCAACAATACTGTAACAATTATAACAACTAATTGTTGCTGCGTTACTTATCTTAAATCGTAGTTTTAGTTGTCGTTGTCGAACGATGTCGCGATCTCTGCAGTCGTTGGAGGCGATGCACCGTTACTGCTACGTCCGCAGCACGAAGATAACGTAGCTGAACCACCTCGTAGATGTAGTTTTAGGTCTGTGGTCACTCTTTCCGTGAATCTCTGAAGCTCTCTGTAGACGCTGTCCTTATTCTCGGTTTCGTGTAGCTCTGACTGTCTCTTCAGAGCCTCTTCTTAGTAGTTATGATTCTTGTCACCAGACGATCTTCACGGTAGTTCTCTTAATTCCTCTGTAGTTATCAGTAATCTTCTCCGCCGTGTTGATTTGCTGAAGTCACTGGATCTTCTTCTCAAACTTCTGTAGGTTTCTCGTCGAATCTTGACTTCTCAAATATATCTTCTCAAATTCGTGGGTCCGTCAACTCTCTGGCCACCAAATATGCAGGCAGACAGAGGTTAGAGATACGCTGGTTACGTGCGATGTTTACTGGTAGAGATGTTAACAGGACGGGGTGCGAACCAAATGCGCGGGCCCCAAAGAGCTCACCGCTTATAAGACCTCTGAGGTGCACGGGGGAAGAGGGGCATGGATGGCGCTTAGCGCACAATAGGTCAACCTCATCACACGCGGGCAACTTCCCGTACTGCGTCAAAAATATAATTACCTTCTTACGCACTGCCCCCACTCACTTCTGTCCACAGTCATCCCTCTCGCCACGTCCACAGACAGACCCCTGTCATACAAAGCACGTTTCACCCCATCCATCCAACTCATCCGTGGTCTACCTCGCGCTCTAAAACCGCTCACTTCCGACATATAGATCTTTTTCACCAGCCGCTCAACATTCATTCTTTCAACATGCCCAAACCATCCAAGCACTCTTTCATCCACTCGCCTGCTCAACTGTCTGATAACACCCGTCTGCCCCCTAACCAACTCATTCCTGATCCTATCTCTTCTTGTTACTCCATACATGCTCCTCAAACACTTCATCTCAAATACATCCACTTCCTCCTCTCAGCTGCTCTCAACCCCCAGGACTCTGCTCCATACAGGAAAACTGGCACGATCAAGCTTTCATACAATCCTCTCTTAGCAATCATACCCAAACTCCTGCATTCAAACACTTTCCTCATTGCACCCAATGTCTTACAGCCTTCACTCACTCGATGCCTCACTTCTACTTCCATACTATCCTTAACAGCCACATCCGACCCGAGATACCTAAAATGCTCCACCTCCTCTAACACTTCACCATTCATCCTCACATCCAAAGTTCCAAACACTCCACCTCTTGAACATCTCATCACCTTACTTTTATTCACATTTACCCTCAATTTACGCCTTTCGCACACTCTACCAAACTCTGCAACCAGTCTCTTCAGTTTTACCTCTGAATCAGCCACAAGCGCTGTATCATCTGCAAACAACAGCTGACCCACTTCCCAATGCATACCATTTTGTCCCACCAACTGCGCACCTTTTCCCAACACTCTGGCATTCACTTCTCTCACCACACCATCCATAAATAAATTAAACAAACACGGCGACATCACACAACCCTGTCTCACACCTGTCACAACTGGGAACCACTCACTCACCTCATTCCCAACTCTCTCACATGCTCTGCTATCAACGTAGAAACATTTGATCGCATTTAACAGTCTCCCACCCACTCCATACAAGCTTACAACTTGCCATAGAGCCTCACGGTCCACTCTGTCATACGCCTTCTCTAAATCCATAAATGCCCAATATATATCTTTACCTTTTGCTAAGTATTTCTCATTTACCTGCCTCACAGCAAACATTTGATCCACACAACCTCTACCACTTCTAAAACCACATTGTTCTTCAGCAAGCCCACGATCTGTCATCACTCTAACTCTTCCAATTAAAACTCTTCTACCCAGTTGAAAATTAGCGCAGTTGCACGTAAGATTTTCGGCAGCTTTTCGCAGTGATCGTACTTTTAGGACGAATTTCAGCAGTTCACCGCAGACAAAATTCATGAGAGTCAATTCGAATGGCGTTTTTTGGCAGACCTCAGCAGTAATTGTCTACAGTCGAATTGAAGCAGATAGTTCTCCGTTGGCCTTCGTCGTTCGCTGCAGTAAATGCCTCGGTCGAAAACAGGCAG
Organism: Morinoia aosen; assembly: GCA_030386875.1. Lineage (NCBI taxonomy): Eukaryota > Metazoa > Arthropoda > Malacostraca > Amphipoda > Talitridae > Morinoia > Morinoia aosen. Next base: position 41,804,202 of record CM059578.1, on the reverse strand, counting down.
TGATTAACTGCGCTATTTAAACTTTTACCAGTATTTATGCCACACATATCGCTCGTTTGTGACAAAAACGTCATAACTCAAAAAACTGTATTTTTGAGTTATCCATAAAAGCATCCAGGTTTGTATCTCGGGATCCCGGATGATTTGGGACTGAAATTTCCCAGTCTAGGAATTTTTTTCCCGGGGTTCAAATTAACATACATATTTCAAGACATTAGTCAGAAAATAACTTAAAACCATGCTTTTTTCCGGGAATTCCAGGGATTCTAAATGTTATACATATTTCAAGATATTAGTGAGAAAATGACTTAATATCATGCTGTTTGATATGATTAATCATTTACAGAGCTCAAAATAGGACTTTAGTGTTTTAATATTGTTGCAATTTACACCACTACATGGTGAAGTCTACACTATTTTATAACATAGTTTAACTATTTCATCAGAATATATTTTGTGGTTTTGCAGGTAATAAAGAACAGACTGAAATAGATGCTATAGCAATGACCGATGTTGTAGAAACTAAGGTCTTTGCTTGGTAATACTACAGTATATTAAAGATGCAATAGTATATTAGTAAATGCAGTTAAAATGAGCGAGTCCGTTAAAGAATCTTTCTCAGATTGAGGTTTTTCGCCCCCTAAATCGCCAAATATTGCGACAAATTACTATAGCATTAATGTGAAATATAAGGAAATTCTGGGAATTCCCGGGATTGTCTTCCTTAATTTCTTGCAAACCGTAACAAACATATTCATCTTCAAACAGTGATTTTTTTGGTAACAGCGTCATAACTGTAGCTCAAAAATTGACCGTTATGGAGCGCTAAAATGTTCTAACGACAAATCTTTACAGTCCCAACTTTTTTGTTTAACATGCTTTTCCTGAAAAATTGATTGTTTCGATTTAAATAGCAAATTTGCAGGAATTATTAAGCGAAATAGTTCACAAGCGTGTGCTTGAGCAAACAAGTACAATATCAACCCTAAGCAGTTGCAGCTTCCGCTGCGCTTCCGCATTTCATTCGAGTAAGAGACGACAGAGGTGCCAAATGTTGCTAATTTTTTCAAATATCAAGGTACATAGAACTAGTTTTCTAAATTTTTTTAAGGTAATTTTAGCTAAATATTGCTAATTTGTTCATCCTACTTCTGTATAAGTATTTGTTTTTTCAATTAGTTGAGAAGACATCGGTTCATCCCGACATTTTACCTCGATCATTCGTCGATGCATCGTTGCATTTCCTGGCTTGTCGCACCAGTAGCAACTGGCAGCCTGTTCCACTCTGACTGTCATCGCGTGCGTGGGTGTTAGTGAATAACCAACGGATCACTAGTGTTCAGTGTAAATAAACTTGATTTATTTAATTTATGTCTGTCTAAGGTGATTGAATACAAAAGTGTTTTTGAGTTTATTACGTGCCCGTTTAGTTGGTTTAATCTATAATGTAATAGCCAATCTAGTTTCTAGATTTTTCCTGTTGTCTGTTGCGTCACTTACGACTTCACGTTCATAATCTAATTTATCGTCATGTTTTCAGAACTCTTTGTTATTTTAGGCAGCTTTGAAATTTTTTCATGACACGTTAGAGCGGCAGACCTCGACTTAATTTGAATAATGCAGAAGCGAAAACTGTACTCAACGTTGTCAGCTCGTCAGAAAAGGCACCGAATCAGGAGTCATGGCTCTACTGTGCGAGACACTCCTCTGAATTCTAATCTTGCGATAACTTTGCCCTCAACTAGCACATCTATGAAAAATGTAAGTACTACAGTTTCATGTCATAAAGCTGACTCTCCGACGGAGTCAGCAGCTTCTCAGCCTCCAAGTTTTCAAGTACTTGAATCTGACTCTACACTATCTTCTGAAGATGAAGTAATTCATAATTTTGAAGATTGTGATAGAAATTTTCTACGAACTGAAGATAAAATTGAGAGTATTATCCTGAATTGGGTTATTGAATGCCCTAATGTTCCGGGATCATCGGTGACTAAGCTGCTACACAATTTTCACCACCATTTCCCAAGTATTACATTGACTGCTAAAACACTTCTAAATAGAAATTTACAGGATTCTACAATTGTTAACATGCATCACGGACGGTATGTTCACATAAATGATTGGCAAAGTATTTTTCGTAAATATATTCAGTCATTGCAAGAATTTCAAGACATTAAGTTGCTCATCAACATCGATGGAATACCTATGTTCAAAGACTCCAGAAAATACCATGCGTATCCCATTTTGGTTGAAGTTTTCAAAAATAACAAAATATTTTGTGCTGGAATTTATTTATCTGAAAGTGAGAAGACGAACAAGATGCCGGCAGTGAACATTTTACTCGAAAAATCTGACGAAGAATTGAAATCTCTCGTAAGAAATGGATTAGAGATTGAAGGACGCATATTAGCCATAAAAGTGCACGCATTTGTTGCTGATGCCGTAGGTCGAGCAGACCTTAAATGCGTTGTGAATCACAACAGCTATAATAGTTGCGAGCGCTGCGTACAGCGCGGTACCTACCGCGGAGGGCACGTAGTACTAACGGAAGTCGAGGTTATCAAACGTCGCGATGAAGATTTTATTCACAAAACTGATCCAGCGCATCACAAGGAAGGGGTAACATCAATAATCTTGAATCCTTTACTTTTGGAATGGTTTCTGGATTTCCGCGCTAGACTACATGCATCTTGTGTGCATTGGAGTAATGAAGAGAATTATGAACCGTTCAAAAACAAGCAAGAAACATCAGGTGAAACGTTACCTTTCTTCAGAAAAAATTGAAATTTTGAATTCAAGATTGGAAACTATCAGAAATCTTATTCCGTCTGAATTTGTAAGAAAGTTGTCTGGAGGAATGCAAAGCGTCGCATTCTGGAAAGCATCGGAATTTCGATTAGTGCTGCTGTATGTTGGTGTAGTTGTGTTTAAAGATATTCTCCCTAGGAAACAATACTTGAATTTTTTGTATTTGTGCCTGTCCTTAAGGCTGCTCCTGACTTCTGATCAGGAACAAAATATGCCTAATGTGGACGTCATGTTGAAGAACTTTGTAATCTCATCTAGAAATGTGTATGGTGACACTTTCTTATCGTATAACGTACATAGTATTATCCACTTGGTGGATGATTATTTGAAATATGGGCCTCTTGACGAAATTTCATGTTTTGCCTATGAAAACTATTTAGGGATGTTGAAAGGTCGTCTTACTGGTAGAATTTTAGTCTTAGAACAGCTAAGTAAACATGTGTATTCTGAAAATGAGAAACCATGTGTTTCCAAAAGCAGTTATAATTGTGATGACCGTGTCAGTTCTAAGCCAAAAATTAGAGTAGGAAACATTCTCTACAAACCTGGCCCATTGGGATCTAAGGATAATGGCGTTATTTTAAATAATGGTGAAATCGGAATCATTTTGTCAATCGACTCTCATGAATTGCGCGTTGCTACGTACGAAAAAGATGCCTTTTTTGTTGATCCAGTTGATTCTCAATTGGTTGGAATCTTCAAAATGGGAAATACAATTAGAAATAAATCTATTTCAATTAACGAAATTTACGGAAAGTTGATGATACTACCCTATTCTCAATTCTATTTTGGTTTAGTGTTGATTCATTCCGTATAGTTCACAATTTAGACTATAGCAGCTCTATTGTATGCCTGACGGTATCTCACTATTAAACATTTTTTGCTCTCTTTGAAATGGATAATAGGCAGTAAGAGATTGACTTCAGTGCAAGTTTTAGCCAGTTTCGGTCGTTTGACATATTTAATCACTCTGTTTTGTTTAAATATGTTCTATTTCATGAATAAAAGAAACAAGGCCAGTCCCCATCCAAACAAAATATCTCTCCATTTTTAATATTTTCAAAGAATGAATTTAATTACATTTTACAATGGAAGCTCAATTGTTTTTTAAACGTGTCACTTTTCAATCATATTAAGATATTAGAATAATTGAAAAAGCTGTATGGCTAGATATTATGTTCATCCGGCTGATGGTAGGGGTTTTTGTAAACTGAAAGAAATAGCATTAATAAAATTTTTCATTTTTTAATTGAAAAGAAATTTCTATTTCAGATCAATTTAAGCGTAGCGATGAAAAATTTTTTTGGTGTTCATTTTGCCAACTCCTGGGCCGTTGTGCCTAGCTCGTGGCTTACAGCACAAAATACAAAGTGCTTGTGGCCTGATCGTGGTGACGTGGAAGACCTTGCTCGTGCACTGAATCCTCCACAGCCGTCATGGAGGCAGTGGCTCGTGAAATCTATCGACACATCATCAGGTTCGTAAAACATTTTTTGTTGTGCTGCTGAATTTCTGAAGTGGCCTAAATCATTGAAAACTGTACAGCAAACGCCAAATCACTTCCTTTCGTTAAAATAACTTGAGCGACATTACGTTGGTATCATTGGCCTGTATTTCAAAATTATTTTGTAAAGGTCATGAATTTTTTACCGGATTTAAAATAATTTTTACAAAAGCGTAGTTCATTAATTATTCTGGGCCAGGCAAAATTTCTAAGATATACTTTATTTCTATTACGGCATATTTTCCCAAATATCACAATTATCCAAGCTTTATGTACTTATTTTTGAAAACCGCAGCGTGGTTAACCTTAATAATCATTATTTTTCTTTTATAGTGTAGACATGCATAAAATGAAAAGAGTGTAAAAACTTTTCTAAGAGGTTATGCTAAATCTGCGGACATGTGGTTCTTCCTAACCGTCATGCAAAAATTATAAATTAATTGAAGACGCCATTTCAAGATTACTGTGCAGTCAGAGCAAAGGACCAAGATAAGCATTTGATTTAAATTAACAAATACATTATTGTGTTTCACCTACTTGCTAATATATCCGAATTTTGCATATTTATAATGTGCCATTATATCATTAACATGATCTTGTATAGAGTAAAGTGAGCATGATTTTTTAGATTCAGCGCATAAAAATGGCCTAAATAAACGCAGGCTTTATCTGTAAGATGTTCAACACAGCGCAGGCCAGTGTATTCTGCGCTAAAATTGTTTGCATTTATTTTTATGAGCGAATTTAATGTGAATAAGCATCGAAATTTTAATAAAATTTCAACACTTTTACATTGGCGCAGCAAAACAAAACATCCCATAATGATTACTGATTTATTTATTTGTCTATCAGGCACCTACGACAGGGCGATAAAAAAAATGTTGAACGAGAATGTCCCTACAACGGACACAGAAGGTGCTACAAACTCTGCTGGCTGTTCTCCCAAAAATTATGTAAGATTTTGACTGCTAATGTACGACCAAAATAAATTATTATTTCCAACTGATTTTACGTGTTTGAAAACTATGCTGAATAATTGAAATTATTATGAGCCTTAATTGAATGCTAGTCTACACAAGTCTAATAAACTGTACTAAAAAATCTTTTGCTGCAGGCCTCCCATCGTGTGATGTCCCATGTGAATTCTTTCTTGAACAAGAAGCGTGCTCTCGTGGAAGGTAAGGGAACATGTAGTCGCTTTAGCGTTTTTGAAATGAATCATTTTTGCAATTTTCAGTACCGCCAAACGATTAAAATATTGAAATGATTAATTGTTGAGGAATAACTTTATTGATTTATTTAAGGTATGTGACGTAATGAATGAATTTTTTTTTCCAGCAAGTGGAACATCGAGCTCGGATGATGAGCAACTTCCAATCCGACCTGTGACGCTCCAGAAGACTGTTTATCAGCCTAAATCGTCTGAAACGTGAGTTTCATTCAATATTTTACTTTATATACCAACACTGAAACACATGTACTCATACGTACAAACGTGTATGTCTAAATACATATGTATATGTAAATGTTTATAAAATTATTATATGTATGTATATATATGCCTACTTAGTAAGCAGTCCCTCTCGACATATATGTATAGATTATGTATATATTTGTATATATATATATTTATCTATTATCTATAAATATAAATGTATGTAAACATATGTATTGTATATTTAGGTTTAGCCTTTGTGAACGTCATTTTGGCAACTAATCTCGAACAAAATACATTATTAAGCTAAATTTATAACTTTAGGTTTTAGTTTATTTCGCGTCCGCATTACATTGTTGCGATTGTTCTTCTAACAGGATGGCTGACCTGGCACACAGGCTGAATGACGTTGAAAATGAAATTAAAGAAACTAAGAAGCGAGGCTTGAAGGTCGTAAGGCTGGTGTATGGAAACAATGAGCTGTTAAAACAAATAATATCGATGTTTGAGGATAAAGGAACTTCCACCAAAACCACCGATAATCTACAAGCCGAATATCTGCCGCCACCTGCTGAAACCGAAGAAGACTTGCATGCTCTAGTGGTTCATCCTGCCTTAGTAAGTCCATTCCTATACGTACATGGCACATGCATGCTTTAGTAATCAAAAAATTATTTTCATTTTTAATGTGTTACAGTAATTCACAATGTTTCTACATTTACTCATTTCAAATTTTATTTTCGACATTTTACAGATGAAGGAGTTGCAGAAATTGCGGCAAGAGTCCCTGACGAAAACAACCACCGCATTCGCGAAGCGTCTAATGAGCAAGAAATTAGCTCAAAAATATTCCATGACAGGAAAAGACAAGGATCGACAGCAAACGAAATTGGCTTTCAGGGAAACTCGCGCATTCAACTGTATTGAACGTAAGTGTAATTTAAGGAGTGCCTTCCTGTCATAGTACATGGACTATAGCCTTTTTTTGATTTAACTAATTAAATCAAATGTATGAAGGACGCCATAGAAATGTAAACACAGAAATGTGTAGGTAAAAAAAGTTAATATGGACAAATTTATGTGGGTGGAGGGACAGGTGTTCAAATACTATGTATAAGTATACCTAATGCTTGTATAATTAAAGACCAGGAGTTTACTTTTGTGTCCTCTGCAGTATCGGTTCTCTCATGGAAGCAAAAAATCCTATCACTTATCAGCGGGAAAAAGTAGGCATGTTTCTTCGCATAAATAAATGCGTGCAAGTGTGCATGTGCGCATGTGTGTTTGAGACGACGTTTCTTCGTGTATTGTATTAGTAAGTAACAAACGTGGAAAGTTAGTTAGGTACGCTATAAAACATTTTTCGTTTTTCCCCAGGCACTCTGGCTGATATGCCTCAATACGCGACAGCTACAAGGAAGGAAGTACATGTAGCTATGGGCGTAAGCTTAAAGAATAGCACCGACTGGGACGGTGGCCGTGGCAAGCGAAAAAGGGAGCAAGACGACGTAAAGGAGAATCGACTCGACGAAGAAGTCACAACTGTCCCAATTATAGGAAGAACGGACAATCGTTCGCAGTATCCCGATGATGGAACTCAATTAGTTGACATTGTGGGCCTCAGTTACAGAAAACTGTAAGTATGTTCGACGCGTACGTGACAGATTGAGATGTGTGGTGTTTCACTTCGCAAATTTTTTAAAGGAACTTCAGTCCCTATATGAGGCTTAAATTTTCAAAGCACCGCGACTGAACATGCAAGTTTTGTTGAAATGGATCAAAAGTTTGTTCCGTTAGAAGCTATCTTGTTATTCGAGTCTTGCTATTTTTTTTCATTTTCTTATTGACCCCTGTTATGTGTTAAAGTTCAAAACTCGTTGATACGATTATTTTCATGTATTCATTCGATAAATCATTCGTGGATTAAAGTTCAGTAATACTCTTACTACATAAAAGTTCTTTTATTCAACCTTGTATGGAAGGAATAAGCACTTAAAAAAAAGTGTCAACAGTGTCTCCGTGAAGTGAGGACGTACTTTGTCTTTGCTCGGAATCAAAGTGCACAATTGGTTAATGAACATGCATTTCTAACCAAAAAGAGTGCTCACTCAGACCATGAGAATCTGAAAGTAAATTTCATCTAACCAAAATCCAAACAATCGAACAAAAAGTGTGATATTCCCTCAAAATAGCACTCAACCCTTACTTCTTTTTCGCAAGTGTCTCCTTTCTCACAAGATGGCAGACAGAAAGGCAAACAAGAAGAACAATGAGGGTACGCTGAAGCTTGACTGTCCAGACATACAAAACCTGTCAAAACCAAATAAGCAAATGGTCTCCATCATAATTGATCACTTTAACTCAGTAATGGAGAAATTTCAAAGTGAAATTAGTGACTTGAAAACGATGATTGAAACACTAACGAAAAAAGAATCAAATCAAAAGGCAGTGATTGAAGAGCAAAATAAAAAGATAGACAGGCTAGTCTCCCGTCTAGAGCAATTCGAAAGGAAAGAAGAACGGGAAGAGTTGGAAAACAGAAAATGCACTCTGGTTATCACAGGGGAACTACCGCAATCACATTCTGATGAAGACTGTAGACAGACTGTGCGGGAGCTCCTAAAGGACCAAATCAACGTCAACCTTAGTAACTCTGACATCACTACAGCGACTAGACTGGGTAAAAAACCTGCCCCTGGAAACGTCGATAGGAGAAACATTACCTTTGAGCTACGACAATACGAAAAGAAACAAGAAGTTTTGTCAGCCTGCCGAGTGACCAAGCCGAAATTCTACATAAACGAATACCTCATCCCTTCGCGAGCTAATATTATGTACACTCTGAGATTGGCCAAACGAAAATTTCCCGACAAAATAGGTCTCGCAAGAACTCTGGATGGTAATATCAACGTCTACTCTCCTCGGATACCTGGACAAGAAACTCCTAGACCTCACACCATCAACACACCTGAATCACTTGACCAGTACTTACTACGACGTGTCGGCAAGTCCTCAGAAGAAATTATTCGTAATTAGAGACTTATGTACTGGATTTAATAGCATTTTGATCTCTGTCCACATGATTTCTTTTGTTTTCTGATAGAATCGCCTTTGGCTCTTCAAAGCAACCACGCAGAATTTGCAACTTTGTTTTACTGCTCAGTAAATTGTTTTTTTTATCTACTTTTTCTCATTATTCATAGAAGGCTCATGCCGGATTTTCTACTCTGATTTAAATATTATGTTACCACCTGTCTCAAAATCTGAAAATAATCTAGATACTCAAGATCTTTATATTAATAAAATAACTTCGCTGTCACTTAGATTCTAATCCACTTCGTTCTTTGCTATATCGTATGTGTTATGTGCAGATACCACTAGTATGACAGCCTTGTAACTACGCTATTCGCAATTTATGATCTCTAATGCTCCCACTCATGGACTGAGTTAGCCATCTCCTTATGAAATCATTCTAGATTTTAAATAATTTTAGACTAATAATCTCTGTGTGTTTTAGTTTCTCTCTATTTCTTAAATTTTACTATAAGTAGGAATGTCTTTACTTTTAACTTGACCTTGTAGTCTGTATCATCTTCTTTATTTTTTACGTCACATTTTACTTACTGTTTCTTAATCTTTATGACTGACCATGTTGATATTTTCGATGATATTGATCCAGATCTCAATCATTTGAATAGACTGCATCCAAACCTAAATGAAACTGGGAATTGTAAATACCTAAATATTAAAGAATTCAATGAATCGATGAGAAAAACCTGTAACGATCTCTCAGTATTATGTTGGAACTGTAGGTCCCTTTATCCGAAAATAGATGAAATATCTTGTACTATCACTGAGCTAAACAGCAATTTTGATGTTCTCAGTTTCACCGAAAGTTGGCTAGATGACTCAACTAAAGACCTAATTCAAATTCAGAACTATAATAGCCATCATTCACTCCGTAGCAACAAACGTGGTGGTGGCATCAGTACGTACATATCTAAACACATATCATCGAAAAACATTATAAGTGCGACTATGAATCGTGAACATATTGAGACTCTATTTATAGAGCTAACGAAAAATGGTAAACGGATTGTACTTGGGACTGTATATAGGCCCCCAACAGCTTGCAACATTTCTTTCCTGAACGAGCTTCAAAGCATAATATCTCAGTTTAACAAATCTCTATACAATGACATAATAATTTGCGGGGATTTCAACTACGATCTTCTTCAATATGAAAGCTGTGAACAAATCTCAAACTTCATTAATGTTTTTCAGTCTAACTCCTTCCTTCCAATCATCACGAAACCTACGCGTATTACATCCGAATCTGCCACGTTGCTCGATAATATTTTTATGTTAGATCCGACTGATTTTCTTACAGGAATAATAATTTCTGACTTATCTGACCATTTTCCGGTGTTTCTCATCAAGAAGAATGTCTATAGTCCCTGCAACGGCCCACATGCTGAGACTTTTTCATATCGTTGTATAAACGAATATAACTTGGGGACAATGCGAACTGTTCTAGAAGAATTAATGCCATCATTGGACATCTATGAACTATACAATAATGCGATTAACATTGACCAAGCAATACTAAAACTAACTGAAACTATAACGACCGCATATAACCAATGTTGTCCAATAATCACCCGCACAATTACGCCGAAAAATAGACAAAAACCTTGGATTACTGAAGATATCGTGATCAATATAAAGAAACGTCAAGCATACTTAGCCTTACTATACGAAGGACGAATCTCTAGATTAACGTATAACAGATTCAGGAATCATGTGACAAATCAAATACGAACATCGAAACAAAACTACTTTACGCGCAAATTCACTGACTACAAAACTGATATTAAAAAAACTTGGCGCCTGCTTAATTCATGCTATAGACCGAATAATAACGCTAAAAAAACAATTGAATCCATCGTTCACGAAAATGTAAAATATCACGATAAACAAGATATTGCAACAGTGTTCAACAACTTTTTTATAAATATAGGAAAAAATATAGCCGATAGTGTCGTTAGTGAACCTACAGACCACTTGCAATACATGGACCATGTCCGTGAACACAACTCTTTCTTTTTCCCGCCAACTAACCCCTCCGATGTAATTACATGCATAAACAACTTGAAAAATAAATCAAATGGATTAAATACATTTTCAGCTAAAGTTCTTAAGGCTATTGCTGATATAATAGCACCGTGCATATCTGATATTATCAACCATTCGCTTTCTCAAGGTATCTTCCCCAACTCTCTCAAAACTGCCAGAGTCACCCCTATTTTTAAAAATGGTGATAAAAACTGCGTTAATAATTATAGACCTATCTCTGTTTTACCAATTATGAGCAAAATATTTGAAAAAATTGTGTATAAAAAAGTGTATTCGTATTTTGAACAAAAATCTTTTCTCTATGACGGACAATTCGGTTTTCGTTCTAAGAAATCAACGACACAAGCTGTATTAAATCATTTACAGTACCTTTACTCTAATATAGATGAAGGAAAGCTTGTTTTCTCCTTTTTTCTTGACTTTCGAAAAGCATTCGACTGTGTGGACCATAAGATATTACTCTCGAAACTACACTGTTATGGCATTCGAGGAATTGCCCATGATTGGTTCAAATCATACCTAACAAATCGGAAGCAATACGTTGTCGTTGACGACGCAAAATCGGACCCACAGACAATTAGCCATGGAGTTCCACAAGGGTCTGTCCTAGGGCCTCTCCTATTTCTGATATTTATAAATGATATTATCAAATCAACAACATTTTTCAAATTCATACTTTTTGCCGATGACAGCACGCTTTCTACGGTCCTTCCGAGCCAAAATCCCGCTATGATTGCGGAGAGCATAAATAATGAACTCCATAAGGTTTCATTATGGCTTAAAGCTAATAAAATAAGCCTCAACATCGAAAAAACAAAGTATATTACATTCTCATACAAGAAAAGCATATCTCTCCCACACATAAAAATTGGCGAAGGTGAAATCGAAGAAACCAACTCATGCAAGTTTCTGGGCATCATAATAGATAAACATCTGACCTTTAAAGAGCACATCGCTAATATTAGTTCTAAATTATCGAAATCCATCGGAATCCTGAATAAAGTTAAAAATTACCTGCCTGAAACAGCTTTACGAATGCTCTACCGAACGCTCATTTCACCATACTTGCAGTACGGAATAGAAGCATGGCACGGAACTGATAAAAATAAAACCAATATAATTTTTACTCTGCAAAAAAGAGCAATCAGAGCGGTTAAGAATCTAGAATATAATGCTCACACAAATGATTCATTCAAAAATTTACAAATACTTAAACTTCCAGATCTCTATAAAATCTCCATTTGTAATTTCATTTACAAAACATTAAGAAATGATGGCGACAATAGCCTGAAACTATTATTAAGTGCGCAAACTGGTCATCACGACCATTTAACCCGAAATAGAAGTAAATTCATGCTTCCTTATTATTCAAAGGCCCGGTCGCAACACAGTATCCTCTTCGTTGGAACTAAAACTTGGAACTCAATACCTGCGGAGATCCGTGATAGTAATTCTTACAAGTTATTCAAAAGAAATCTCGAGACTCACTTCCTATCGGAATATTAGTCATGTAAGATCACCAAGTCAAATCTTGTCTCCAACATGACTGTTTCCAATAATGAAATTTGCCATGGGTAATATGTAATTCGCCTTCAGTCTGCTGTTAAATCTTTTATCGAACGTACTGTTAAATATAGTCCACATAACCTATATTGTAAAATGAAATATCTGATATCGATTGAATTATCTCACTGATCAGTCTAATGTGAAACTAGGTTAAGTGATTTAGGTTAAACATTAATGTACACCTTAGAATAATGTTGATGGTAGGATGCCCCAGAAGTCGCTGAACTTATTCGGGCCCACAGGTAGCTATATTCAAACTTGTCCATTGTACTAGACTTAAGAAACATTCTACCTCTGTATCTCCTGTGGTAAATAAATTGTTTAAAAATTGTTTAAATTGTTTAAATAGATTATAATTTTATAGGTTTGGTCTCTGCTGTTGCAAATCATTTTTAAATGATTTCAGGTTTATTGAAGTAGGTAAGCCGCTCCGAATAGTCTTGAGAACCGAAAAATGCTCCACACAATCGATTTTATCTCCCAAGAACTGCCAAAATACTGCATGAAAATGTAGGGCAGTTCTTGGCAGATAATTCGATTGTGCGGAGCCTTTTTTATTGAACGCTTGAGTGGTGGCCACTAGCGGCCTCTAGCAGTTCTAGGCAGATCTGAGCAGACGTTCTCGCGAGTGCCGCCGACAGCCTCGGCAGAGATAGTCTGCCCTAAAGCGGACGTAGCGACCGCTGCACTGCGCTGCCACTGCGCTGCTGCGCCACTAACCTCTGCCAAAAACGTCAAGAAACTGCCAAAAACACTGCGCTGATTTTCAACTGGGTATACAGCTTCCCAACGACACTCAGTAGACTTATACCCCTAGAATTACTGAACCCATACCTGTCACATTTCCCCTTGTACAAAGGAACTACACACGCGCTACTCCAATCCACCGGCACTTTACTAGCCTCGAAACACACATTAAATAAACGTACCAACCATTCTACCACCACATTCCCTCCTTTCTTTAGACATTCAGCCGTGCAGCCATCCATACCTGGAGCTTTCCCATTTTTGAACACATTCAACGCACCTATCACTTCCACACTTCTTATTCGACTACTATTCACTTCACCAAACACAGGCATTCTAACAGCACTTCCAACAGCTACCACTCTCGCAACCCTATCATCCTTCACATTCAGCAGTTCCTCAAAATACTCCGCACATCTCCTTCTCACATCAACACCCTCCACTGACAACCTACCATTTGCATCTTTCACTAATGCCTCACTCTCCACTTGTCCCTTCCAAATTCTCTTCACTTCCTTCCAGAAAACCTTCCTTCTCTCCATGAAGTCCCCTCCCAACTTCCTTCCCCACTCTTCATCCACCTCCCTCTTTGCTCTTCTTACCATTCTTTGTACCTCTTTCTTCCTCTCCTTATACTCATCGAAATTTTGCTGGCTGCCCCTTTGCAGCCAGCTTTCGAAAGCGTCCCGCTTTTTTTTCACAGCCGCTCCTACTTCTCCGTTCCACCATTCACTCCCCTTTCTAATCCCCTCTCCAACCTTCCTTACCCCACACACTTCCCTCGCACACTTCTCCACCGCATCTTTAAACAACTTCCATTCTCCTTCCACTCCACCAACCTCACTTACCTTCACCCTCTCATACTCTACTTTCATCTTCTCCTGATACTCACATTCACGCTCAGAATCATGCAACTTGCTTACATTTAGCACCTCCCCCCCACTCCTCCTTTTCACACCTTCCCACAATCCACTTACTCTCAACTTTCCTTCCACCAAGTAATGATCCGATATCCCATTCATCTCACCACGGAACACATGCACATCGAGCAAACGACCCATCACTCCCCTGCTAACCAAAATATAATCCATCAATGCTCTCTCCACTATCACACCTCCATTTGTCCTCATATATGTATACTTGTTTATACTTTTTTTCTCAAACATACTATTTCCAATTACTAACTCACTCTCTGCACATAACTCTACCAAGTATTCACCACTCTCATTAACCCCAGCTACTCCATACCTACCAACAACACCATCCACGACCTCATCGCCCGCTCTCGCATTCAGGTCCCCCATCACCACAACTCTACAACTACTCCCGACTCTTGCAACACACTCGGACAACTTCTCCCAAAAATCCTCTCTCTCCTCCCCGCTCCTCTCCGACCCCGGTCCGTACGCGCTCACAAACACCCATGACTCTACCCTCCATTTCACTCGCACCCACATTATTCTTGATCACACCTCACCCCATTCAACTACTTTCTCTCTGATTCTTTCACTCAATAATATAGCCACACCCTCTCTTGGATGTCCCCCCCGCATCCCAGACACTCTCCCCCCCACACTCCCAAACATCAACTCACCACTACCTTTCAACTTCGTCTCACTCAGGGCCAACACATCCATCTTCCGGCTTTTCAGCAATCTTCCAATCTTCTCCTTCTTACTCTCAGTTGCTCTACTTCCACACCCCCTTACATTCATAGATCCTAGTATTAGGGTTTGAGAGGTCTTTCGACCCCTCTCACCCCCTTCATTGGCCTGCTGCCTCTCGGGAAAATCACTACAGAGAAGGGGATCCCCAGTCCCCTCGCTCCGTCCACTTTAGTCGCCTCTTACGACACGCAGCGGACCACGGTGGGAGAATTCTAGAAACACCCCCCCCCCCCCAAAGAAACACAAGTGAGAATTATAAAAATTGTTCCCTCAGATCGGTTAATCGAATGTGCTTGAGTGGTAAACTGTCTTCTTCTTGGGAAATTTAACATTCGGCTCATTCGCCCACATCCTTGCTTTCGGGCAAATCTTAAGTAATCTTTGTCATTTTTTTAATTTCATGTACCGTTATATTTCAAAAGCTTAATTCGGTGAATGTTGTCTTTTTGAATAATTTTCATTCACTTTCCTCGAAAAATTGAGAGTGATCATTTTCAACTTGATTGATGCAGTCCTGCGAGAAAATTATTATTTGGATGGCACTTTGGAAGGAAGGGTCTCCATCGCCTTACGTACTTCTGACAAGCCAGGCTGTGACGGACCTTGGATTACACGAGTGACCTTATCATAAATTTCCCTGCAGCGGCACCCATAAGACTGTTTTTTGTGTTATGTGCTTCACTTGTGCGTTTAATTGTTTTAACATATAGTTCCCTTTACCAACGACTGCTTTTGTCTAGTCGATGTCGCTGCCCACAGTCATTTCACGTAGCTCAATGTAAAGTTCACGAGATAAACTTGACCAGGCAAAACGAAAAATCTGCCTCATCTTAAGCAAAGTGGAATTTCCCGATTTTTGTGGTCATTCAGAATCGAACTCTGAAGCGAACGTCTTTCGTGAATTAAATACGATTTTCCTTTAATGCTTGACACGTGCGATGACGTTTATCTTGTTTTCAGCCATCCATGTTTAATTTTCTCGAGATTTTACGTTTTTTTATGCTCACCATTCCCAGAGTATGCTAAATTTTATACTGTTTTCTATTTTGCGCCACAACTTGTAAACGGACGAATAAAAAGTCGTTCTCAGCAATGCACGTCATCAGCTCTATATGCTCATGAGGCAGAGATTTTAAGACTCATCTCTTCGACATACATGTAATGTTTCCAACCGTTTTCACGAGAACGCCCATGATTTCGGTGGCTTAACTGTTTCGTACTTTGCTGGAATTACCACAGGAAACCGTACTTCATAAATATTTGAAACACAGTACCTTCAAAACAGTAGTAGATGAACTCGAACCCCAGTCAGAAATTTATCGTCTGAACGACGATAATTTACGTCCGAATTTGCCGGTAATTATCATTTTATTCTTCCTATAAAGCGACGATATATCGTCGGAATCAATGTCGCGAATGTCTCATATTATCGTCCGATTAGCGTTAAATCACCGGTTTTTATCGTAAATTTTGGACGAAGACCGACGATATTAACCAGTTAATTACCGGTAGTTAAACGGTTGTTATAGTCGGTCTTCGTTCTAAACTTACGATAATTACCGATGAGTTAACGTTAAAAATGGCTACTCTAACCACTATATTCCGGTAGATTCATAAGCAGTGCAACGATTTCTTCCAAAAATTGCGAATTGCTCCCAAAAACAATAAACCACACCTCGTGAAACGCATCTGTCCAATTACCGTGAATTTGAAGACTTCACAAAAATTACCGAGATTACTTATTTAAATTCAACAAATTTGTTTAATACTGTCTACACATTTCATCAAGTTTCCTACAAATTGCGATAATTGAACAGATTAGTATTACAGGAAGAGGCCTATTGCAACAAGTAACAATGCATTATTAGAAAAAAAAACTGCGATGCAGATGAATGCTACAGTAAGAGAGCTCAAATTGTCTTTATCATCGTAGAACACGAGACAATTACGATAAGTCTCACAGTACAATATAGTCATTTCAAATTAGCCACTGATATATAAATAGGTTTTAAAACATTACCAATGTTCAACAAATATATTTATTTCATTTTCAACAGCCGTCATTTGACTATTAGAATAAATTCTTACAAAAATATCTTCGGCACGCAAAGAATTTCATCACAGGTTGTTTGTAAGATTTACCACTGCAAACAATACGTAATAACTTTCATTTAAAATTAACCACCACCACAAAAGGACTCGTCAAGCAACTTATTACTAAGAAAATGTTCTCAATTTTAAATTAAATTTGCACACTTCCATTCTTAGACATCAAATTTCTACAAGAGCATTCCTCTCAACCACTAAACATCTTCGTCCTTTAATTGGGATGAGGAGACGACAGGGCCCGCACTAATGCTATCGAGTCGCAAGTAGCAGAGGGCGGAATTATCCTCCACTGCTATTCCTCTTCAGAAAAAGTTACCCTCCACCTCCCGCTTCTATGCGGCTCCGAAGTTCGTACTCTCTATAGCAGTGGTTCTTAACCCTTTTGGCTGTGACCCAAAATCTGCCTTAATAAAAATTTTTATTCGTAAAATTACTATTCTTTCGAAAACATGTTACTTCTAGGTTAACACAAATAGGTTACACAAACCCTTTACGACCCAATGAAATGGCTTAGCGATCCAACTTTGGGTCGTGACCCAGGGGTTAAGAACCACTGCTCTATGGGATTCTTAATTTACAAGACATTCACATCATAAACAAATGAACAACAAAATGAGTCGCAGTGTTGCCAACTCTATAGCGCAGCAAGGAGCTAGATTTCTAACAGAAATCAGCTAGATAATTGTTGAATGATATGTTTCGTTTAGACAGTAAATTACAACAAATAATAAGTCAGCATAGCACGTTAAACATTTTTAAAAGTGACTTGCAAGTATGGACTAATTAGGTTTAACAAAAAAGTGTTCCTTCATCGGCGTTTGAGGGTGGCAATGCTAATCAATTCATCACCTTGGAAGAAACGTGATTGAATGAATTGTTGCCCGCTGCATTTCTGGATTCAGTTACTTCTACCTAAAGAACAAGCTCAGTTTGTTTCATGATACTTCAATGTTTTTTTATTTTTCTCCATTGTAGTTATGGCAGAATAAGGCACTTGCTTTTTAGCTGATTGAGGGAATCAATTAAAGGTTTCTTTAACAATAAAATCAACATTTCTGAGCGGGGCTTTTGCTCAAGCATTAGATACTGACTATTGAATTGAGTGGAATAGGCATCGGACCGAGTTGTGTCGAAACATCCATTCCCAATGATTTGCAAAAATATCTCACCAAGTAACTTATTATCTGATGTATCAGTGCTTTCAGCAATTAGTATGTTTAACTTTTCTGAGATATATCAGCACACAGTTTACTGACAAAATAAAGTGCAAGAACATTCACAAAACTTTCAATGGACTTCGTGAAATAAAGTTTGATACCCTGTGCCGTTTTACCCAATTGAAAATCAAGGACGTGTCGCCGGTGAATTAAAGACGAGACAGTCGATCAAGTATGAATTAAGGCGAGTCGGCCGGTTCGGCCTTATATCTCTATCTCCGCGCTCTTAACCACGAACGGTCGAGCTCGGACGTAATATGCTGAGCCGGCCAGTTGTAATTTGAGGGCGCTAACTTCTAAGTTGGTTAATGGCCGTAGTATTTGAGGACGGCCATCCGTTGTTTACAGCCATACAAATATCATTGATCTATCGCAATGAAACGTATGCTCTGACATTGTGGCGTACAATGCATCAAGCTTGAAATTATATTTCACATATTTTATTCAATTTCATGCTTTTCCAGAAATATTCTCAACAATGAAAGTGAAGACTTTACTGTACTGCAGAATAAATGCATTGCTGCGTTTACTTGTGTTCAATTGTGTATTTTTTACCATGCCATTGATATACGCATGTTTTTATTTCATTCTTCAAAACCAAACACAAGTCAAACACATTACCACAGTCCCAGCAGTCTATCACTCTCAGAAGAGAAGTGCTACTTACTGAGAGGACATGAATATATATTTTTATCTATGCAAGATTTTACATTGAGAAATGATATTCACGAGTGAAATCGGTGTAATTACTTTTTAGTTCTTAATACATTCTAATGAATTTAATCATCATTCGGAAATTTATAAATACGAAGTGACATAAAATGGAATTTATAAATCGTTAATCATATGCCTAAGAATTATACCTAAGGTTAATCGTATTTCTAAATTTTATTCTTAGTCGTTCTCTTTTTTATGGGGAAGATATCGTGATGTTGACAATGCTAATTATTTCAGGAAGCACAAAGATTTCAAACAATGCTAAGAGAAAGCGCATTTCATTATGATAGTTTCTAATAACAAGTTTCCTGACAGTACACGCTGTAGTTTCCTAAACGAAATACGGCATAAAACTTTGCTAATTACTTTGCAAAGAATTACATGTGGTAATAAAAAATACTTTTATTCTAACGAGTAATCAAATTGATTATTGTTTGAAAAGTATAGCAATACAAGTTCTCCTCAGGGGGATACAACTGTTGTATCTATGGGAATTAGCGCTCCCAGGGGGACTTTGTGAGCGCCCGAGCTAAAGGTTAGGTGTTCTTCCTTTTTGTTAAAATAGAATAGGTTTTTGTTTTGTTACGGACCATCTTTTTTTGGTTCACTGCTGTCCTGTTTTTCAGCACCTTCTACTTTCTTCTTCAATTTTATCTCGTTTCATGAACTTCTTTCTTAGCTTCCTGTTGCTGTGCACCTTGTGCATAGATTCCGCGTTCCCTCAACTCCATACTGAATGGCGCCTTCCTCCTTCCTCTCTTAGAGCATCTTTGTCGTGGTTAAGGGAGGCTAAAACTTTCTTATATGATAATGATAATGATAAAAATAATAATAATTATAATAATAAGAAGAATAATAAAGCATTACAAGTCTAAGTTTTCGTGGTTCGCAATTCAAGTAACGTTGATCTTTCAATTTTTATGGAGCTTTTTTATTCCCGAGACAGTCGTGCGTAAGCTGAAGTCTCTTCTCAAGACATATGAGTGTTTGTAAGATGGAAATAATACATAAAATATTAATGTTATTCTAATTATTACGTTCTAGAGACATCGCACAAATGAATAATCATTTGAATGAGAGAAAGAAGAGATGAGAAAATTAGAGATACACTTTTAAACTCTTGCATTTTGAATAGCAAAATGATTACAAATTCGCCACATACCTCAACACTTAGAACAGAAACTAAAAATCGGTTATTATTTTTACTCAATATAAAACAAAAACTTAATCATCAACGAAACATACTGAGAAGACTTATAATAAATAAACATGTCTGGAATAGAAGTTAACGAGTGATTTGTAAAGAGTCGATTATCAGTCGAAGGCAAGTTGACGACCAATCTACAAACTACCCTATCTATCCTTGCTAGTTTGAATTAAAATGGAATAACAAAAAAGTATTTTGTATTAGACTCATACAGCCTTCCAAGAACAAGTGATATATGTAATATTTTTTGTCTAGAATAATGTATTCATTCAAAAATTTGTTACGAACATTCAAACATGAAGTCTTTGAGTTGTTTTACCCTAAAAACTTGCCCTATGAGCTGGTCGAAGCACTCGAAGTCTCGAACTCTCGAAGTTTTGAAGTAGCAGTTCGTTTAACCGCCCCGGCGCTGCTGCACTGGCAGTTGGTTAGTTTGTGAAGTTGCCCGACGTGAAGTGACTAATTCGCAATTATTGCTTTAAAACTGAGATTTTACTGATTGTAATGCAGGTGTTTGAACGTTATATGCATGGGCAAACTTTGAATTTGTACTGGATGAAAGTTTTCAAACGATTTTGTGTCGATCGACAGTTACTCTCATCGTTAGAACTTCGTTATCAGTAGGTAGGAGAGTTCAAGCTTAGTTTAATTTTACAAATTCTGTTATGTGAAGGGTATTTTTTAGAGGTATTTATGCGAAAGTACTTAAGATGGATTGCTTCCTCATTATATTTCTTGATTTAATTCTGATTCAAAAAATTTACTTATTGAAAATGTTTTTTTTAGTAAAAAATAAATAAGAAAGTTCTATCGAAAGAAATATTTACTGAAGGCCGTGATAAAAGTGCGGTGGCCCAGTGAAGGAAATGTTACAGAACTTGCTCGTTGCCTGAAAAAACTGCTGCAAGGGCGAGGGGCGTTCTTACACCTTCAAACTTGTCACATCAAGTAAGTATTTTACGCGTGTGTGAATAATTGTTTTGAGTTTTGGTTATTTTAAAATATACACATTTCTAATATTTCATTGTTTCCAATTACTTGAGTTTTAACCCTTTAACGCCCCAGAGGACACCAGTGTCCTCTTTCAAAAATACCCTCAATATATTGTATGTCTTGTTCAATTAGTTCCCTAATGTGTTCTTTGAAGTTCTCTGCCGGGTGGCAGTTCCTATCCCATCCTGATATTAGTGACTGCCTGATGCCAGCGCCAGTTTAGTGACGGTGGTTGTGTTAACGGTAATATGAGTACAAAAATTCGGATGTTAAAGGGTTAACGCTTTTAGGGGCTTAGTGAGGCAGTTGATAAATATTTGAGTAGACATATGACTAATACAGCTTTTTAACTCTAATTTAGAAAAAACTCAAGTTCTATTGAAAAAAGCTCAAGTTCAATTTAAAAAAGCTCAAGTTTAATTTAAAAAAGGTCAAGTTTAATTTAAAAAAGCTCAAGTTCAATTTAAAAAAGCTCAAGTTCAATTTAAAAAAGATCAAGTTCAATTTAAAAAAGATCAAGTTTACTTTGAAAAGTCTCAAGCAGGCTATACATAAAAAAAAAGAATTTCAATTTTGAAACCTTATGTTTCTAAAATTACATACCTATGTAATAATAATTCAAGTTGAGTTTATTTCTGAGAATGCATGCATATATTTAAAAATACTGACACTGAACTAGAGTAAATCGAATATCAGACAAACCAAGCTGTTGTGATTTTGTACTTAATTTGACATTCTTCAAGTTTTACCAATGAATCATTTGCTAAACATTTGACAAACAGATCATCAGTACATATAGTGTATATCTATTGACCAAAAAATTCAAGATAAATTTTATGTTATAAGTAACTGTGTGACATTTATCAAACTGCACTGCCTGAAAAGTTGAACATTATATAGCTTCAAAATTATATTTAAACAATAATGCTCTACAATAATGGCTTATTATATCATGTTATATAACCTAGTATTACACATAAAATGTATACCAAATTAAAGACTAATCTCAACTAATAATTTAATTTTTACCCCTTTATACCATACCTAAGTGCATTTATACGTCATTTCCCATCTTTAAATCTTCTAACGCAAGTATTCTAGAAAAATGCTTCAATATATGATTGTAGGAGCGTAAACATAGCCTGGGTGTTATGGCAGTAATGGATTCATCTAAAAGTCAACTTTCTATATTAAACTTGATCTTTTTTAAATTAAACTTGAGCTTTTTTAAATTGACCTTGAACTTTTTAAAATTAAACTTGAGCTTTTTTAAATTAAACTTGAGCTTTTTGAAATTAAACTTGAACTTTTTTAAATTGAACTCGACATATTTTAAATTAAACTTAAGTTTTTTTTAAATTTGAACTTGATCTTTTTTAAATTAAAGTTGAAAAGCTGTTGAGAATTGCGGTTATTGAACAGACAATGCAAGGGTCTACGCTACAAACTTGAAAATGCGTATAAATGTTTATACAATTAAAAATAGGCTGATCTTACGCAGCATTATTGTTAATTAGAATATCAAAGTGAAAAGGAGGGACTGTAATTGTGTGCAGACAAGGTAAGAGATTTTTGTAGAGAACTAGTCAACTTGTCGTCACCACCACTCGTTCAAGTGGAATGGCGCACAAATTATACTCGTCATATATGCTTCCCTCTGAAAATGTTGCTTTACCGAAAATCATATTTTTACGATTCTTATATCAATAATAAGGAAAGAACGAGTTGAGCTTTAAAGTTCTGTGGCATCAATAATAGTAATACCCTCTATTTAACTATATACTAATAATGTACATCGTCTTATAATGTTTTGGAACATTCCCTTTCTTCATACACATTAGAGGATTTTTTATTGCTATAACCTTTTTCTTCAGCACATCTTCATAGGAATTTGATGGAGTAGTATCTTTGTCAGAATATATTTCTATAATTATAGCAGTGGACAAAAATTGTATGTGTTTCTAATACAAATGTGTGAATATAATAATACTTTAGTGTAAACATAATTGAATATGAACTGGATAATATAACAACTTCCGTTTATAGGTGTCAGTTCAATTTCTAATGAAAATCTCCCATTAGTTCTCTTGCAATCAATATTGTAGGATTAAATCCAACATTAAAAATCTGCAGCCCACGCAAAATCTAACAGTGCAATTAACATGTTTTCAGCGTCCTCAGCAAAGTTTTCTTTTTGTTCAATTGAACATTAAATGGCTTGTCATAACTCACATTAGCACAGCTTAACTCAACCTTGCTCGACGTGTAGACTACTTAAACACAAAAACCTTGAATATGTCCAGCAGGAAACCTAAATAATATTCAACATCTTTAATATAGAGGTTACTTATTAAGCAGTCATCCACACTAGTACCTATAGGGGTGAAATTGTTAATCTTCTGCAAGAAATTTTAATAAGACTATTATTGTACAAAAACTAAGGCGGAATAAAGAAATTTTCTTTCCAGAAAAAAATACGTGATACGTCCTTACATTGACCTAGACCTATCCGGAAGTCTCTCATATCCGCGTTTTACTTTCAGAAGAATCGGATTCACCTGAGGACCCTGAGAGAGATACTCAAACTCCTCAATTATGAAAATGGATGAATTCTTTCCTGACGTAAGTCGGTGAGAATAACGCTCAGATAACGTTGTTTCGTTCAGATTGATATGTAAAATTCGTTTTGTTCTGCTCATATGAGGCCTCGCATTGGAAGGAAATCTATTCCTGTTAATGTTTAGTGCTAATTTATTTTATTTTTTTCTAATTTTTTTTGTGACATTTTGGGTGCGTAATGTATTGGGACTTTCCTCTTCTTGATCTCTTGATACACACTAGAGAATTTTTTATTGCTATAACCTTTTTCTTCAACGCTTCATAGGAATTTGATGGTATAGTTTCTTTCTAAAAATACTATTTTATCATCATAGTAGTGAAAGCATAATTTTACATGTTTCTCTAATATGTACGTCAGAATATAATTAAAACGAAAGGTTGGTAATATATTAAAGATGTATTTTTAATTTTTAATGCACAAGTAATTCGGTATTTTTCTCTTTCAGAGTTTTTGTCTAGCCAGTATATCCTTATTAACACGTTAACTGCGATTGGGTAAACTGAAGTTCAATATTCAATTCAAATTTCAAGTCAATTGTGGTAATCAACTTTGAAAATAGCGAACATTAACTGTATCGAGCCTATATTTAGCTTTCATTAAATATTAATAATAAATGAGTTAGTGACTGCAGGTGGGTCGGCAGCACTATGAAAATCACCTAAGTGACCACCGGCTGGTCACTTCGCAGGAAATGTGTGAGAATGAGTTAAGCTGCTGATACATGACCTAAAATGAATAGTAAACTTGATTAACCTCTTTCTGTGACGAACATTTATCCTCATTGAAATTCCATTTATGAAATAGTTAAAGAAAAAGAAGCTGCGCACCACACTGTTTTTCGGAGGTGATATTTTGGCCACACTCCAAAGTTTTCCTTGCATTTTGCATAACTGGTTCGTATAAAAGTTCCAGTCAAAAATAAAAACTGTTCGTAGAATGCCAGAAATATCAGTAAACTGGAGTTAAGGTATTTCACAATGAGAGAATATTCATTTGTTTAATCGTAATCCAATGCTTGGCAATTAACCATGCTTTTTATACAGGATCGGTCAACTGGAGTGGAGGAAGAGGCAAGAGACTCCTTACTTCTTCTCCAGCAGTGGAGAATCGTTCGCCAGCCGGTGTGGAGCCACTGTCAGTGTCAGTAAAATTAGACAGGAAGACATTAGCCGTGCTCTGAGTTGGAGTGATAAAAGTTTCCTTAGAACTATTGTATCCATGAGAACTAGCGCTCCCAGGCTGATTCGTAAGCACGAGGTTAGGTAGGCCATTCATTAGTTGGTATAATAGAGCATTTTCAGGAAGCCAGGGAAGTTACTTTTTTTGAAGCGAATGATCTTTGGGAATTTAGAAACGAAGAAAGGACTAAGTATTAAAATCATATTTTAAAAGAATTCTCGAAATAAAAGATATGATTTAAGGGAGTTGGTCTTCGAAACGTTCAATAGAACTGACGCTATGTACTTATTTAGAAACGTAAGAAGGAAAAAAATTATGATAAAATTTATCATCGGTACTAAGAACACATTTTGGAGTCCCGCTCCATCATCAGTTCAAAGGAAAACAATAATTACGTCTGAAAGAAAAGACCAAAGTACAGTGGATTGTTGGCACCAAAAATATATCAGGAGAGTAAAAATACAATGTATTGCACGGGAAAATGAAAAACAAAACACAGAAGCACAGGCCTCAAATGCTAGCCGCATTGATGTACTCTTGTGTGTGCAGTGCACATCTTTGTTCGTTGGTATAACGTTACGAAATTTCTATATCAGAGTGGCAAAGCATAGAGGTAGAAGCTTGCGTACTGGGAATCAACCAGCACACCCATCGTATCTGCAATGCAAAATCATGCCGGAAATGTAATGTCCCTACATCTCCTACCGATTTCGAAATTTTAGACTCTGCTTCAACACCGTATGACCTCAGAATTTTTAAGTCCGTGCATATTTTTAAGCGAAACCCTGATTTGAACAATATGGACAGTTCGTACCCTTTGCAAGTATTGAATAGGTAGAAAACACGTCATTACCAGCTCAATTTCATTTCATACTCATATTTTACGGTTTTTTTTGCTTCTGTGTTTTGTTTTTGTTTCCGTGCCATACTTTGTTTTTAATCGCATGATATATTTTTAGTCTCCGCAATTCATTGTACTTAGATCTTTTATTCCAGACGCAATGATTTTTTTCCTTTGAATCGATGATGGAGCAGGACTCTGGAATGTTTTCTAAGTAAAGATGATAAATTTTATCGGAAAGTTTCCTAAAGTCTCTGATAAGGTTGCGTTTAAAGCAAATCACCGACTAGTTCAGGAATTTTAAACCAAAATACGGTGATGAGGAAATTCGTTCTTATTTTAGCTTCAAATTTTGTGAACTCGTTATTAAATATTATTTCAATACTTAGAGCTTTTGGTTTTGTATGTATACATAAATATATATCCCTGTCCTAAAATGTTCTTGTTAAACTTGTGTGGCACTAAATCGTTTCTTGCGCTCTTGAGTACATTGTGACGACACTGTTTTAGGTAGTTTGACTTTTTGTGTTGACCAAGCTATGCAGCAAAGGCTATGGTTGGCATTGTACAACAATCCATATGTTTTTGACAGGTAAACTTTCTTGCACCAGTATTATTACCGTAGGAAATTATAACTTTGTGTTATGGTAAAATATTTTATTCACTTCGAGCTCGTTATTTTGGCACAATAGTAGATACGCAAGAATGAAAAATTGTCCCGAATGTTGACCTCATTGACTTAGACGCTAAACACTTGAAATATGTCCATTTTACTTTCAACATTATTCTCTCATGTGACTAGGTCCTATGTTCGCATAATAAAATGACAATGTAAGTGTGCACTTCTTAGATAGTTTTCAACAATGCTTCATTATGATTATGTTTCCTTATCACTTGTATTTATATGCATTATCAAAATCAGATTACCGCAACGAAGGGAACGTAGATAAAGGCACGTAGACCGTGCCATTCTCTCAATCATTTTGTGTTTCGACAATAATTGACATGGGTATTACGATACCCATGTGCGAATATCAACCAAGGATCTTAATATTAAGATGTTTTAATTCTTTCATTCCGACAGCTTTTTGACTTCTTGATTTTGGTAGGCATTCACGAAATTTTCCATTCGGTTTGTAAAATGTTTTCGATTAGTATTATGCGACTATCATTTCCTTGGTCCTGACTCGAGTGGTTTTTTATTTTTTGTAGGCAAATACATAGCCTATTATGCTCGCGTAAGAAATTTCATGAATTGGTTGAATGGTTAAATTTTTTCCGAGCTAGTCTCTTGGTGTACTAGTATGAGCATTATTCATGAATCGGTAGAGATATACATATGTAGGTGCATGTATATTTAGTGTTTATGCATCAAAAACCTCGAAATAATTCAACAGGGGGAATACATTTTCATGATCTTCTGTCAATTACTTTTTTTCGACAAGCAACACAGGTATTGTGACACCCACACACATATGTCTATCAACTAAGGATCTTCAAGTTGAAGCGTTTTAAAATCCAATGGCCTGTGTCTTAATTGGAATAAACTGTTTTTTTTTCTTGTAATGGAACATCTTTTCCCGGTTCGCTGGTGTCTTTTTTCATGACCTTTTACTTTTTTCTCCAATTTTTATCTTCCATAATTTTTTCCAATTTTGTGCCTGTGCACAAGGTTTGTAGACGCGCTTTGGTCAAACAGATTCCCAGTGTCCTTCCACTAACTTCCATTATAATTTTTTCTTCGAAATTCTTTAAATAAAGGATTTACTTTCAAAAGCTCGGCTACGCTCAGCGACATTGTCATCCTGGAGAGCAGCCTTCAAATATGTTATATATTTGTAGTTTTATAGATATATATATACAGTGAGTCTCCGGTTTACGGCATTTCAGCTTAGGGTATTCGCCGTTATGAGCAATCGCCCATAAACTCTACTAATACATTAATACATTTTCCCTATTAATATAATATATGTAGTCATTCGGGGCAAATGACGATCGTTTTCAGTAACATCTAACCAGCGCGTATATTAATGACAATCAAAAAACCAACTATGTGCCCCACAGTGTGTTGATACATTATGCTTCTATCCCCGTATTGAAATCTTTTGAAAATGTTGTTGTTTTAAATATAAGTCCGATTTAGTGGTGCGATCGCCATTTACCCCACTGGGGTAAATGGCGATTTTCATGGGGCAATTGATGATCGGTCTGTAATTCGATTACTTAAAGGTAGTATGTCATACCAAAGGATAGATAAAGACTGAAATCATCAACTAAATATATTCAAACAAAATTAAAATGATATAACTCACATTACATGCTGCTGTGGTCTTCCATTTCTTTTTCTGGGTTGCGGACAGAGTTAAGGCTCAGTTAGTCTTGTCAGTAAAGCAGTTAGGCAGTCTGTCAGTCAGGTATTCTCTGAGTCTAGTCATTGTAGTACTGTCTAATACCTTAACCATCCCTCTCATGAAATTTGCGAAAAGAGATCATGGTCTGAACATCTGGAAAGCGAAACATGTTTTTCCTGACGTCAGGGAGCAGAGGCCCAAACACTATGAATTTGGTGTCAATGATTAGGACCTCTTTAACAGTCTTCTCAGCCCAGGTCCATGCTGCAGGGTCACTGAAGATCGTTTTCTTCTGCAAAAAATCGACCTCCACCTGCGTCACGTCAGTTTCTTCATCACTTGAGAAGACTTTTACAACTTTTCCCCAGGAGTACTGAGGCTTTGGGTGGGAGAAGTACACTGCATCATATTTATTGATGTCTGCGTCTTCAATGGTACCACTCTCTGACGTGACGACCTGTGTTCTATCATCTGTGGTCCCATCATGCCTACCAACTCTGTCCTTGTCTTTTCTGTCATCTGTCACTTCTCTTCCTTGTGTCACCTCCATTCTCTCTTCTGTGGCCTCCTCGAAGTTATTTTGCACTTCTTCAAGGTCATCTTTGAGAGATAAATCACTTGAGGTGTTTGCTTCGGTCATTGCAACACTGGAAACGTCTGTTGAGTCCAAGTCCTCGTCCTCCTCCTCCAACTTTCTCTTCTTCCCGGTTGCTTTTTTCTTTGGTGCTTCCTTCTTTGACTTCTCGGTTTGAGTAGGGGCTCCCTTCTTCCGAGGTTTTACCTTAGGCTCGTTCATTTCTACAATCTCTTGGCGGAACTTTTCATCAGTTATTATCGAGCTGCTCATGGGAATGACTCTCCTTTTTTTGTGAGGGGGGTAGCACCACGTCCTCTAGAGTGTAGGACAGCCTCTATAGAAGCTGGAAGAGAACTCTTACCACGCTGAGAGATGCTTGAGGAGAGACATTTGAAGAGGAGACTCAATGCAGCCTCATCCCTGCTCAGTAGCTCATCCACCAGCTGTTGGTCCGTGCACTTCTTTAATTCCTGTGAGAGAGCTGGTTCAGTACTGGCAGGTGATTGCCAAAAGCTGCAACTAGGAGTTTGAGAATCTGTAGACGTAGAAGCAGTGGCTGGTCGCTTAGGTGTTGAAGCAGTAGGTGCAGACGCTGCAGGGGTTTCATCCTCAGGTGCAGGTGGAGAAGGAGAAGGAGGAAACATGTCGTGGGACTGGGTACTAGCAATGGGCAGGATTGGCTGGTCATCATCATCAGTGGGCTTTCCTGCAGACACCCAGTCATCATAAGTTTTGAGCTTTATCGTATCGAGCCTCGAGATGTTATACTTCGTCCTATCCAGGGGGTGGATGCCAGTTGCTCGGAAACCTGCCACAATGTTCTCTGGAGACAACCCAGTGTTCCA
Source organism: Morinoia aosen (assembly GCA_030386875.1). Classification (NCBI taxonomy): domain Eukaryota; kingdom Metazoa; phylum Arthropoda; class Malacostraca; order Amphipoda; family Talitridae; genus Morinoia; species Morinoia aosen. The sequence goes on along the minus strand of CM059578.1, from coordinate 41,774,683 downwards.
AACTGAACACAACATGTTCACAAAGAGATCCTTACGAAGGTGCTCTCGGCCTCCTGTACTTTGAGTATACTCCAGCAATTTTGAATCGTAGTACGACTTCAAGGGAGCAAAACAAGCCACGTCCAAGGGCTGGAGGAGGTCGGTACAATGAGGTGGCAACTTCAAAATGGTGATGTGGTTTTTTACTGCCAAATCTATTGTCCGTAAGGATGTGTGGCTCAGGTGACCATCGAGCACCACTAGAATTGGTCCTCTGCTTTTCACTACTTCTACAAAAGACTCAAAGAAATCTTCAAAGACAGAGGTGGTCATCCAACCGGAATCAGTCACAGCATATTGAGTTCCTGGTAAAGCATTATCACCCCGCCAGGTAGTCTGCATCTTCTTGGGCCTTTGAATACAATCAAAGGTGGTAGTGCAGTTCCATCGGCACAGCAGGTAGCTAACACAGTGATATTTTCCCTGTTAGCACCATGAGTAATCCTGACCGTTTTCACCCCTTTTGTGCCGATGGTCTTGGCCTTTGATGGGTCTGTAGGAAAACCGGTCTCATCCATGTTGAAGATGGAACTAGGCTTTCCTGCGAGTCCCATTTTATCGATCAGCGTCCTCAACTTGTCGTAAAATCCGTAGACAACGAACGGGTCTGACGTGACACTCTTCCTCGCCAGCTGCATCATGCCTCCTTTCTTCAATGTGAGCCCATGGCGCTTTAAGAAGTTGTTCACCCAGTCCCTTCCTGGCTGATTGTCAAGGAAAGGAGTGATGCATTGGTTAAATTCTAGGTAGTCATGTATGAGAGACTGAAATTCGGCAATGGGAGGAGGCATTCCCATTTTCTCCATAATCTTCACGCATCTCAATATTTCTGCCTCCATTTCATCGGACAGTGCAACCTTCCTTCCCTGCAAACAAAGAATAGATATTGGAATCAATGTAGCTAAGTAATACAAGATATATATATATATATATATATATATATATATATATATATAAATAATATTAAACAAGAATGTTATTGCACATCAACATCAACTCACAATTATTGCCAAGGTAAATGTATCTACAGTATTATAGAACCCATACATATTTATTTTTATATTCAAACCTATTTTCTTAGGCTTTATTGTAATTAGTTATATTTGCACTCACTCTTTTGCCTGTGTATGTTGCAGCTTGGTAGTCCTCAGATTCCTGGTGCTTCTTATGTTCAATCCACAGCTTTCCATACCCGATGTTGTGCTTCCTTGCTGTCTCCTTAATTGCAACACCACTTGCAATTTCTTCCAGGGCGAGTTTAAGGGTCTCATCGTTGTATGGCTTAGCCTTCTTAACATAATTCCGTACCATTTTCTCAAAAATTAAAAGCACAATTAATTGCACATGGTTTCTGTAACTTCTGAAACATAAAAAAAAGGTTAAGTAACGTGGGGCAATTGGCGATCGCTATGGGGTAAATCGCGATTGGGGATGGGGCATTTCACGATCGGTGTGGGGGCAAATGACGATCGAGTTAGCGATCGCCAATTGCCCCCACACCGGTCGGAAAATACCCCACTTTTAAAATGCTGTGGTGTCACTAATACTCGACTAGAAATGCTATGAAAGTGAGGGCGATCGCCAATTGCCCCAAATGCATCAATCGATCGCCAAATGCCCCCAAAATTTATCTGTGTGGCGAATTATAACAAATTTTCTGAAACATTGCAAATGTTTTGAAAAACATTTTTTATATGGTTTTGGGAGAAATTGTGTCACACATTAATTTTTTACCATAGAAAAACTATAGAAGCCCTGAAATGACCGCAAATGAATGCTTCAAGAGTTTATGCACTCATTTCTTGTCCATAGTGATTCTAACTCACCTGAGGCTAAAATCATTTTTTGCCCCCAAAATGACGGAATCGCCATTTGCCCCAAACGATGTATGATTTGAGCCTGGCAATCCTTCAATTTTACGATTAAAAAACTCTCGGCAGCGCACAACCAAGATTATCGCTACTGAACGACTCAGAAATTTATATATATATAATATAAATACCTAAATAAATATATAATTGTATCTATAAATATATATACGCAGCTGGCCATCCTTGAATTCTGCTTTATAAAACTCTCGGCCACGCACAGCCGAGATTTATCGCCTCTGAACGACCCTATGTATAAATTTGAGGGTCGTTCAGAGGCGATAAATCTCGGCTGTGAACGGCCGAGAGTTTTTTTTCTAAAGCAGAATTTAAGGATGGCCAGCCGCGTATCATGTACATATCGCCGGCGAAATTAGACATGCCGGAGACGAGCAAAGACGTAAAATGGTCGATCATCTCAGTTGGCCGCCGATGTCCCTGGGCCGAAAATTTCGTCCCTAAGTGGACATTTCGCCTATGATGCGGAGATGATTTACCGGCGATACGTCTCTTACATTATCCCTTGCTCGGCCATAACACATCGGCGCGACGTCCTCGATTTTCAATTGGGTACAGTCAGTAAATGAACTGCAACACACACGAAAGATTAGTTAGATTAGTCGTTAGTTTTAGCCTCCCTACCCAGCAACAAATGCGATCTAAAGAGAGGGAGGAAGGCACCATTTAGTATGGAGTTAAGGAAACGCGGGATCTACGCAGAAAGGCATAGAAACAGTAAGTTGGGAAGGAAGATTATGAAACAAGATCAAAGTTGAAGAAGACAGTAGTAGGTGCTGAAAAACAGGACAGCAGTGAACCGAAGAAAGGTGGTCCTCAATTTAACAAAAACGTTTTATTTCAACAAAAGGAAGGCCTACATAACTCTCAGCTCGGGCCCTCACATTGTCCCCCTGGGAGCGCTAGTTCCCATGGGTACAATAATTGTATTCCCCTGAGGGGGACACACACAAAAGATGGTCAGCAGTTGCAAAGGAACTATATTCTGCGATACGCAAACATAATTTATCCTCTGCTGCACTCTGTTGCGTCTTTATCAAAAGCTGTAACTTTTGGTTGACTGACGAACACTCCCGGCAACATGCGAAAAATTGTTCGTGTTTTTGGCTCACATCATGTTTTTTTAGGGCACACAATTTTGCGTATTAGTCTTGATATGCCTTTCGTCAGCATGATAAGGCAGTAGCCAGCCTCTTAATTCAGGGAGAGATTTCTAACTTTATCGAAAGTATTGCGTGTACTGCTCAAGCATAAGTGATTACGCCACACTTTTTAACACGCTACTCACCGCAACCAACCCAAGACTGGCTGCCGCTGACATGGAATGATGTGTCGCCGAAAAAAAAAACGTTTCATGTACTGAACTTGACCACTAGAAATTAATATATCATTAGTTCGACACTTTTTTCTATAATTATAAATAACTGTGCCTAAAATATGAGAGTAGGTAAATTATAGCAAAACCGTACTTCAAATATTCTAAATTTTCCGCCACGAGCTAGATCGTGATTTTTAGGAGCTAGATGGAATCTCAATACTCTAGAACTAGCTAAAAAATCCGCTAAATTGGCAACACTGGTCAGTCGCCCATGAGTTTTTCCAGCATGATGGTTGGCAGCAACGACACGCATGGGCAACGGGTGGGAGGCATTAGATCTGGGGTTTAGGGGTTTTTGAAAAGGCGAGGAGGGAGAAAGGGCGTTGCGTCGTGTAAAGCACCCTCCGTCTAAACTCAGCGTACGGGAGGAGCATCATGGCCTGATGTCGACGGAGCTAGCAAATAAGGGGATTGAGAGGCGGTCAAGTAAGCGATGAAGAAGAAAGTAGACTGATTTCGTCCAGCCACTTTTCTGATTCAATCCGTCGTCTCCGAGCCAGCCCAATCGTTGCCACGACGCAGGACCCCTTGGATGGCTGACGCCCTCAGTTTCTTATCTTCATCATACCCGACTGCAGCTAAAGCATCTGATAAATTGAAATACATTAGTAAATATTAACTGTGCAAATGAAAAAAAAATAAATTACCATTTGCCAAATGACTGTTCGGAGCAAGCCAAGCTAGCTCTACTTATGATCGCAACATTTGGCCCATCTGGCTTTGGCTGCAAACAGAGAATAAGTGAATTAACCTAACTCTGAATACAACACTTGATATCGGTAACCTATCGGACAACTGGGTGTTAAGTTATTGGTAATTTATTTTTATAGATAACTTTGAACCCACTTGGCTTGTGAATTTGAATCAAATGATATTCTGTGGATAAAACAAACTGATATTAAAAAGTAATATTGATGACTGACGTCCATGCTATGCTCATATATACTGAAGAATAACCAATTCTTGAACGAAAAAACAGATTATTCATAATAGCATTAAATTATCGATTCTGCCCACTGCAATGCTAATACGCTTTCAAACGTTGCAACCGATCTGCCAGCATTTGTTCCAAAAAATTTGTTTGAATAAATCCCTTTATTTGCATTCCTATGACGAAAGAAAATTATTAGTTAGTTTAAGCCTTCTTATCCACAGAAAAATAAATGCGATCCAAAGAGAGGAAGGAGGAAGGCACCATTTAGTATGGAGTTAAGAGAACGCGGAATCTATGCAGCAAAAGCATAGAAATAATAAGTTGAGTAAGACGTTCATGAAGAAAGATCGAAGTTCAAGAAGAAAGTAGTAGGTGCTGAAAAACAGGACAGCAGTGAACAGAGAAAAAAAGGTCCTTAACATAACAAAAGCATTATACTTCAACAAACAGAAGGCCTTACTAGCTCTTGCTCGGGCCGTCACATTTTCGCCCTGGGAGAGCTAATTCCCAAAGATTCATTAATCGGATCCCACGGAAGGGGTATTACTATAACGGAATGCTATATAAGATATTAGTTAGATAACATGTTAGATTGAGAGTCCCCAGCAGCTAAAAATAGCGTTTCGATGAGAGGAAGGCATGAGGCACCATTTAGTATGGAGATAGAGGAACGCGGAATCTATGCAGAAGGGACATAGAAACAGTAAGTTGAGGAAGAAGTTCATGAAACAACATAAAAGTTGAAGAAGACAGTAGTAGATGCAGAAAAACAAGACAGTAGTGAACCGAAAACTGGTGGTCTTTAACATAACAAGAACATTCTATTCCAACAAAAATTGGCCTTCGTAATTCTCAGCTCGGGCCCTCACACGTTTTCACCATGGGAGTGTTAATTCTCATAGATACAATAGTTGTATCCCGCAGAGGGAAAATATATTAGTTAATAAACGAAAAGAACTGTATGAGCTCACACGAACCTTATATCAACTCACAGGTAGAATGTTCCTTGAAAGAGATTTCCGTCCGTTGATGAGTTTGTCCTAACCCGGAGTAGGTCATTTCCAAGGCCACACCACCGTCATGACGTCATGATGAGCTGGTGACGTGCAGACTGACGCTCACACATCGATGAGGCTCCGTCATCTAGAAATTAAATAGAGAATGTAATTGTGTGCAATAAATCGAAATCAAATGCGCACCCCATTCCGGTAACTGCTCAATTGCAAAGAGAATGAATAATACTGAATAATGAATGACCAGGACATTTAATCATCTAAGTAGGATCGAGATTCATGCCGCCTTTACCTCCGCATTGAAAGTTTTCATGGAGTGTTAAATTCTATATAAACGGTGGATAGGCCAGTCAGTCCAGCCTTTGTGCAATAATTCCTAGCCTCTGAGGGTAGGTACTGCAAAGAGAGCCATCACAGCGTAATATGTGTTATTCATTCTGGTAATGAAAAGTTTTATGTGTGCAATCACTGGCCAACTCTACATTTTCACAGTATTTTTCAATGATTTTATCCTTGTTGCCTACTGCATGCAATTGGATACAGGTATCTTTGATGTCATTTCGGTAATTAATTTTTATGTCTATCCTTATTGATAAACAAAATTGGAATTTCAAAATTTATTCTACACACAATATTCCTGGAAAGTAATTCTGGTAATAAATGTACAGTGTTATATGTTCCGCATTAGAAGGAAATTCATTTTAAATTTTATATTTACACAGAAACATTAAAACAATTCAAACAAACATAATGCAGGGTGTCTCCTGATGTTTCATTTCCAAATTTTACTACTTTTTACGCAAAAAATGACTTCCTAACTTTTACATAATGAATGTTGTCCTAATGTCCAGGAAGTAGGATATCGTCCTATAATGAGTAGTTTGAGTCAGTAAGAAATGCAATAACATGGATGAAAAAAACTCAAGCTGATTAATACATAAAATACTAAATTAACCTAACTTAACATAACTTAACCTAACCTAAATTAATTTAACCTAACATTTCTGCAGCAACACCGAGGTGGAGGGAGAGGGGTGGGCGGCGTCCAAATCTGGCGAGATTGGCGTCTGTGCATCCCGACAGCGGCTCAACTTATTTCAACTACAAAGTGTGATGAAATAAATTATATTAGGCATATATATATGAAAACCGACGCTACGGAGCTTGCAACCGGCTCTACAAGCAGCAGTGCGCGGATCGTGAGGGGATGAGGGGTGTACCACATCAGCAGATGGGAGGAGCACGTAGGGGGTAGAGGCTGTATCAAGGGCTAGTCCGAAATCCATCACATACACGGGAGTTATTGTAAATAAACAAAATAGCACTGAAAAATAGTGGGTCAAAAAAAATCATTGGCTACGAACAAGGGACGAAGAATTCTGGGTATTTGAGAGTAAAGAGCGGAGTAATTTCAAAGTGGAGAGAGGGACACGTCGCATAAGGAAAGGACGCTTAAGAACGAACCAATCAGAGGGCGAGGATTTTCGCGGGCATCCCGCATAACCCACGATGCGCATCCTTTGTGCGGGTGAGGTATAAAAGGGTAGAAGGAGGTAGAACCGGTCTATTTGACTGGTGCAGTGGCAAGGATGTAGGCTTCCTGACGGCCTGAGGGGAGGTGAGGATACGTGGTTTAATTTATTGATAATTCATGTGGAGTCATCGAAACGTAGTACGTCTAACTTCTGGACGCAGTGATTTGCAGAATGCTAATTATTGTTATTTGCATTTTTTTGATTACATTGATTCTCTCAAACAGGATGGTTTGCATTGGGCTTTTAGTATGACGGTAAAATGATCATTTCTCATAGGGGATTTGTTTTGAGACGGCATAAAATGGGGAATCAGAACATTCGTGTTTTATTATTGAAGTGCAGGCTTGATGTTTTTTATGTAACAAACTGCTTTGTGATTTGTTTTGTGAAGCGGGGTAAAATATTCATCCGGATTGATTTCAGAGGGAAATAAATTATGATTGATTTTGAGAATTAAAGGGGAGTAAAGAAGTAGTTCAATCAATACAATGTGAAGTAGGTATATTGCAGGGAATAAAGATTCAAATGGAGCTAGTTACTTAATATGCACATTGTTCACAGGCGGGTTGGGGAAGCTGGCCTACGCGGCAGCTGAGATATCGCGGAGACTTGGGTTCTGTTATAGCACCACGACCGGTGCACGCTTCACATCCGAGAGTTGTAGCGCTACAACCGGCCGAGCGTTCGCAGCCTTGCAGCGGTCAGCCGGCCCGGTACTCAACGCTAATATGGAAACCTGGATGCTACTCAAGTTGTAAATGTGAAGAAGGAAAGAAGCAGAGACGTACAGAGGAGTAAAAATTCATTCTGGCGCGCTGTGTTCATGATGAGTTAGGTGGCGAGCTCGCAAAAGGTAATTGCTTGGTAATTGCTTTTCCAGGTGAAGTTCTAATAATTTATTTCTGAACAGTACAAATCCATTCTGGCGCGCTGTGTTCATTATGAATCAGGTAGCAAGTGCAAATTACAAGGGTGTAGTGTCCATGTTGGGCACCACGGTGTGAAGTGTTCTCGTTGTGAATATCAAGTGGTAGAATTTTGATGTCGAGCATTACATTTTTCCCGGTTTGCCTATGCAGCTGAAGTGTAACCATTTCAGTGCGTCTCATGTCGCTGAGCAGGAGCATCTTGCCTGAGGGCATTGGTGTGCAATTATTGTAGCGATATATATATTTCCTTGTGCCCAAAATCCACGTATTCATCTTAAAATAAAATAAATCCATGTCAATCTTTCAAATTCTTTTATTCTCCATGTCTGGTATGCAGGTGTGCGCAAGCAGAAAAGTATAATACTCATAAATTGTGTGGGGGTTGAAATTCCCTCAAGCGTCTGGGAAGGGGGTCCTAAACCACACCCTTTTCTCATATCGCAACAAAAGGAAATCACAGCGTTGTGCTGATGGCTGTGGCTAATTCAAATTTTGAGTTTATTTACGTGGATGTCGGCAGTAATGGGAGAGTTTCGGTTGACCGAGTTTGAAGAGACTGTACTCTCAGTCAAGTAATTCAGAACAATTTAGTAGCATTACCAGATGATGCAACCCTTCTAAAGAGCAATACAATTGCTCCTTTTGTATTTGTACCTGACGATACTTTTCTGCTTAAATTTATCATGAAGCCATACCCTTTCCAAAATCAAGACAGGGCTCAACAAATCTTTTCCTATCGACTTTCTAGAGCCAGAAGGGTGATTGAGAACACCTCTGGCATTCTGGCCAATAAATTTAGGTTCCTGCACATCAAGATTGCGTTACTCCCAAATAAAGTCGACAAATTGGTATCAGCATCTGTTGTGCTTCACAACCTACTGAGGGAAGAAGTCGGTCATCCATATGGAGCTGTTGATGAAGAAGATTTGAGAAACAATTGTTTGATTCGTGGGAGCTGGAGAGAAGACCGCGAGTTACTTAATTTGGAGAGGAGGCCAGGAAGGCAAGACACTGACGCTAAAGAAATTAGAAAACTTTTTACAGAGAACTTCATCGGAGAAGGATCAGTTCCATGGCAAGAAAATCGTTAAGATCAACTATAAGTAAATGTAATCTTTTGTAATTCATTGTATCAATTAATAGATAAAGTTTATGTGATTCTAGTAATTACTCGTAATATCATTTCCTAAAGGCCTGTTGACACGATCACTGAGTAAGCTCATGAGCAGTGAAGAGAGGCTCAAACCCCAACCATTTGCTCTCGTTTCAGACTCAATGGCGCACTAAACGACACTGCGCACTATGTTTGTCTTCATCGAGCTATCAAAATCTTGCCAGTGTCATTTTAGATGCTGAACGTGGAGGGTGTGTCGTCTCAGCTCCCTGCCTACACGTTCTCTTCGAAAAGTGGCCTTTAGCTGCACAAAAAGGATTTTTTGTAAGCCAACTCTTCGCCCACATTTTCCTCTATCGTTTTTTTTTCTTCTTTATAGCCGCGATAACTGACATAGAGTGCAAGCGCCAATGTCTGTCGCCGAGCCACTATCATACATCCTCTCTCTACCGCGTTCAGGCGCAAACTGAGGATTTTTCCAGAGCAGCACTTCGCCACTGCTGAAAGTGCAGAATGTCCGTATAGACACACTGACTCGACCAAGTACGTTACTGCACTCGTGGTGAAGTTGCTCATCAGTGATCGTGTCAACAGGCCTTACTTAACTCTAAGGGAAGAGGTGGGGATAACAGGATGCATTCAACAACGGGAAGTGAAGACACAGTCCGCCGGAATGAAAATGCACGTATTGTGATTGGTGTTCAATGAATAGCTCTCGAACTATCTTTTTATTTTTAAGTACTATAAACAGCCACTTTGCGGCTAGAGCCGTTTTCTCTTGGAAGGCTGGGGCTTTGACAGTGTTGTGTCAAATATAATTGTGTCAGTCCTCATCGCTTCAGGTGAAATATAAAAGTTTTAAATCATAAACAACACAATGAAAATTTTGACGTGATACACAAAAAGTGAAAACAGCATTGTACTTGATTAGTTTATAACGCTTTTGTGCTGAAGTTATGTATGCGGAGAAACGTTATTTCTTGCACATTCAATGAAGCAATCTGACCGAAAATAGCGCACAGAGTAAAAACGATTGAAATTGCTGTACATGCTATATAATATAGATAGATGCACGTGAGAACATATAAAACGAAACACGTACTAATAACTTGCTACTTGTTCTGTGTTCTCCAAAGAAGAATCAGATGATCTTTTTTCTTCTATTTCTTCCTGAAAATTCAATAATTGGTAACACCAAAGTGATGGCACGTAGATGACCCACAGTGCCTGACCCAGATTTATTCGAGATTTTCACTTTATTTCGCTCCCTGCGATGGTGGTTCCTAATTGTTTAAATTTTATTTTCAATTTTGTCGCTATCAATTTCCAGGTGAAGTTCTAATAATTTATTTCTTGTCATTGATAGCTCTTTCTTTAATGTTCCTGTTTATGTACGTTTTACTCGAGGTTCGCCACAAACATTCATGGTTGTGGTAGAGCTCTACGAGTCTCTCAATACCTGGGCGTGTCCAAACGTATTCTGACATGCTGCAGGCTACGGCTCATCTACCTCCCTCCACCACATCAAGACACGGACTGAAGCGTGGAGGGAGTATATACACAGAACAGTTACATAAGAAGAAGTTCAAAACTACGGTGGACCGCAAGCCCGGTCTACACAAACGTACTCACGCACGCCAACCAATCAGCTTCTAGCAGCCATGGCTGGCAGCTGACGTCATTGGTGCCAAGGCTTTCAATCGGTTCAAGTTTTTATTCAAAAGTTATGAAACGTTTCTTGGCGCAATAAGGATAGTGAAAGCCACAGCAGTACATTTCGATTACTTTGATAAAACTTTTTTATATTGTCCTTCACTATATATAAACGTGAATGTGCATTCATGAACATATATACAATTTATATTTAAAAACTAAGGTGCATTTAAATTAGACTCAGGTTCTGAATGTGATAAAACGTCGGTGGCGTATATTAAGTTTTTCGGAAAGAGTTCATCACCATTTTAAACCTTTGAACCATTAAACACCAGATTCTAATGTTAGTCAAAACAATACGATAATGAATAAATTAAGATGTTTGAGTGATAAAAAACTGATATAAATAAGTAGCACAATTTTCCATTGAGAATTTTTTAAACGTAAGGAGCCGTTTCTGCTGCAATTTCCGATGCACCTCTGTCGCAGGCTCACAGCCGACTAACGACTCCTGATTCAAACAAGAGCCACGTAACAATTTATCGGCTCCGTCATTGGCCCACTGGCACCTACGTCATTGTCGACAGGGCTGAAACTCACTTAGTGATAAGTTGAGGATCTTCTAGTATATGATCTGTGGTATATATCATGGTAGACTAAAGGAGGTACCGTCACTTCTACGGGGACAGCCGCGCACATTCGCTAATTCGGATAGCCAATAGGAGGCTTCATTTCAATCAAGCCAGATGACGTCCCCTCCACACCATGACGTCAGCGGCGGCGGCGGCAGCGTACTACTACGTAGCGTACTCTGCCCTTCCAGACGTACGATCAACAACATGGCCGACTGCCGGTGTGCCTCCGCAAGGTACGGATTTGGATTTTTGGAAAATTGAATTCCGTCCAGCTACGTACAAATCTACTAGAACTAAAAGGTTATCGATCTTCAATTTTATCATTCCGGCAGCTTCATAAATTGACAGATCTATCCAGACTGAAGGAAAATGTACTTTATTCAATCATACAAAACGTTTTAGTACTTTTTCCATGCAGATGAAGCTGACTATTGCCCGCCGTGTTTAATCATAAAAAAGGATAATATAAGGTTCAGTTTCACATATTTATATGAAATAAAACCTGCGATATATTCTGCTTGTAAGTTCACGAACTGAATGAGCAGGAGCATTTATTTACAGTTGTATATCCTTTTTCAGCATTTAAACTTCTAAGCTAAAAAAAGACTTCCGATAAGAAGGCACCATTTAGTTTGGAGTTAAGGGAACGTGGAACCTACCCAGAAGGGGATATAGAAACAGTGAGCTAAGAAAGAAGTTTATGAAAAGAGATAGAAGTTGACGAAGAAAGTAATACGTGCTGAAAAACAGGACAGCAGTGAACCGAAAAAATGGTCAAAAAATCATTAGGACTTCTTTATTTCAACGAAAGGCTTACCTAACCTTTAGCTCAAGAACTTGTACATTTCCCATGGGAGCGCTAGGAACAGAGAGCTTTGATTATTGTTATCGTCGTTTGGGGAAGTTATAATTACTCGCGTTCACGTTGTTGCAATGATTATATGAATAAATGATAAAATACAGAAAATCTAGATGAACATGACACCATTTTAGAACTTCTCCCCACAAAAAAATGGTGTTTCATGAACAGGAAGGAAGAAGGCACCAATCGGTGTGGAAAAAAGAAAAAAGGAAATCTATGCACGAGGTGTGTTCCCAAATATGTTTTGGATAGAAGCATCAAGGTACGAAATTTGCAATGAAAAATCTACCATGGATATGTAAGGTTGCAGAGAATAGGATGGCAATGGACCGGAAAAAAGTCGGTACAAACTAAACAGAATATTTCAAGGTTAGATTATTGGTAGTACAGGCCTCCCTACCGCAACAAAGTCCAACCAAAGGAAGTTAGAAATCATTCAATATGAACTTGACACAACGGGGAATGTGTGCACAAGATTTGTTCCTACACAAGACTCCATCACACACTTAATTAAATTAGATTATTAGTTAGTTTAAACCTCCCTATCCGCAACAAAAGCGATCCAAAGAGAGGAAGGATTGATTAGATTAGTCGTGAGTTTTAGCCTCCCTACCCGCAGCAACAAATGCGATCCAAAGAGAGGAAGGAGGAAGGCACCATTCAGTGTGGAATTAAGGGAACGTGGAATCAATGCAGAAAGGGCATGGAAACAGTAAGTTGTGAAAGAAGGTTATGAAACAAGATCAAATTTGAAGAAGAAAGTAGTAGGTGCTGAAAAACAGGACAGCTGTGAACCAAAAAAATATGTTCCTCAACACAACAAAGACATTTCATTTTAACGAAAGGAAAGCCTACCCAACTCTCAGCTCGGGCCCTCTCATTTTCCCCGAGGGAGTGCTTTTTCCCATGGATGCAATAGTTGTGTCCCTCTGAGGGGGAAGAGTGAATAAAAATCCGTTTATTTTGTTCATTCCATTCGGTGTTTCTCTATAAGGGCTACCGCATTCAATATCGCTCACGAGTTACGCCACAATATTTTCATGTTGAAAATTTTGAATAGTTCAATCGCTAATTAAAAACAAATAATAACAGCAGTGAATCGAGAGATGATCTGCAACGGAATCAAAAACGTTTTCTATTCTCAATCAATTGATGGCTTACCTAAGTTAGTCGTGGGACTTTAAAATCTTCTTCCATAAAACACCCAGTCTTCATTATGAATACTGACTAGTTCTACATATTGTATTACGACATAGATTCAGCCTTCCTTGCTGCTCAAAGCGAGCACAGCTGCAGGACTTTACATATTCTCTCGTAGAACACCAAGTTTTTATTAAAAATACTGACTAGTTCTAAAAATTAGGTTGCGACATAGATTCAGTCTTCCTTACCACAACAATGCTGTTCAAAGCGACACAGTCGCGGGACTTTACATATTCTCACATAGAGCATCAAGTTTTTATTCCAAAAACTGACTAGTTCTATAGATTGAATTCTGACTTGGGTTTAGCCTCCATTCCCTGACTACAATACAACTGTTCAAATAGAGGAAGGAAACGCCAAGCACCGGAGTTAAGAGGAAACGCATAATTAATACGCAGGGTGTTTCCACACAAGAGAACCTCAGTATAGGAACAATAAGTTGAGGAGTAAGGTTACGAAACAAAATTAAACCTGAAGAAGAAAGTCATAGGTGATGAAAAACAGGACACTAATGAACCAAAAAAATTTGGTCTTAACCTAAGGAAACGAAGCATTTTAATTTGAACAACAAGAAGGCCAACTAAACTCTCAGCTCTGGACTTTACATCACTTGTTCTATAAGGATGGGAACAAAATATGAGCCAACAACTCGTCCCTGAATAAGATTAGATTAGATTATAAGTTAGTTTAAGCCTCCCTAACCGCTACAAAAATAGAGCGTATCGAAGAGAGGAAGGAGGAAGGCACCATTTAGTATGGAGATAAGAAAATGAGGAATCTATGCAGAAAGGGCATAGAAACAGTAAGATGGGAAAGAAGTTCATGAAATAAGCTAAAAGTTGAAGAAGAAAGTCAGAGGTGCTGAAAAACAGGACAGTAGTGAACCGAAAAAAGATGGTCCTTAACATAACAAAAAACATTTTATTTCAACAAAAAGAAGGCCTACGTAACTCTCAGCTCGGGCCCTCACATTTTTCCCCTGGGAGCGCTAATTCCCATAGCTACAATAGTTGTATCCCCCTGAGGGGCGTCCCTGAATAAATACTCCTATTACTAAAAAATATATTTAGTTTCTAATTTCTCGATGTTACGTAAACTTTTGACGATAATGAATTAGATAAACTATTTTTTCATCAAAAACAATAGTTGGTACACCACCGTCCACTCAAGGCACGTTCATCATTTTCCGGCTAATAAATTCCGAAATGTACACCCAAGACAACATAAACTGAGCATTCAAATCTCGGTAAGGACTAGTCGTACATAATGACTTACTAAACATCACAGAGCGCAAACGGCAGCCCTCCTAATGCACAAGCGCTATCTTCAAACATCAGGACTCGTGCTCTGCATAACAGTAAGTTATTATCATCATTATCTAAGAAAGTTTTAGCCTCCCTTAACCACGACAAAGCTGTTCCAAGAGAGGAACTAGAAAGACACTATTTATTATGGAATTTATGGAACGCGGAATCTATGCACAAGGTGCACAGAAATAGTAAGCTAAGAAAGAAGTTCATGAAACAAGAAAAAGTTGAAGAAGAAAGTAGTAGGAGCTGAAAAACAAGGGATGAGTGAATCTAAAAAAATGGTCCGCAACAAAACAAAAACGTATTCCATTTCAACAAAAAGAAAGCCTACCTTAAGTTTAGCTCAGGCCCTCACATAGTCCCCCTAGGAAAGGTAATTCCCACAGATACAATAGTTGTACCCCCTGAGTGAGGGGCATACCAGTAAGTAAAGAAGTCTTAAATAAAAATAATGACATGTTAAATTCAAAAAGGAAAAAATGTAGCATAATAGACTATAGATTAGATTATTAGGTAGTTTAAGCCTCCCTATCCTCAACAAATAAGATCCAAAGGAAGGAAGTAAGAAGGTACCATTTAGTATGAATTTGCGAACGCGGAATCTATGCAGAAAGGGCATAGAAACAGTAAGATGAGAAAGAACTTCATGAAACAAGATCAAAGTTGAAGAAGAAAGTAGTAGGTGCTGAAAAAACAGGACAGCAGTGAACCAAAAAAAGATGGTCCGTACCAAAACATAAACCTATGTTATTTTGACAAAAGGAAAGCCTACCTAACCTTCAGCTTGGGCCCTCACATTGATAATAGACTATAGAGATAAACATTAGTAAGGCCAGTTCACGTCAAACTTACTATTTGGGTACCGTTTCTTCTAGCTCAGTGCGAGTGGGAAGCCTACGACGCATCTTTCACCAACTATTGGATGCATGCTCCAAATCAGTCATTCAAAACGGTAAAATAGTTTTTACACACAATTGTAAGATCATCAATAAGCAGAAGTAAATTCATCGGCACGCTCAGAAGCAAACTGCATTGTTTAATAACAAGACAACACTCCAGATAACTTTTTAAAATGTATGTTAACTTTGTAGAGACTGCCGGGAAGTGTATCTATTCCAACATAAACCGTAGAATGCAAAAACTTGAAAGGTAAGCATAACTCTAGTTCCGTGTGTATTTTCACAGCCAGTCTAAAGTTTATCAAATAATTCATATCGAAACGAAAACAATGAATGTGTCATAAGAATGCATAGGTTTCAATGAGTACATCCAATTTTTTTGCTGAGTTCCAACTACGAGAAGAAAACAAGGATAACAAATACGTGTAGCGCGTAGATAGTAATGCTTATTTATAACGCTTCACCCTAGCAATGGACCGGAACAAATCAACAAATAAACCTTGCACTACCATCCGTTAATGTGTTTTGAGCGAGACAAGATTGAACGACATTATAGTTCACAGCCTTAAATTATAAACAGACAAAGAAAAAAGGTTTATCACACGCTTGATAAAATAAAACACATCAAAGCCTTAAATTCATCTGACACTAACAAAATAAGGCCAGCACAAGTCGAAGACTAAGTGGTTGTTCATTAACAGTCATTGGGAGTTTAATTAACACCACTTACTGAGCTGAGAGCAAGTAGTGCGCAGATATTTGTACAAATGTAGGTTGTATGGTGCCTCGGACAGAATGATGAGCCTTAGCTTGCCTGACTAAATGTCTCAAGTTTGGTCACAGCAGACAGGAATGGCACCAGGCCATCCAGAAAACACAAACATAAGTTTACTTTCAAGTCCAAATTTACTGGCTCCACTTGGCTACCAAATGAGAGACACAAATTATATCACACAGAAATTTTACCTCATCTCAATCATTTTTTTTTGGCGTGTTAATTTGGCTTACAGCCGAGTAGTTGAGTGAGTAACACTAACACTAAAATTAAGCTTTGTTATATTTCAATCGGAATGTATGAAGTGTTGCTGTACATACAGCAACGGGGAAGTTATGGGTTTTACAGGAGGAAACGGTAAATAGCACGTAATTGATTCAAATGAAATAACGGAACTATAGGCATAAGTTAACTGTGAATACAGAAGTGCATTCAAACAGCTGCTCTGCAACATATCCGCCCAATGTGTCCATAACACTATTGCCAGCAGCCTACACCCATGTAAAAAACGATTTAAAATCCAGAAACAATCTGAAATAAGCTGAATAATGTGATACAACAAAATTTATTATATTTCACTCTAGAACATGAGAACAAGGACTCGGGAGAAAAGTGCAGTGAATCACTTGTGCATCACAGAAAAGGTACCCTGCAGAGCTCTATTGTAAGCTCTGATTGACTATAATATTCTACATCTGAAGGAAAACTTTATTTACATTTTTATTTTGGAACAGTAGGTGGGATGTTTAGGGCAGTTATCATGAATTAATTCACAAACATTTTTGCTGAAGCCTAGTAAGTGGCTGATTTGATTCAACAGATACTGCAAGAGCCTCTTATAAAAATAATAGCACGAAAGATTTACTGCACAATTCAAGTCCCTTGTACAGATTAACAGACCGAATATGCTTTTGAAACGACACAAAAAAAAGGAAATAGGAAACTTGTTCACTGAAAATGGAACAACTTATAGTGCAGTGAGTCAAAGAATTTCTTCAGCTGCTGGTGATGCATGTCTGTTTTCATGACGAGGTAACCGGAGCTCTAGCGGCAGCATCTTCCACTTCCCTCAGCAAAAATTCCTCCAATATTGGTGGTTCAGTTGAATACCGCAGCAGCTTTTAGCTCCTCTTCATCCACCTTGATGACGTTGAAATTATTTCAGTTTCACCCGGTACCTGAAAGGCAAATAAAAATTATTGAATTTCTCAAGTTAGCAGTTTTTGAATTTGTTTCTGGCTCAATAAGCACACATTTTAGTTGGTAGTAAGACAACAGATTGAAATTTGTCACTGGAAATATGATGAATCAAGATGCAGGTGAGAGTATTTAATAAAAAGATTCAGCTGTACAGAGAGATGATGTTGAATATGAAGCAATATTGCAATGCATACACAAGGAAATGGAGGCAATGATAAACTATAGTGTAATACAGAATGTCAAAATACAAGGAGTCAAAAGGGAGAAAGTGATGGGGGAAATGAGCAAAAAGGAGCTGTGGAAAAATTAAAAAAAATTAAAGAAAACTGGTAAAATTAAGTGTAATAGGCAGTGAAGTATTGTACATAGCATCACGTACAACAAATAAGGCAGAGAAGCACTGCACATAGGTTCAAGTACAACCAAACAAGGTAACACACTCACGCTGGTTCTCACAATTTTCCATTAACAGTTATTTTTGGGTAATATACGTAAATTTATCAGTGTTATTTAATAACAATCCCAATGTCACATTGCCTTATATATAAAAAACAAGTCAAAAAAAACAAATACCAATTTGGTAAGACTCATAAAAAATGACAAGTAAAGAAATAAGCCCTTAATCTGGAGAATGTTCTACATTTCATTTTTGCTTGTATGTATTCCTTAGTGGATTACCAGACTCATTTTACTTCTATTAAGAAACATAAAAGGAGAGCAAAATACAAATGCAATCATTGACATAAACATAAGACATGCATTTTTGAAACATGGCTCTGTTGCTTTACATGACATTTTTGAAGCACTCACAATAAAATTATGATGAGCAGCATGAATTTTCACCTCATATCTCAAAAATATTGATAGAAGCTCACCATGAATGGTAAGCATAGAACAGTTAGACATCTATAAAAATGCATTTCCAATTATGCTCAGAACAGTGTCATTTCCAAAAAAAAGATTGCCATAAAAAGTAGCACTTTACAATGGAAAATCATAGACAAGATTTTGCATCTCTCTTGTCATCTTTCACCTTGACATTTAGCTACAAAGTAGAAAGTTATTAAGAGTTAATCAAAAGTTTCAGATTAGATAGGCTACACAAAAAAATGAGCTACTCTGAATTATTATTATTATTATTATTTTTTATCATTATTATTATTATTGTTATTATTATTAATAAATAATAAAGTTTTAGCGTCCCATAACCACGACAAAAATTTTCTAAGAAAGGAAGGAGGAAGGCACCATTTAGTATGGAGTTGAGGGAAGGAGGAATTTATGCATAAGGTGCACAAAAACAGTAAGCTAAGAAAGAAGTTCATGAAGCAAGAAAAAGTTGAAGAAGAAAGTAGTAGGTGCTGAAAAACAGGACAGCAGTGAACCGAAAAAAGATGGTCCGTAACAAAACAAAAACCTATTCTATTTCAACAAAAAGTAAGCCTACCTAAGCTTTAGCTCAGGCCCTCATATTGTCAAGCTATTCTGAAAATGCATCCAATGTACAGTACATAAGTTTTACAGTCTGCAGTCCAAACTAGCTTTCATGCTGAGCACTGCAGATTCTAAGCTTACTACTTGCTAATTTCAACAAAAAGGAGAGATCAAAATTTCAACAATGCCAGTGAAGTTTTTCCGGTAAATGTTGAGGACTTGACCATAATTGATTTTCGAATTTTCGATGCCTAAATAATGTTAATCAGATCAAAAGAAACAAGTTTTCTTCAATGCACTTTCCGTCGGAAACGAGTATTTTAAAAGTTATTGCGGTAAATGAGTTAACGGAACTCCAGTGCTTAAGGCGGGAATAAATAAATAAGGGAAGCATCACCCTATTACAAACATAAAGAGGTTGGGTCGAGAGGGGTAGCCACAGTTCTTTTTGTGAAAATTATAAATAAATTTGAATTCTACTATGCATAAACATAGTTAATGAGATGACGAGTTAAATTTTCGATGCGAAAGATTTAATTCGAATGTTCCCAGGTACTTCGAACCCACACTATACCGGGGTTGAAGTCACGGACGGACTTGCGGTCATCTCAAGGCTGCCAGTTACGTTGAAGCAGCGGTAAACACTTTATTACAAACGTAAAGAGTTTGGATCGTGAGGGGTAGCCACAGTTCTTTTATTGAAAATTATAAATAAAGTGAAATTTTAGTATGCATTAACATAGATAATGAGATGACGAATTATATTCTCGATCCGAACGACTTAATTCGAATGTTCTCAGATACGTCGAACCCACGACATACCGGGGTTGAAGCTACGGACCAGCGGTCATCTCATTGCCAATTACGTCGGAGCAACGGTCCTGGGCGGCTACATGTGTTTCGTGTGAATCTGATTACTTCAGCACAATAGGCGAATTCATAGAAAAAAATTGTGAAGCAGTTGCGTTTCTGAAAAAGCTCGGTGTTTGGTCATTTTCATTTGTCATTTTGGGGTTTTCCCCTTCTTTTTGGCGGGCTTGGACAGACTCGATCATTCGACGTAATGGGTCGGTTTCAACCTTTTTTTATAATTTTCACTAACAGAACTGCTGCTACCCCTCACGACCCAACCTCTTTACGTTTTTAATAGGGGGTTTGCTTCTCTTATTTATTTTTTCCCGCATCAAACATTGGAGTTAAGGCGAAGTCGGCTTGGTTGGCGCGCGGCAACGCCTGTTTACTTTCACGTCGGACCGCGCGGTATATTTTTTCCCGCCTGATACAATGGAGTTCCGGTAACTCATTGACCGCTATAACTTGTAAAATACTCATTTCCGACGGGAAGTGCATTGAAGACAACTTAATTATTTTGATATCATTATTATTTAGGCATCGAAAATTCGAAAATCAATTATGGTCAAGTCCTCAACATTTACCGTTTTTTCATTGTAAACCTGGTAAAATTTGTGATCTCATCTTACTTCCAGAATAATTTACACATAAAAATTTAGATACTATTAGAGATGATATCACCCTACCACAATATTTATGTAACCTTTTTGGAATGAAAAGCTTATAATATTAATTTTTTTTAAATAAGCAGTATGTCATTGATCAGCATAGAATTTGTGCACATTATATTCTTATTTATTTATTTCCTTTATACTTCAAATTTCAGGCGAGTCAACGGCATTTTCCTATGGAACTAGCATATCGAATTTGAACTGGTCTACTGCATCTGGTTTCAAAGATTTGATAGAGAGATACAACTTCATCAAGGGAATAAATCAGTTATGAGCAATCCTTTTTAAATTAAATTTAAATAATATTCAAAATTCAATTTCTTCCTTCCAGGTCCAAAGTCCTGTGATCATAAAACCACAGCACAACACCAGTTTTCAACACCACTTAGTGCATCTTCAATGCCGATAGGATTCTTCGGTAGTCGGTGTTTATGAAATGGCGGCTGCAAACATGAATTCGACATTAAAATTATTCAACTGGACAATTCCACTCGGCGCAATCAATTCTTTAAAATTGAAACCAGGGCATTGAAATATCTATGATAAATTTTTAGAATTATTCTGACACCAAATAACTGAAAACTTTTTAATTTAACTTGAGGCGGCGACATTGCACTTCACTCGACTCGTCAACACTTCGTTTGAACTTTGAACGGCGCGGCTAGATTCAAGATTGTCGTACCAGTAACGCTGACAGTGATGCCAGATTTCGGGTTAGCAGTGTTGCCAGATGCAATCTGAGCGTTGCTATTGGTGCGATGTCATGACGTCACCTACACACCACTCGATTTTATAAAAGACTGGTTTGCAGCTACCTTGTTTCGTCTACCATGGTATATATGGAGGGAGCATAGCCGTCTGTGAAGAGAACCAGTTTTTGAGATTTCTCCTGTGTCTGTGGTAACCAATAGCCGTCTCGCGAGTGTGACGTCAGCACGGAAGCCAGTTACCTACCAACTACACTAGAGTGCGCACGCGCTCGCTGAATGCTCTTCCAGCTGTTTAGTTAATCATTAAGTCGTTAATGATTAATTTGGGATTCTAAGACTCCGAAAGATAATAAATTGTGATTCCTCACTTGAAGACACTTAATAATATAAAAATTACCAGCAAAGATACATTAAGAGTTGAAAACTATAAAGATTACAGGCCCTTGATTATAACAAATTAGAGCGACTTGCACGCGCACCTCACCCTTTGACTTGTGGTGAGGTACTAATCTTGCTTTGGAAAATGAGAGCCATTGAGAGGAAGGGTTGTAGGGAAGGTGGGTGGAGCAACTTCAGCCCAGCGTCTGTGGTTGGCTCAGAATCGGGCATGGAGCGTGCCCGAGTGTTTCAACTTTTGCAGCCAAATTGAGCCCGATCGGAGTGCGCTATGCTCCCTCCATATATCCTAGCTCCATGGACTGAAGATGGAGTGATTGACAGCAGACTGCGGCAAAGAATGGTTAGGGAGAATGTCCAAGTAATCCTCACGGTATCCGCCTGCTAGCCCGGCAACAGTGTATGTGCCCGTCGAAGTGACACTCTAAGTGTTGAAAAGAGTGTCAATGTAAACGCACCATTACAGTTTTGAGGGTAAGGCGAATTTTTTTGCGTCGTAACGATCAAGGTGAGTACTATAAAATTAAGATTTTTGATAAGTTGATTTTAAATTTTTTATGATTTTTTTTTATCGCTATATAGGGAAAAAAATGATATTTTAAAAATTTAAAACTTCATAAAAATTTTCTCCGAAGCGATATCAAAAAACTGATTCTTTATGTTGTTGACCATTTTATTGTGATTCGAACAAAAAAATTAACCGTCTCTATGTACAATATTGGGTGAGAAATATTTTTTTTAGAAATTTCGTTTTGAAGCGGGGGGGGGGGGGGGGGGGGAGGGGTGGACTGATGGGTCAATTTCAAGAATATTAGGGCCCGCCCTGAACATCCATTCGAATGTGATAAACATGTTGTGAATACCTCAGAGCCTATTTCACTCTTGAAGTATTTTTTATAAATTTCTGAATATTTATTGGCCAAAACCGTTCGATTTTCTTAAGGGAACGCGGAATCTATGCGGAAAGGACATAGAAACAGTAAGATGAGAAAGAAGTTGATCAAAAAAGATTAAAGTTGAAGAAGAAAGTAGTAGGTGCGGAAAAAACAGGACAGCAGTGAACCGAAAAAAGATGGTTCGTCACAAAACAAAAACCTATGTTGTTTTACAAAAAGGAAGCCTCCCTAACCTTTAGCTCGGGCCCTCACATAGTCCCCCTGGGAGCGCTAATTCCCATAGATACAATAGTTGTCTCCCCCTGAGGGGGAAGTTAAGCTTATAACTTTGTGCTAATTTACATATTTTTTATTACCAAATACAATTTTTTCATTAAAACTCACAATGAAGAGGTTCACTATTAACACACAATCACAATTCATAAAATAAATCACAGAGCATGAACAGTGTAGGGATAATACAAATGTATAATAAAGCTGATAAATCATTAAATATTCAACAATATCAACCCAAGGAGAAATTTTGAGCATATGAGGTTAAAGTCATTCTGATTCCCACCACTCGGCTGCTTAATGTCATTTGAGGTTTATTACTTGACCATCAGAAAAGAAAGCAGCATTCCAAGCTTTAAAAGAAATTAAAAAAGAATCTTAGCTCTGACTAATGTTACAACTGCATTTCGTTGAATGAGAAAAATGTACCCTCTTAAGTTTGAATCAATGGGAAGCAATTGAAAAGTTTGCAAGATTTATTATGGGAAAACAGAAAGAGATATTGTTCCATGAAAATGAAAGACGCGATTTCTGAAGCACCGTCCGCGAATACGGTAAATCTGTGGCAGTAACATCACAGAACACTTGCATTAGAAAAACTTCAAAGTACGGTGGACCCAAAGCCCGCTCTAGACAAACGTACTCACGCACGCACGCCAACCAATCAGCTTCTAGCAGCCATGACTCGCAGCTGGCGTCTCTAGTGCCAAGGCTTTCAATTGGCTACGTATCCCGGCTTTACTGTGATACTCGTTTGGATTGAAGGTCTAATTTTCATGCTAAAGTTATAAACGTTTCTGGGCGTAGTAAGGATAGTGAAAGACAAAATAGATAATTGCGGTAATATTGACGACACTTTTTTAATTATTTCATTCACAATACATACACGTAAATGCGCATCCATCTACATATCTGCAATTCATATTTCGAGAGTCACACGCAATTAGGTTGAATTCATGTCCTAATAGTGGTAAAATAATCAAAAAGTGCAATGAGTTCAGCCGTACATTTTTTTATTTTTCTTCGGAATCGAACACCAAAGTGGTGTAGGAACGCTCGCGAAAACGATTAGGGGTCAATATTGAGTTTAATGTTGTCAACGATTGTCATAACTTCGTTGCCATAGATAGGTAATATAGTAGATTTTAGGACGTTTTACATGAATGACAATGTGCCCGGAAATGCTTAGTTTTCGAGTTATTTAAGTTTGAAGTTATACGAACGGCGCTTCTGAATGGCCTTTTTTGCGCAAAAGCAGTCATTGTTGAACATGAACGGCAGTTTCGGTATGGCTGTTGCGGTGAAAGGTGCATCGTTGGCAACATTAAACTCAATATTGACCAAGATAATAACATATATTGCGTAAAAAGTTACTTCTCGTGCTCATGCAGCATTATTGGAACACACCGTTTTTGCGCGGGAAAGTCGGCGTAAAAAGTTACTTCTCGCACACATACAGCATTATTGGAACATACTGTTTTTGTGCGGGAAAGGCAATTCATGACCGCCGTTCCTGTAACTTCAGAGTTGAAACGGAAGCTAACCCCCTATCACAAACGTAAAGAGGTTGGGTCGTGATGGGGAGCCACAGTTCTTCTAGTGAAAATTATGCATAAAGGTTTTTAGTGACGTCCGTTTACATACAAGGTGGCTTTGCATACAACGTAAGCTCCAAGATGGCGGCCACCATCTTGGAGCTGATGTAAACGGACGTCACTAGAAACCATCGACATAAACCTTTCAGCTTTGACATAATTTTCACTAGAAGAACTGTGGCTTCCCCTCACGACCCAACCTCTTTACGTTTGTAATAGGGGGTTAGCTTCCGTTATTAATTAAATTCCGCTTGGCGCGCTCGCTTCCTTTGGCGCGCGAAAGCCAACTTCAAAGTTTAATAATTAGAAAATAACGCATTAGCGGGCAGAATTTAATTCATTTAAAATGTCTTCAAATGTGTTCTTTTATTGACTTGGCAACGAAATTATGAAAATCGTAGACAACATCGAACTCAATATTGACCCGATTAGGCATGGGTTTACAAGTTTGCATCTAACAACATTTCACACACATATTTTTGCAATTTACAGACTTTCGTGTAGGTTTACGTTAATTTTTAAAGAACATAAAACATTTCGTGAATTTCAATAATTTCTATTTGAACAACGAAACACTTTGTCTCTCCAAGTTTTCGTTCCAATTTGCTATGAACATAAACAGGGGAATTTGATGTATTCTAGAAAATTTTATGCAAATAATTGCGCTTTTCTAATACATGGAGCAGTTTTTGCAAATGATTTAGAACATAAATTTCGAAAAAGACATGGCGGTGGCATAAATTCTCACGCTATTATTTTTATTGAAACAATAATAATGAACTAAATAATGAACTATCAGGCTAACAACCAGAGACGACCTGTAGTAAGTTTCATCTATGCGCCAACATACCAAGCAGCAACATTTTTATCCGGTATTTTCCATCTGATAACTAATGATGCACCGCAAAAATTGATTAGTGGTGTTCAAGCAACGTTGTATTTGAAGGAAATATAGCACCCAAAAAAACCATGCAGGTTTTCCATGATAAAAGGAGTGGTCCAGGTGCTTACCACCTGAGTGTTGCTCTACACGTTTTACTCAAAATTTGGAATGAATTAATTAATCCGTCGCGACGGACTTGCAAATTAATTAAACCTTCAGTAGCGTCGTCACGTCACTTGCAAAGTTTCTGAAGCATCTAGAACTTGTCAGGAGTCAAATATATTCAATGGAATCATGAAATGAACGTGCAGGTCAGCGGGATCTTTTCCAGATGAGCCCCGCTACTAATACAACGCATAAGATCACCCACTTGTAACTTTCGAAATATTGCACCTATCAACTTCATATTACTCTCAAAAGAAATATTAAAATATTAAACGATTAACGCGAAAGAATGTTTCATTACTTCTTTCCAGAGTAATTTCAAGTCGATAGGAGCATTGTTTCGAAAGTTACAAGGGGGTGAACTTATTTATTGCATTAGTGGCGGGACTTATCTGGAAAAGATCCTGTCAGTAGAACATCGATGGGATCATGTGTTGCGTTGGCGGAAATAAAAATGCAATAATTGGAAATATGAATAAATGCGTAACTCACTTTCAAGCCCGTTTCAGAAACGCTACGTGGAATTAAGATGCATTCACAGCTCACAGCCCTTGCAGGCGATATACCTACTGCTTTTTTTCAATAAAAGAATAGTGTCAACAATATAACTAAATTCTCAGTGGAATTGGAAACCAATAGCTGCATCCTTCATCTAATAGTTTTCCTAATTGAAGGCAGGCTGACGTTCAAGGTGTATCGTAAACCCACGCAATGGAAGCTACTTAGATTCTTTCACATGCCAGCCTTTACTCTAAAAACAAAAGTCTAGTCAATTTATATACAAGTGAGTTTACGCCTTCCTAACCACAACAATGGTGTTCCAAAGAGAGGAATGAATATAGACATGTACACGGAAGTCTGTGCACAATGTGTCCTCTCACTCAGACCTTCTTTGTGCGGTGACACGAATGCTGCTGTGCCTTAGAATAATGTGTCCGTGATACGAAAAACTCTGCGCAATTGGGGAGGAATAGGAAATTGAGCGGCCGAGAGCATTTAATGCGAAAGGTACAAACACGACATTTCTTTGAACAGAAATGAAATTAGGTACTGATGTGGGTAAAACTGCTTCAGGCGGCCACGAATTTCAGAGAAGACTAATGCGGTGCAGTTTTCTCCCACCAACTGCCGTTTAAAGTCTCCTGGGAAAGTTAAGAATACGTTAGCTTTGTTATTCTGAATTTACTAATCACAGTGAGAGTAGGGCGAAAGCCCGAACAGTAATAGTAAGACGAAAGCCCGAACAGTAATAGTTGGGCAAAAGCCCGAACAGTAATAACAGGGCGAAAGCCCGCTCAGTAATAACAGGGCGGAAGCCTGAACAGTAATTGATACTCTTAATTAAATTTTAACCTAGTCGCCTGGAAAAAAGTAGGGGTCGACTGGTCTAAAAGCTCCATGGACACCAACTCACTAGCAGACATGCGCCCAGTCCAAGAGTGACGAACCTCTAATGTCCGCCGAGTTGGGAGCTCCTCCGACGACAGATGGTTAGAGCAAGCTTGCAGGAGTCGTGCTGGCGTAGGACTCACAGCTTCGGCATCGCACCATCATTACGTCCGTCGATGCATGGGATTCCCAGCTCCCGCTCAGAACCACCAGAAGAGCTCAGCAGCGCGGTAACGGTGGGCTTAGCCTCTCATCCTCCCGTCGCCTGTTCGCCTTAAAACGTTGCAGGGAAGACGCATCAAAACCCAAAACTGAGGTTCGGAGTAAATTAGCCCAGCGGCCAAAACTACGTGTAACCTGCCGCGACAGGGAAGAGCCACCCACAGAGTCAGTAGCCGATAGTTATTTTCTGCTGACGACTGGGTCAGATGGCCAGAGCAGACCTTTTTCTGCTGTGTCTAGAGCAGATACAGTAAACTGGATGCGGCATGTACGTCAAACTTAAACTAGGAGCTGTCTACCAGCGTACCAGGACTACTCCTAAACCATTCGACCAAACCTAGATCATTATTTTATATATATGATGACATTTCAGTAGTCTTTCGAGCTTTCTGCTGCTGTCACTCACCCTACTTTGTCCAATTCTGGCTAGTAGCTTGAAAAATTCGTCCTGCTACAATTCACAGACACTTCAATGAAGTATGAACTCAGTGGTTATTTCAACACGATCAACCTGTGTCGTTACCCTCCATGATGCTGCAGAGCATTGTTTACTGGTCACTAGTGGCACGCCTAATCGCACAATAATGGCAAGCCACGATGCCCCAGGAGTGGCAGGCCACGATGCCCCATGAGTGGCAGGCCTCGATGCCCCACGAGTGGCAGGCCTCGATGCCCCAGGAGTGGCAAGCCTCGATGCTCCAGGAGTGGCAGGCCTCGATACCCCAGGAGTGGCAGGCCTCACAGCATCAGGAGCAGGAAATTCAACACTGGCAGCTAATGGATATATACAGGAAGAAATTAAGAACAGTGTTATATCATCTTGAATAAAATTGAAGCACACTACCCAATAAGTAGCGCTTCCAGCAACCTTAATTTTTCCTTTGTTTAAAGCTCTACCACCATGAAATGATTTCACAGAGCAAGTGAAAGGGAATGAGTAATATACTCATTTGGAATAAGTACCATTCAATGTAAATCCCAGGAAATGTAAGAGTCAAATTAGGCTCCTAATACTAATCCATATAATCTGGCAATGCTTGTAAATTATCAATACGCAATGTATGGCTCAGGGTGTGTTGGCTCCTCATTCATGAGTACCCACACCATTTTAAAAACACAAGCCTTTGAGATATAAAAAATGTTATTTCTACCCCTTCAGATGCAAATTAATCATATAAAATAGATCTAATAATTTAACTTAATCATACTATTACCCAGCTTCTATCCATTGTTTCTTGTGAACAATTGCCAAGATCCTTTTGAAATTTTCACCGCTGACACTCAAAAATAGAAAAGATCTAATCATGCAAAAAAAATTAATTAACATGTTTTTGACTTGCACACCCTATTATGGCAATTATGCGCAATATTTATGAATGTTTAAATAAATATATTTGCTGTTTATTTTTTGAAACACCAGTGCACATAAGATTTCCTTCAAAAACGCTGTTCATTGTTAAGCACATTAGAATACAACAAATTTTGTATATAAATTAATTAAATACAACCCATCATTGCCTACACGACATTTTTTTAAAGTGACATTTCCTAATTCTGTAAAGTGGTGTGCAATACATTATTGTGATTTTCAATTTTAACATGATCTGATTTTAAAATGTACTTCACTTTTTCAATATATAAATTTACTAATTTCAAAGAGAACATTCTTTACCTCAATAATCTTTATTCATTTTAACTGGCTTTCTATTCATTCAATTCAAGTCAAATTTCAATTTGCAAGTAAAGTTCATAATAATGGAAATTCCATTTATCCTGAACAAAATGTCAGAAAGACCCCTTGAATACGTTTTTTCACCTTGAATAATCTAAGGCAAATCCTATGTAAAATTTTCATGGCCATCTTTTGTGGCCAACTCTGCGTGACCGCTTTTTGTGAATAACTTTATTTGAACACTTTTCATTGCATAAAGGGCCACATTTGAAAGTGATCAGACATAGGATAAGAAGCTGGCATACTCAAAGCCCAATCATTCATTTTACTGCAGAAAGTCAGAGTAGGTACACTATTATTTCTCTACAAGGCTACATGAGTGTAGAAGCCTACATGATTTTTGTTAATTTGAATATAAGTAACGAGCAGTAGAAAAATAACATAAATTTAAAAGCAAAACAATTTTTGAAATAGATCATGTAGGGTTATTCAGAGAAATCATGATAGCATAATGATTACTCTACGTAATAGCTGAGCATAAATTAATTTTGAAAATCTTTATAATGGTCAGATTATTTATACTGAGATTTTATTCAAACTGTGTAACAGTCACTTATTAAACGAACTTCTAATGAGGTACTTTGATTGTGTTAATTAATATGAAACAAACAATTACTGCATATACAAAATAAATAGGAATACAGCCAATTTGTGACATTTTCATTTGCATTCGTTTATTCATTTCATTAATAATTATTTTTAAAATTGCAATTGTAACGAAATTTTGCATAAAAAGAATATGATATTCAAATCTTAGTGTCAATTAAATTTTTGGGTTATCTACTGTTTTCTTTATTTTAGCGTCAGCTACAAATATTATTTTTTGCTAGGCTCAAATTATTGATAATTAAAGTTGAAGCATATTTAATTTTTCTCCTTCATTTACTCCATGCTATTATGAAGTAAATGAAAAAGCTTTTATTTTTTGCAAACAATTACAAGAAACTCATTAGTAATTTATGAAGCTTGATTCAGTGAGTCATTTGGGATAAATGATGCAACTAAAAGTTTTGCAGTACCTCGGTCTTGCCGAGCTATTTAAGGAACAGGTAAGGTTTCAAAATCTTTCTGGCATTTCTGACGGGAGAGAACGACAGAAATGCTCTCCACACACAGAAGAACCTTTTCGGGATTTTGGATATAATATCCATCTTCAACGTTGCAGTGCAAAACAGTTGAGCTTAATCAAAAATCGAACACTTTTTTAAGCGTAGCAAGACGGAATTTTTACTTTTGTAGCTACGTCGCAACAGTCGCAGTCGCCCTAACCAGATGTAAACAAAGTCACGTGACGACCTGTCTCTACGTGACAATTTTTTGGCTCCGTCATTGTCCAATTGGTAACTACGTCATCGCGGCCAGAGCTGAAACTCGCTTAGTGATAA
Source organism: Morinoia aosen (assembly GCA_030386875.1). Lineage (NCBI taxonomy): Eukaryota > Metazoa > Arthropoda > Malacostraca > Amphipoda > Talitridae > Morinoia > Morinoia aosen. Next base: position 41,744,715 of record CM059578.1, on the reverse strand, counting down.
GTTTAGGATCTTCTAGAATATGGTCTATGGCAAGAGGCCTCCCAGTACGATGACTAACTCCACGATGCTGGGCAATCCTTATATAAAACGGCAAGATCGTCATACCGACGTAGCCTGATGTACACTGTACACAACTAAATTTGTAAGCTAAGGACGCCCTCATTCGCTTCGGATGTACAACTTCATACCGAAAAATGAGCCTATTTTGAATGAATAGACAGAAATTAAGCACAATTTTACGTCAGGGAAATAGCGATTGAAAAGCAATTCCAAATCTCTAGACACTTTATCAGACAACTGGCGAAAGAAAGGAAAACTGCAATACAAACATTGTACAGGGTAGACATTGGCACTAACTAACATAACGTTCAAATTTAACGATGTGTAATATTAAATAATGATTGACCTACGAGCAGTGTTCCTGGTTTTTAGATTCCTAATGCTATTCTTACCTGAACGTTATTTATGCTATATCTCGAAAACTAAGCACATGCGAGCACAATGCCATTCGTATAAAACGTCTTAAAATGTCTCCAATTACCCAAATTTCGTTAAGAAATTTTAAAAGTTGTTGACAACATTAAATTCAATATTTACCTTTCTAACATTTCTATTATACGAAATTTTCGACGTATAGCCTTACGATATTTTCTAAACATTTCACTCAATGTTTTCAGAATCCATGGAGGATTTGGCAACCTCAGTAAACGGTCGCACAACAGGAAAATGTAATCCTTGACCAGAAATTCTTAAAAAATACAATAAAAATATAAAGAAATTTGTTTAAGAAAAAACCAAATCCGCAAGTTGTATTTCGAGTTTTCCTAGGGCCAATCAGTCTGAAAATAACAATAAAACCTGAGGTAAATAAATTGTTTAAATTGTTTGTTTTCCAATTCTCAAGTGGAATTCCGAGAGCAAATGAAAGCATTTTTAACAATCATTTCATACGAGTTTCTCTCAAAACGTAAGGGGATGATGGCCTTACGGTTTTTGGTCAATTTTTCACTTAGGCCTTCACTGACGCGAAGCGATTGATGCGACGCCTTGCGAAAACGCACGGTTCGTTTGTAGCACCGTAGGAATAGCACTGTGTTGCCTAGCTTCCCGCCCACTGAGGCGATGCGACTCTTGCCTTCATTCCTCCTCATTTGTCTGTCGCACCAAAATGCTGCATGTTGTTTTTTCGTGCGACGAGGCGATAGTCACTAGCTTCTGTGCAGGTTGTCATAACGTCATTTTGGTTTCATTGTGGATGAATATAACAATAAATAATAGGGAACTATTTATGGGAATGCAAAAAATTTAACGATGAATAAAAAGAGCGAAGAAAATCGCTTTAATAGAAATCATATTTCTTCAAAATATATTTCAATAATAAAAAGAACGCTTCAACAAATTTTTTGGTCATCAACAACTATCTGAAAAATACAAAAACCGAGTTACAACAAAATCAGAATACATTAATCAGTAGAGTTTATGACATTAAAAAACAGAGACAGAGCAAAAAGCTAAACTTTTACTTATACGCGAGTAATTTTTCTCATTTAAGTGATGCATGCTTGGGCGACAGCGTGAGGTGTACTGTGTATAAAGGGGTTTCCTCATATATTAGCGATAATTGGTACGAAACAGGTACCATTGTGCAAAAAAAACATTCATAAAAGTTTCAAAACCCACAAATAACTAAAATAGACATTAACAGTCATTCTAAACGTCAATTGAAATGAGTAAGATTTTTCTATGCAATGCTGCGGGAAATGAAACACAAAAATATGGCGCTGCTTGGCATCCATTCCGCTTGCAGATAGTAATGACCAACGAGCCTGACTTGTCTGGCAGTTGGATATCACATACGAGCTTAGTTTTTCTGTGATGGACTGCCAACTGTAAATTGACACAAGTGAAAAATTTATATGCCTTATTCAGGAAAGATCGGCGCTGCATGATTCAAGTGATGTGCTGTACAATGGCAGAAACTTCCAGGATATGTTATGCAAATGGGCATTACAGAGCATTACGGTCACTAAAATTTGTATACATCAAATTTCCCACCACGGAGCTCATTAGCAGTTGAGCGCTGCAAAGCAGGGCTCGAGTTATTGACAGATGCAATATGTTTATTGGGTTTTCATGCGATACGAGTTGCTTCAATGGGCTGATCTGATGCAACGCGTCGCACGCGATTTGGTGAGCTCGGTTTTCGTGCGACGTCTCATCTCTCGCTTCGCCTTAGTGGGCGGGCGGCCTTAGTGTTTCCAAAAGGGCTGACACTTTTGACCACTTCAATGCTTGGTAGTACCGTTATTGACGGTCAGTCATTTCTATAATTTGAAAAGAATTTCTGGTCAAATAATCAATTTTTGCTGATGTACAACCGAGTATTGAAGTTGTTGAAAAGTTTCAGCGTTTTTGGAAACTTTGACCGAAACATATGCCAAAATTTTTCAACATTTCATGCTGTGTGGAAATTTCAATGCTTGGTCGTACCGTCGTTGACAGTCAGTCATTACCCGTTGGTGAAATAATGTTATTTACCTTGTCCCACCTTTTCTTGGTTCGCTGCTGTCCTGTTTCCTATCACTTCTATCATTCTTTCTACTTTAATCTTGTTTGCTACACTTCTCGACTTACTGTTGCTATTCGCGGAATCCTGCGTGGGAACCCAGGAGGTTTAATAAACATGGAGCCGGCATCAGCGCTCTAAAGTGAAGCCAGTTTTCGGTAGCTGTAGGGTATACGGCATGGTAAACGAAAGAGGATGTAGCGGCAAACCAGTCTTTTATCGAATCGTGCTACGTGCGAGTGACGTCATGGCATCGCACCATTAGCAGCGCCGCTTACATTGCATCTGGCAACACTGCTAACCCGAAATCTGGCATTGCTGTAAGCGAAGCGTTACTGGTACGACAATCTGGCATGCCGTTCAAACGAAGTGTGATCGAGTCAAGTGAAGTGAAATGTCGCCGCCTCACGTTTAATTAAATAAGTGTTCCTTAATTTAATGTCGGAGAAATTCTAGAAATCTACCCTAGATATTTCAATGTCCTGGTTTTAATTTTAAAGAATGGATTTTGCCGAGTTGAAATGTAAAGTTTAATTTTAATTAATAACTCTTATTTATGTAAGCAGTAGCCATTTCGAAAAGACCGACTACCGAAAAATCCTATCAGAATGTAAGACGCACATTTCAATGAAAAAGTGGTGTTGTGCTGTTGTTAATGATCGCTGGAGTTTGGAACTGGAAGGTAAGATATTAAATTTTCAAAATTAATTTTAAAAGGATGGCTCATAACTGATTTTTTCACTGGATTAAGTTGCATCTCTTTATCAAAGCTTTGAAACCAGATACAATTTGAACAGTTCAAATTTTATATGCTAGTTTCATGGAAATATGCTGTTGACTCGCCTGAAATTTAAAATATGAAGGAAACAAAAATATAGGAATATGATGTGCTACAATTCAATGCCGAAAAATGACATACTGCTTATTTTCAATTTTTCAATACCTTGGAGCTTTTCATTCCAAAAAGGTGACCTAAATCTTGTGGTAGGGTGCTATCAGCTTCAGTTGTATATAAATTTCTGTGTGTAAATTAATCTGGAAGTAGGATGTGATGCCAAATTTTACCGGGCTTACAATAAAAAAAACTTCACTGATATTGTTCAAAATTTAGGTAAATATTCAGAACAACACACTAATCGATTTTCAAATTTTTTTTGCGTGAATCATGGTAATCACATCAAAATAAACAACTTTTCTTCTATGCCATTTCTGGTGCAAATGAGTATTTACTTAACATTACCTTAAAAATTACTTTACTGAAAAATTACTTGCTTACATTACTTTACTTAAAAATTACAGACCAATTGCACTGGCTGACACTATGTAAGATTTTTTGTGATATTTAGAATGAGAGAATGAAACATTTAGTTGAGGAATTAGGAGTCCTGGGAAAAGAACATAATGGTTTTACGCAAGATAGACGTGGGGAAGATAATCGGTTTGTAGTGAGTGAAATAATTGAGCAAATGAGTAAGGATGATAAGAAGGTATATTTAGCATTTCTGGATAATGACAAAGCGTATGACAGAGTGGATTGTGGTAGGCTGTTTGAAATTTTGAGAAAAGTAGTGTTAAGCCAAAAGATAGTAACCAATGTACAAAGTCTGTATGAGAATACAAGCACTATCTACAGGTTAGGACATTTGGAAACAGTTCAAGTGAGGAGTGTTAAAGGAGTTAGGCAGGGCTGTATTCTGTCTCCCCTGTTGTTTGGATTGTACACAAAAGAATTGGCAGTTTGACTCAGAATGAGAAGCTTAGAATTGAAAGTTGGTAAGGAGAGACTGAGTTGTTTATTGTGTGCTGGTGATATTGTGGTTAGTGAATGTGGACATTAACTACAAAGGAGGCTTAACATTGTGATTGGATATAGTAAAGATCTCAAGATAAACTTTATGCTGATATAAGCAAGGTTATGGTTATAAATAGAGATAAGACTGATAGAGACAGACTGTGGAATATTGGAGAAATCAGAATAGGTAGAACAAAAGGATATAAATATCTAGGTTGAATAAGTGTGAAAATTTCATCATGAAGTGGAATAATTCCATTATGAAGTGGGATAATTTCATACGTAAAAATTGACAGTTATGTACATATGTATAAAGAGTTTAAAAATTTTCACCAATTTCTTTCTCCAATAATCAGAAATTTTCTGCGGTTTATTGGAAATATTTCTGTCAGTGGATCTATCCATTCACCTGTGTCTACTAGTTTCTAGTCTCTTTATTTGTTCATGTGATGAACTGTTGCTCTTATAGTTGGAAGATGTTTAAGACAAGGTCTTTGCTGAACATTTGTTATGAGTCCATTTTGGACAGGTTATATTAAGAATTTAGGCAACTTTTTGGCAATAATGCGTTGGTTGCTTCTTTTAGTATTAAGTATTTTAAGTATTAACAAACTTCGAACTTTTTTAAACCTGTGTTACTGAGTGTATTATTGACTGAAACTTCTTATTATTGGCCGAGCTCATTATTGGCAAACTGCTCGTTTTTTACACCTATTCCTTACAAGTTTTCTAAAGTTTAGGTTAGGATTATTGTTTAATATATCTAAAAAATATAAATATATTAGACAACATTATATGTTAGAGAGGAATTGTGCGAAATAGATAGAGTGCATAAACTTAGGTTTTGTTTTAAGCAATGTATTCCACACTTCTCTGCCTATTACTACCAACCTCTTGTTTCCTTTTTTCCCTCATATCTTATTTCCCCCATGATATCCCACATTGCATTCTTTTATTTTCTCACTAAATGGTGCCTTCCTCCTGCCTCTCCTCTAAACTTGCTTTTTTTAGCGGTTAAGGAGGCTTGAACTAACATATAATCTAATCATACCCTTTTGTCTCTTTTCTTCTCTTTCTCCATTGAGACTCCGTTTAGTTTTACATTTAATGTTATGATATAGTTTATCATCTCCATTTCCCCTCATGGGGATACAACTATTGTATCTATGCGAATTAGCGCTCCCAGGGGGACAATGTGAGGGCCCGAGCTGAGAGTTAGGTAGGCCTTTTTTGTTGAAATATAAAGTTTTTGTTATGTTAAAAGCCATCTTTTTCTTTAGTATTTCATTCTTATGCGAGAATATAAATACTAGATATCAACTGAACACGCATGTTTAAAGACTGTTCGTTCCGTCTCACAATAGTTCGTCGTCAAGCAACGTGAACAATATTTATATTCAAAAAGCTGTCGTTTCTTAGTTATTACATAATTAAGTTAAGAATGCAATGTTCCTATATCTCCAGCCGATTTCAAAATTTTAGACTCAGCTTCAACCCCGCATGACCTGAGAATTTTAAGAGTCCTTGCATATCCTCAAGCGAAACCCTCATTTGAACAATATGGACAGCTCGTACCTTTTGCAAACAGTGAATAAGTAGATTCCTAGTCAGAACCAGCCTAATTTCATTTCATACTTATGTGTCACATGTATTCTTTTTGTGCTTCTGTATTTTATTCTTTGTTTATGTCCGTCTCATACTTTGTATGCTTACTTATATGATATATTTGTAGTACCTACAATGCATTTTACTTAGATCTTATATTTCAGACGTAATTCTTTTGTTTTTCGTTTGAACTGTTGATGGAACTGGACTCGGAAACGTTTTCATAGTGAAGATAATAAATTTCTTCGGAATTTCCTTCGTTTTTAAGTTTCTGAAATGGTTGCGATTAAAGCAAACCACTGACGTGTTCAGATATATTAAGTTAATATAATTACAACCTGCTGGCTAACTGTACGGAGATAATGCTAGTTTGTGCAGGATGTTTTACGACAAGAGGTACACAATTTCACCAGCAGAATATGGCCAGATGAACAATTTTTTTCTGTGAAATTTTCAGAACACTTTTGCGTTTTCGAGATATTAGCAGTTAATTGTCTTGAAGTATGAAATTTTACGGTACAATTACTCTCAATATTTAGTTAGAATTTACGTTATAAACACTTCTAATGTACGAGGGTGTACTCTGATGAAATTTCCTTTTAGCGATGTTCGACTAAAAGGTTTCAGCAGAAACGTTTTGAATGGAAATATAAGGAAGATCTCGTGGCCAAAATCTCAGAGGCTGCTGGTGAGATTTCTGAAATGCCAGACGTGTTTCCTAACATCCGACTATCGTTAACACTTTTTATATAGAATATACAGTAAAAGGGAATAAAGAGAATACACTACGGTAGTTATTGGCGGTATCTGGCATGCATCGCAGGTGTATGCAAGATCTGGCGGTATCTGGCATGCAGCACAGGTAATCATGATAGAAGGGGGGCAGAGGCAAGCTTTTGACACGAGCGCGCCCCTGCCACCAGGCTGGCTCCCAGCTTGGCACAGGCGAATCTATTGCTGTACCCCCTACAACATCCCTCTGACCAGGATCTCCCTAACTGTACACTTCGAGTCAGGGCCTCTCCTGATGGTGACGCCCCCCATGTGATCAAAAACATCACTCCCCAGGAGACAGTCAACGCCAAGATTCCCCAACTCCAGCATGACGAGCGCCGTGACACCAAAACAATGCCCCTGCAACCCGACTACCACACGACAGTGCTTCCCCTCGCAGGAAGTTCTGCTGTTAGCAACGGCCTCTCCGATCGGAGGCGTTGGCCCACCACCCGCGGACAAACCACCGTCCGCTCGCTCCTGGAGTCAACCAGACACCAAGAGCAATGCCCATTTAACAGCGCACGAACGACTGGTCAACGACTCCTAGTCGTAACACCAGTCGCTCCGAGCGATCCCATATCACCCCGCCTCAGCGAAACACTTGTGCCGCTCAAGGTCCCTCTCTCCGAAGGGGCACCGTTACCTCCCTTGGAGAGAGACCTCCGGTATGCCCGACTTACGCGGTTTCCATTGAGGAGGACGTGTTGCCTCGACTGGCTCTCTCTGCAGAGAAATCCGAACCACCGACCGTGGGCACAGCTACCATCCTAGAAGGAGCTGCCGTATGAGAGTCACGGGCTAAATGCCCGGTCTCTCCGCACACGAAGCATGCGGATTTCCTTCTGGCGGGAGCCTTCGCGGCCCCCTGCCAGCAGGCGCCGCAGTGCCTTGCTTCTGCAGGTACACCCTCACGTGGTTCGCAACGCCACAGCGGTAGCAAGCACCCCTGCCCTTCTTCCCAGAAGCAGCAAGGTCTCCCCCAAGCTTGGCCCCCTGGTCTCGCCCGACCACTGCCCTCTGTGCGGCCATTCTCTCCCGAACTTACGACACCACAGCGTCGAACGGCGCAGTATATGCATCCTCACGTGCAACTGCCCAAGTGTACAGAGCAGTGATGAGACAATCGTAAAACTTGAGCCTAAAAATCAAATCTCTCTTGGTCAACCCCACTCTCCCACCTAGCCGTGCCTAGTCATCTAGGTATACTGTTGTATAGCGAAGTACTGGTGGTGTTAATGGGACTTCCGGCGGTTGAGATTTATGAGTCTCGTCTGCACGGATGCCTTATAGCGTTCGGGTCACATGTCTCAGATAGGGCATCCGCCGGAAGAGCCGATGGGCGCCTGGCGTTTACGAGCACCGGATGGGTCGGAAGCGCCCCTACCGCCGGCGCCGGAAGACCCAGGCTGAACTTCATTGTTACGAACTAGACTCAAGAGCAAGCTGTGTGAACTACGGGGACCAGTACAATTCTGGAAGTCCTGCTGTGCGTTTCCTTTGCTCCTGCCTGGTATTCGGCTACGCGAATTGAAGTTAAAGCTTCCTTTTAAACAAACCTAATGTACTGAAAATAGCGACATTACATATACGTCCACCGACTCGCCAGCTCCAAGTCGACGTTCGGTGTACCCATGGAGCTAGGATATATAAAGGGAGCGTAGCTGATTCCGATCCGGCTCAATTTCGTTGCAAAAGTTGAGAGACTCGGGCACTGTCAAGGCCCGACACGTGACAATACTGAGCAAACCACAGACGCTTGGCTGAAGTTGGCTCCACCCACCTTCTCTACAACTCCGCCTCTCATTCTCCAGAGCAAGATTAGTACCCCACCACAAGTCACAGGGTAAGGTGTGCGTGCAAGTCGCTCTAATTTGTTATAATCAAGGACCTGTGATCTTTATAGTTTTCAACCCTTAATGTATCTTTGCTATTAATTTTCATATTATTAGGTGTCCTCAAGTGAGGAAAAACAATTTATTATCTTTCTGAGTCTAAAAATCTCAAATTAATGATTAACGATTGTGCGATTAACTCAACAGCTAGAAGAGCATTCAGCGAGCGTGTGCGCACTCTATCGTAGTCAGTAGGTAACTGACTGCCGTGCTGACGTCACACTTGCGAGACGGCTATTGGTTGCCACAGGCATAAGAGAAATCTCAAAATCTGGAGCTCTTCACGACGGCTATGCTCCATCCGCATATACTCCCTCCACGGGTGTACCGCCTCTAAGTCCTTAACAAAGGCAACGCGAATTGCGCGGCTAGCGTATACCTAACTACCTGCCACTGAGCAGCATCACCGAAAGTCATGCAGCGAAAAAACCGAGCGGCGTTGCCGTCAAGCATAAACCCAATGACATCGGTCGCCGCCTCGCGCTCCAGCTGACACAGCCTCTTTCAATATTGGTAGCCCTTGCAAAAAAAAATAATTTATATATGAAGTGTGTTGACTGTGTTTTGGGTTTGGAACGGTTTGCAGCCGATGATTTCATTATTATATGAAGAATTGAACTAATTTTATAGACCTCTACCTTAAATGTACGGTGAAAGAGATGCTTTTGCCTTACTTAATCGCGATTGCTACAAAATTATATTGATAAGATTTGTTATAAACGAAATGCCCTTTTCAAGCCGCAAAAAAAGCCAAATAAAATTTAGATTCGAGACAAAATTTTATAAAATTCAAATGAAAACACCAGGAAATGAAATGCTTTTCAAGTGATATCAATTAGTGTTGAGGTTGACGCACGTTGCAAGAAAATATTAATGGAAATGTGTCAACGCAAATGTTGAGCAGCAGAAACCTGCTCTGTCAACGAGACTCACCTTCATTTAAATGCTTATACGACTTTTATTCACCTTAAATTTTTCATTTTTTATAAAATCTACAGGTAATTGGAAGCCCTTGCCTTAGCCATGCATGGTTTTTTCTGGGCTGTAGAATATGAATGTCTTCACTTGTATGAATATGTACTGTTTTCAATCCTGATTGTTCTTTACACAAACACTCATGACTGCACAGTGCACTTTCACGAAAGATTTATTTCTTGACTTCTTTTGCAAGTATACTTCTACTAAACAAACCCCAATGATTCATTGGATTATATACTGTGTGGATTTATCGTCTCATATTGATATGGTAAATGTTGGTGATCGTCTGAACGTATTTTATTTGTCAAATAATTATACAAATTTTACTTGCGGTATGTTTGAGAGGTTTTGGGTCATAACACATATAATGGTTTATTAGAAAGTTTAAAGAGTTGAGTTGTGTTCATTTCAAATCTTTATCGAAGTGGTCATGAGATTTCGGGCATATGTAGAATATAAATTTTTGAACGAGTGGTATTTCTTCGCTTTGAAATTTATAGAATCAAATTTAGTATTTGTTATGATAAGATAAAAAAATTCCCAATGGCGGTGTGAAGTAAACGATTAGTGAGATTCAACGGGTAACAATCACTTAGAGACCTTTCCTAATATAAGCATTCATTTACAATTTTCTAAAAATATGAAAGATGTTAGCCGCTTTCCGATCCTTTAAAAAAGTTATATTTTTTCTTCTTCATGATGAATAAAATGATTGTGGTAGGCTATACGGCTGAAATTTTAGTACAGTAGATGAGTGGGAAATGGCGTCCATCTACGCTATGACGCGCTGTTTACTGACAGAAAAACTGCCATTTCGTTTGTGAATTTCCAAAACTAGAGGTAAAAAATGAAACTATATTTAAAAGCTGCAAAAAAGCGATTTTCATGCGGAAAAAAAATTTTTAACCTCCACTGTTTTCGAGTAATTCCAAGTTACAAAGTTCTTAAATATTAAATATTAAGCGCTCACGCATCGACTGCCTACGAAATTTGGTTTAAGTGATAAATGTGCCCGCAAGGAGAATCGTAGGAAGGGAAATGTTTATGGAACAGTTCCATGTTTGTATCGAATCTCAAAATTGAATTAATAATACCTAGTTAAGTGGGGAAGAGCGGTATTTTATTGGTCATTTATTAACTGCATGTCGAACAGTAAGCATGGAGCGCTTCAGGAATGCAAAACTTGCTGACATCCATTTCATCTACGGAGCTTCCGTAGGATATGCTTTACTTGCTTCATAGTTGTACAGAAAACCCTAACTAATCGCGACATTCCTGGACACAAGTTCTTCACCGACTTGCACAGAAGATTGCGAGAGAATGAAAACTTCAAGATCAACAGACAGGAAACAGGGCGCCCACGCAACGATCACCTAGGACGAATCGTTCAACATTTTGAACAAAATCCTCGTGATAATACACGCTATGCTGCTCAACATTTAAGCATTTCAAGTCATGTTAACTCTATGGCAAGAAATCCACGGTCAAAACTTACACTCATTTCATTTTTATATAGTGTGAACTTGGCTTCCCACAGATCATGAGCCTCACATGCAATATGCTCAGTGTATTTTGCAAAAAAATGTCGGTTTTCCCAGAAGAGTCCTGTTCACTGATGAGCATCTTGCACTCGTTGTGGTGTATTGCATGCGCAAAATTTTAACCATTGGGCAGTCAACAGTCCTCACATAATAATATTATTGGTCTGTTTTTGTCTGTATTTTTGGAGTTTTTTACAGCGAGCTGCAACGCTGAATGAAGGTAAGTTTCCATTATCTTTTGATTTTTATAACAAGGCTAATTGATTTTCAGCTTTAAATTCACTAAAGGCCTGTTGACACGAGGAGTGAGCGAGCGCTCCACCACGAGCTCAGTAAAATGCTTGTTCGAATCAGGGTGTCCACACGGACCATGGCAGAGGTGCAGACTGCTCCAAGTAAAATCCTCAGTCTGCTCCTAGCAGCGGTAGAGAGAGAACGTACGAAGGTGGCTCTGCGACAGGCAATGGCGTTTTCAATCTCTATCAGTTGTCGCGGCTAGAAAGAAGAAACAAAAACGAATGAGGAAAATGTGGGCGAAGCGTTGGCTTGAAAAAGTCCTTTTTTGGCAGCTAAACGCCACTTTTCCAAGAGAACGTGTAGGCAGGGAGCAGAGACGCACACCCTACACGTTCAGCGTCTGAAATTGCACTGGGAAGCATTGAGTCGCTCGACGAAGACCAAACATAGACAGACTGTTGTTTACTGCTCCATTGAGCCTGAAACGAGAGAAAATGGGCGTGGTTTAAGCCTCTCTTTCCCGGTGGAGCGCTCGCTCACTCCTCGTGTCAACAGGCCTTTAGACAGGAGCAACGCTCAATCTCTTATAGGTTACAGCAAGATGCCGTTAATTCAATTCAATATTGAATAATTGAAGTTCAATGTTTAAAACCCTGAACACCCAAGGTGAAGTTGAGAATTTGAAGCGATGAAGTCGGTGTTGGTAGCGTACAGTCAAGGCACTCGAGGACAATACTTTTACAAATATGAATCACATACGCGCTCTAGGCGGCGGCAAATAGAGTCCGCATCGGAAAAAACTTATGTCTTGACTGTCTCGCATCAGTTAGTGCAGACCGTATCCACGATACGGGGTTGGCTACATAAATATGAGTTGAAGAAAGCCCCTTAGTAGTCTTGTCTTATCATCTTACTTAACCATGGAGGAAGCCATGTTACGTCAAGCGTTAGAAGAAAATGGACGAAAAGTTGGAATCGGAATTTCGCAACGAAAATTACAAAAGCAGAAGGAAAAATTAAAAAGCCGGCAGCTCAAGAAGAAGGTATTCACTATTAAGAGTTCTCATGGAGTGCTTATTAATCAGCATCAATACAGTATTCTGCTTGTTAAAATAGGATAGTGCTTAGAAAAAGTTCTGCTAAAATTGGTTTGGCATCGCTGACCGAATTTTTATGAGGCCCGCCTAAATTAACTATGGAAGAGTGACATTGTGCGTGGAAGTTTTACGTGTGCTGCTAGTACAGGAACTATCGTTTGGGCATGCGTTTCCTTCGGAGCAAGAATTTTTATTTGAGTTGTATTTTGCAGGCTATGTTGAGGGCGCTAGCTGAGCTTACGAGAGAAAGGGAGTACTCGTATTTGTTATACCTTGTGTACCGCTGAATTGGGAAGACACATTAGACAGATCTGACGTCGGAAACTGTAGTTTCAATCACATGAACTCTATTTAATTCGCAATTTTTTTCTTTTCAATCCACCATAATCCGGATGTGACATACTCTTGTCTGGCTAAGAAGGGCGAAGGACCAGCCGAAACCGTAGGTTCAGTATTTCAATCGAAATACATTTCTAGGATAGATTTTTTCTATATTTTTTTGGTTTGTGCATCTATGTATGTCTGAGTACGCGTCTCTGTCTGTATGTATGTGTGTAGCCTCAAATTTTATAATAAGATAGCACAAGTTTAAATAAAACGAAAAACGTTTGAAAATTGAAATTATACGTTGATTTTACATCTGCTAAGCTAAATTCTATGTTCTGGAAAAATTTCTCGACTCACCAATTACTCAGAGGTTGAATGGTTTCATTCACAATGCACGTACGCCTCTTAAAACTAACAGCTTCGTGATACATATACGAGTTAAGTACTCGTGAACATATCACTAAAACACGCAACAGAGTGGTGGAGGCTGCCATGATTCTTTATACATACTGAGATGCCGTTCTGTTCGCGTGATAAGAATGGTATTTTGGGGGGACGTGTTATACATGTGCTCAAACACGTCATCTGCTACAAGACATGACAGTGCAACGACACTGAACCGACCAAGTAACTCTGACAATCACATGGATATAGTGTGTAATACACGTCGGTAGAATTAATCGAAGTCCGCTTGATTAATAGATTGGAAGCGAGAAAACTCGCAAGAGTGAATGATGTCAACCAAAAGATGGCAGTTCGAGCCTGACTGTGATAAAGAATGGACTGCAACATACATATATCAGCGGTACAAGCATGAGTTCGTTTCTTGCTCCAAGTCATTTGGTGTGCAGGCACCATTAGGCAGCCTAACGAACAGCAGTGGCTGTCCTGAGTCCGGAGCAGTTACATCTTGACGCTACGAAGAGCGGTATTATGTGGCTGTGGTTACCTCAAATTTTGCTTATTTGATAGCTGCGGAACTGGCAATATTTCATCTAATTATTTACAATCAAATATAATTATATGCTATGAATTATGTTCTCAGCATTAAAATTTCATCCGTACACTGTCGTATAGTACAAGATTTCCCTACAATATTTCTATACACGATTAACATAACTTGAATACTATTTTATAAATGCTGCCAGCAAATTCCGCAAGAAGTTAGTTGCATGATAGCATGATAATTTTGATTGCTGATGGGATAATCATGCAAATAATATAATGACCAATGACTTAAAATCATAGATCTTGGGATCTACATTATTTTGCAGTGTTGTACGTGTACATTCGGTACAAGACAAAGAACATATTCGTTCAAACGTATGAATGTATAAATTTATGGATATAACAACCCGAATTTCCTAATTATTAAACCCTAATTTTTAAATTAATAAATAATATCAAAGTTTATAAGGGTCTTTTGCCTGCGTGCGATTTAAAATTTCAATTAAATTGCAAGTTTCTCATAGTATCCAGTCAATGAAATACGAACTTCACAACCGTTTTTCGTAGGAACTAATAGTTTTTAGTTGTTTGCTTTCTAAACTTTTTTACAAATGTAATCCTGGTGAAACGCAAACTTGAATATCTCTGTTTATTATGTGTCCAGCGCTTGGCGCTAGACACGGATTAGCGTGCACGGATTGTTTGCGAGCAGTAGTTACTTTTAACGTTTAGCAGTAAATTCATAAGCGTGCGGTCTTATAAGCGCTTAACTTTTCCCTGGAGGCAAGTTGGGTGGAAAAACTTGAACATTTCATTCACTACAATCACGAAAATCGCTACTTGAACTTTTTGCAACAGATAGTTTTCACTTTAACTACTTGTGGGCTCGACTTCGTTTAAAGACTTCTTCTGAAAATAAGTATATCTTACCTGCCGAAAATAACTATATTTAATCTAAAATATTCGTACACCTAATCTCGAACAGCTGTATTAAAAATACTTTAGACTGCTAGATTCACGAGAGAGAATGTAATGGTTTTACCTAAAAGAAAACTTCAATGGTAAATAAGGAGGCATATTTGATTATATTAAGATCATCCCAGTTGTGCAACTTTTTTCGTCCGATTAGTTTGAAAATTGGCCAGTATATGTATTTTTTGAAAGTAAACACTTTTTACTCATGTCACTTTTTCGATTTAGGCCTTAGGTTTTTTTTACGAAAAATTAGTTCTTGGATAAATTTTTATGTATACTTCAAGACGTATCTCCTCATTCAGTTTTGATGCTAGAACAAAAAAAACGGCAGTTTACGAATCCTTGAAGCATTTTTAACAAGAAAATGGAGCGAAATTTTAACATTTTGAAAAAAGTATTTTGTGATGAGCGATTTTTATGATTACATCACGAAGAAATTATTTTTGGGTTTAGAGCTATGTAACTTTTTTTTGCTCAAATTTGGAAGAAAGCCTTCATTTCATTTTTAGAAATATTTCAAGGATTCCAAAACTGTCTTTGGTTTTGTTCTAGCATCAAAACTCAATGAGGAGATACGGTTTGAATGTTGAAAGTTATTTTTTTTGGTATAAGCCATAACATTTTTGGTTGAAGTGTAATATAATGAAGAATTTATGCAATTGAATGCAGTTTTAATTTTATTTCGACAATTTCCATACATAACTTCATATTCACACTGTGAATTGTAATTTCCTAATCAAAAAATGATTTTTTTTATTTTCACAAATATGAAATTTTTTATTTTCAGTCTGATTCATATGAAATTTGACTATGGTATGTAACTTTTGAATAGAAACACAATTTCATCCATCAATTATTTCGATTTAGGCCTTAGTTTTTGAAATAAATTGACATATTGGTTTCTAGGTATTGATATATTACTGATATTGATATTTCAAGACGTATCTCCTCATTCAGTTTTGATGCTAGAACAAAAACAAAGACAGTTTTAGAATCCATGGAACATTCCTAACAAGCTCGAATGGGCTTCTTTCCCATTTTTCATTTTTTCTCTTTTTATATGGGGTTGAAATGGGCTCAAAAATTAAAGATTTTGGTGTTTTTCTACTGGTATTGATATTTCAAAATGCTACTCGTCATCGAGTTTTAATGCTAGAACAAAAACAAAGACAGTTTTAGAATCCTTGAAACATTCCTAACAAGCTCAAATGTTTTTTTTCTATTTCTCATTTGTTCTCTTTTTATATTGGGTTGAAATGGGCTCAAAGTTAAAGATTTTGGTCCCCTTACCCCCCCTGGGGGGGGGGATCTATTGTCCGTTGCGCCATAAAATTTTAGGACCGAATAGTCCACCACCTAAGGGTTCATTTGCAACAAAAACATGAAAAATTACCACCTGAGTGACGGGCCTGGGACGATCTCCTTAATATTGTATTTGAAGTACAAACTTAAACAGTTCAGAATTAGTGAATAAACGAGTATTACGGATATTATAACACATCTTGAAGTTTTCAAGTGCAGCAGAACTGGCAACTTGTTTGTTAGATAGTTAGATATATTATCTGAAACCTGCGGGATAGCTTTTTCGATATTTTGATTTGTTTAATTTAAGGAATTTTTTCTCAAAAACAGCTTTTTCTTTCCATATTCTATTCATTCCTGTTTCTTTTATTTTTATCATATCTTGATTCAAACATCGTTATCATTGTGCAATAATCTTTTCTCATGTTCTAGATGTTATTTGAAAATTATTTTGACATTTTTCTCTATAATTATAAATAATTACGCCATAATTATGGAAAAAACTAAATAATAGCTGAATTCTACTTTAAATACTTCAGATTTTCCGTCAGGAGCTAGGTCGTGATTTTTTAAGAGCTATATGAAATCTCAATTTTCTAGATCTAGCGAAAATTCCGCTAAGGTGGGGCCACGGTATACTAAAGGAGGTAAAGTCACTTCTACGGGTACAGCCGCGCACATTCGCAAATTCGACTGGCCAATAGAAAGCTTCATAACAAACAAGCCGGATGACATCATTCACACGCAAGATGACGTCAGAGGCGGCAGCGTGCGTACTACCACGCAGCGTACTCTGCCTTCCAGACGTACGATCAACAACAGGACCGACTGCCGGTATGCCCCCACGTATCCGGATTTGTATTTTTGGTAAATTCAATTCAGTCCGGCTACGTGCAAATTTTTCTATTTAATTATAACAGCAGCTTCGTAAATTGAAAGCCCTTTCCAAACAAATTAGAAAATTTACTTCAATCAATCAAACAAGACGTTTTATTATCTTTTCATGCGGATGAGCCTGACGATTGCGCACCGGATCGTAAGGATAATATAAATTTCTGTACTTATATGTTTATTTGAAATAAAACATGCTATAGGTTTCGCTTCACTGGAAAAGATTATACGCAAGTTTAAGCCTCCGTGACCGCTACAGGAAAGGGCGTATCGAAGAAAGAAAGAAAGGAGGAAGGCACCATTTGGTATGGATTTCAGAAAATGCGGAATCTATGCACAAGATGCATAGAAATAGTAAGCTATGAAAGAAGTTCATGAAACAAGACGAAGTTGAAGAAGAAAGTCGTAGATGGTGAAAAATAGGTCACCACTGAACTGAAAAAAGATGGTCCACAACAAACCAAAAATCTTTTCTATTTCAACAAAAAGAAAGCCTACCCAACCTTCAGCTCGGGCCTTCACATAATCCCCCTGGGAGCACTCATTCCCATGGATACAATAGTTGCATCCCCCTGAAGGGAAGATACCCTGTACATAGAAATATTAAATTGAGGAGCAAGATTAAGACAAAATTAACGCTGAAGAAGAAAATCATAGGTGATGAGAAACGGAACAGCAGTGAATAAAAAGAAAAGAGTGTTTTTAAGACAAGAAAACAAAGCTTTAAATTGTAACAAAAAGAAGCCCTACGAAACTCTAACCATGGGACTTAACATAACTAGTTCTTCAAGAATAAGGAGCAAAATCAAAGAGACAATAATTATTTGTCCATGGAAAAATATTTTCCTCACCTAAAAATACACTAAATTTATATAACATGAATTTTTGTCGATAATGAATGAAATAAACTATTTTCCTCTCAAAACAACATTTGGTATACCACCGCTCTATGCGCGCTTCGACATTTTGCAGTTATAAATTCCAAAATCTACACAAAAGAAACAACATAAAACTAATTACTTAAATCTAGGAAAGGACTTGAGTAATCACATACGACGAGTGACTAATTAATAATAAGCTGCAGGACTGCCAATGCATTAGCGCTATATTCAAAAATCAGGACACTCTCCGTGCCAGTGTGTAAAGAACTATAAAATAAAAATAACCTGAACACTTAAAATTCACAAATGAATAAATTTAGCTTAATGGATTATAAAGATATACTTTAGAATGACCAGTTAGTCAAAATCACAATTTGAGTACCAATTCTTTTAACTCTGCAATACTGCATGAAACAATATATATCATAGTTTTGCAGAGGTTTCCATAAGTTAGTTATAAACAACCTTTCCAAAAAAATTGCAGTGTAGAGGGTTATTATTATTATATAAGAAAGTTTTAGCCTCCCTTAATTGCACGACAAAGATGTTCTAAGAGAGGAAGGAGGAAGGCACCCTTTAGTATGGAGTTGAGGGAACGCGGAATCTATGCACAAGGTGCACAGAAACAGGAAGCTAAGAAAGAAGTTCATGAAACAAGAGAAAGTTGAAGAAGAAAGTAGTAGGTGCTGAAAAACAGGACAGCAGTGAACCGAAAAAAAGATGGTCCGTAACAAAACAAAAACCTATTCTATTTCAACAAAAAGGAAGCCTACCTAACCTTTAGCTCAGGCCCCCACATAGTCCCCCTGGGAGAGCTAATTCCCATAGATACAATACTTGTATCCCCCTGAGGGGAAGTACTGCCCTAACTCAACCATCTCTATCAGAAATACAAATGCACACAAGTCTTGACAACAATGCAATATTAGCAGCTACAAATGAAACTGAAAAGCCCACTAATTCACAAAAACGAACATTGGACCAAAGCCTTAAACCTGCAGAAAAAGTAGCTCATGGGAAGAAGAAAAGGAACTTATGCAACAACTTGGAGTTTTGTACAACTGACTTGTCCTTTGAGAGCAATCCATCTGCAGTGATACCTAGGGATAGGTCTCTAAATACAACTATAGATACCATTCCAAACAACCAAGAGCAATTTACAAACAATCAAGCAACTTTCACAGAAACCAGATCTGCTAAAATTGATTTGAACCTGCCAGAAAACATAGATAAAATACCTGATTCTTCCAGGCATGTCATAATCTCTGCTACAGATGAACAGATCAAACTAACAAAACTGAGTCCATTCAGAGTGCAGAGCCTAAACAATCAAAT
The DNA here is from genome assembly GCA_030386875.1 of Morinoia aosen. NCBI lineage: Eukaryota > Metazoa > Arthropoda > Malacostraca > Amphipoda > Talitridae > Morinoia > Morinoia aosen. The sequence goes on along the minus strand of CM059578.1, from coordinate 41,725,571 downwards.
TTGTGGCCCAGTGGAACAAGTGGAATACAAAAAATAAACAGGAAGCTTAATAATAGAAGTGAAAACCTCTGAATAAACAAAAACTTTACTCGCAGCCAAATCCTTGGATAAAATCTCTATTAATACTCAAATAGCCTGGGGAGCCTCTACTGTATGTGACAAGATTTGTGCACCTGAATTTCTTGGCGAGTCTCTGGATGAACAGCTGCTGCATCATGCCCCTACAGGAATAGTAGGTATCAGGAAAATGTGTATGGACCCAAAGCTAGCCGACTCTCACATGTTCGTTTTAACTTTTCTAGGAACAGAATGCCCTAAGGAGATTAAGGCAGGACATTTTAATTGCTAAGTCCATCCTTTCTATCCAAACCCAATCCATTGCACAAAATGTTGGAGGTGGGGCATACCGCTTCCATCTACCGGAACAAAAAAATTTGCAGAAACTGTTCATCAGCAGAACATGACTAAGCAAGCTACAAATCAGACAACTACCATTGCCCTAACTGCAAAGGGAATCATTCTGCTAACTCCAAAAACAGTCCAACATATGTCGAAGAACACTAAATTTGCAAAATTAAGGCCAGCAAAAATATTTCTTTTAATTAATCACGTGCCATCTACTCTCAACAACAAAAAACAACTAGAGATAAACACTGAAGAATATATTGCTCTCGAATCACAGCACATATTCCCGGCTCTGACTCGGCCGCAAAAGCAAAATTTCTCTCGGAATACATATGCAGCTGTAACCCGATCTTATAGTACACACCCACTTGACAACAGAACCACCTCTCAGAAGAGGGGGTTCTGCTTTTTTGCTAACAAAAAACATAAGCAGATGATAACCAGCCAAAGCTGCAGGAATCAATCTACAACAATACAAACCACTAGAAGAAGCCAACATGCTTCCCTGGGCTCAAATACATTTCCTGAGACTGATGTAGCCTCTGGTTATCCTCCGGATCACAGGAACATGCTAGAAAGACAATCTCAATTGAGAGATGTAGACAACTCAAATGCAACACCACATATGCCGAAAACCTCCCAGGAGAAACAAATGGTGGGCTGCTTCAAAAATCTAATCATCCAACTTCTCTCTGCTATTATCAAAATCTTACTGGCAAACACTATAACTGAAAAATAGACGGCCTAAAAGAAATAGAAAATATATTAGAAGCTGGTAAACTAATTTCCGAGTTACTCACAAAATTAAATGTTACCTCTCTCATCAGTCAAGCATGAACTTAACAATCCTACAATGGAATCTAAAAGGATACTTTGCAAAACTACCTTACCTTCACTTGCTTATTGATCAACATCAGTCAGGAATTACATGTATTCAAGAATCATTTTTACAACAGCGCCATAACATATAATTGAAGAATTACTTCAGCCCTTTCCGATATGAAAGAAGGGAAGGTAGAGGAGGTGGGGTGATTATTTTCATTCACTCCAGCATACCAAACACAACAACACAATTGATTACTCCATTAGAGCTTGTGCTCTGCAAAATATTTATCAACAAAAAGCCTATCAATATAATAAATATGTATTTGCCACCCGGTTTGGAAAGTTATGGTTTATTGCAGAAGTTACAAGACATCAGTTATCAGATTACAAGATCTAGCATTATTATGATGGACTCAAATGCTCACAGCTATAGCTGGGGCCCTGACTTCAGTGACACACAGGGTAAAATAATAGAGAACTGGATGACTGAAAACATCCTAATATTACTGAATAATTCAGCCCCAACTTTCTTGTTCTACAGAGGTACATATACACACATAGATCTAACAATAGTCACTGAGGATCACACTCCAAGTTTACATGGAACACTTGTAGTGGCACATTGACAAGAGATCACTTTCCACTGATTATTGATTCAGCTTTATCAATTCCCAAGGCCGAACTACCAAGATGGCACTTGCGCAATGCATATTGGCAATATTTGAAACTGCTCTAGTGTTCCCAAACTGCTCAAAATAGACAATATCTGATGCTTTTCAATCCATAACCAAAGCAATATTGGCAACATCAAGGCTAGTCAAAGCTTTACACAACAAAAATTATTATTATTATTATATAAGCAAGTTTTAGCCTCCCTTAATTGCACGACAAAGATGTTCTAAGAGAGGTAGGAGGAAGGCACCATTTAGTATGGAGTTGAGGGAACGCGGAATCTATGCACAAGGTGCACAGAAACAGGAAGCTAAGAAAGAAGTTCATGAAACAAGAAAAAGTTTAAGAAGAAAGTAGTAGGTGCTGAAAAACAAGACAGCAGTGAACCGTAACAAAACAAAAACCTATTCTATTTCAACACAAGAAAGCCTACCTAACCTTTAGCTCAGACCTTCACATAGTCCCCCTGGGAGCGCTAATTTACACAACAATAAAGGACAAGCAGCTGGTGGACTGATGAGTGCAAGATAGCCCATAGGAAATACCATAAGGCCTACAACCATTACAAAAATCCCCTTGAGAACATTGATAAATGGATCGCATTTAAGCAAGCAAGAGCGATTTTCCGGAAAAACAAGTAGTAGAGGCTAAAGCCGTCAGTTGAGGGAAGAGCAGTTTCAGAGCAGACCGTTGCACTCTGGATGGACTCGCACGTATTGGAAACTCCATTCGGAAAGCAATAATCCTGCAAGATTTTTATGTTGCAGTATTTGTTGATATAAAACAGGCTTTTGACACTGGCTGGCATTATGGGCTATTGCAAAAGCTACAGATTTTAGGATTTGCAGGTAACCTACTTCAAACCATAATGTCTTTCATCAAAGAATGCAAAATAAGAGTCCGAATCAATGACACCTTATCCGAGCATGCAATGTTTCCGGATGTAGGGTGTCACACAGGATCAGTGATCAGCCCAACATTGTTTAACATAATGATACATGATACTTTCCAGGACTGTAACCCCCTACTGCAGACATCCCTTCATGCTGACAACGGAGCTGTTTGGGTAACTTGCTCTGACTTGACTGAGGCACTTTGCATGCTGCAGTATGCCTCAGATGCAATTCTTGTTTGGTCCTTCAAATCTTGTTTGGGGGCTTCAAATCTCTTCCACTTCCACAAAAGGAAAACTTCCTTCGATCTCGGTGGCTCCGTTGAACACCACAGCAGCCTTTTGTTCCTCTTCAGACACCTCGATGATAAGTGGAATCATTTCACTTTCTTTCCTGAAAGGCAAGAAAAAATGTGAGCTCAAGTTGAAAATTTTTTTAATGAAGTCTTTCGCTTCATAAGCAAGCCTTTCAGTTGCAGTTAAGGATACAGATTTAAATCTGTTAGTGAAAATGGAGCTAATATGATAAATTGAGATGCAGGTAAGAGCAATTAGAAAAGGGGACAGTTGTGAAGAATTACGCTCAATGGGAAGCACCATTGAAAAAGTATATGAAGAAATGGAGATGACATTCTTAGCTAGTTAAAGCCTCCCTATCTGCAGCAAAGGCGATCCAAAGAGAGGAAGGAGGAAGGCACCATTTAGTATGGAGCTAAGGGAACGCAGAATCTATGCAGAAAAGGCATTGAAACAGTAACATAAGAAATAAGTTCATAAAACAAGGTCAAAGTTGAAGAAAGTAGTAGTTGCTGAAAAACAGAACAGCAGTTAACCAAAAAAAGATGGCTCTTAAGATAACAAAAGCTTTTTATTTCAACAAAAAAGGCCTACCTAACTCTCAGCTTGTGCCCTCACATTGTCCCCCTGGGAGTGCTAATTTGCATAGATACAAAAGTTGTATCCCCCTGAGGGGAAATGGAGATGATGAACTATAGCATAATATTATATGTAAAACTATAAGGAGTCTCAATGGAGAAAGAGAAGAAAAGAGACAAAAAGGTAAGATTAGATTATATGTTAGTTCAAGCCTCCTTAACCGCTAAAAAAATCCAGTTTAGAGGAGAGGCAGGAGAAAGGCACCATTTAGTGAGAAAATATAAGAATGCAATGTGGGATATCATGGGGGAAATAAGATATGAGGGGAAAAAAGAAAACAAATGATTGATAGTAATAGGCAGAGAAGTATGAAATACATGGCCTAAAACAAAACTTAAGTTTATGCACTCTCATTTCCCACAATTCCTCTCTAACATTTATGTTGTCTAATATGTTTAGATTTTTGAGAGATGTTAAATAATAATCCTATCTTACACTTTTGAAAATTTTTAAAGAATAGGTAAAAAATGAAAAAATCTATTTAATAAGACTCCTAATGATTGAGTCAAGAAAATCTGTCTATAATCTGGACATCTTAAATTTTATACTGACATGTATGTATTCCTTAGCGGGTTACCAGACTCATCTCACCTCTGCTAAGAAGCCCAAGGTCTCTCTTAATTGCTCGTCAGGAGCTGTCAGCAGTGAACCAAAAACAGGACAGCAGTGAACCAAAAAAAGTGTTATATCAACAAAAAGAAAGCCTACCTAACCTTTAGCTCGGGCCCTCACATTGTTTCCCTGGGAGCACTAATTCCCATAGATACAATAGTTGTGTCCTCCTGAGGGGAAATACTAAAAAGAACTCAATACAATCTAAAAAAGTTAATGAAGAATTTAAATTTAATTTTTGAAAAATAATTACCTTGTAAGAGAAAAACTAGACCAATGAAACCTAGAATCTCAAAACACTCTTGATAACAAAAGTTCAATGGATTTAATCTTAGCTTATGAACATAACATACCTTGTAATGGATTAATGTATTAGATATTTTTATACTACACTTAGAGATGTTACAATTCTCTATGGAGAAAAAGTTTATCAGAATCAATTAGAAACCTAAAAACTTACAACACTTACAGTAAAAATGGGCTCTTAAAATGCAGGCCCAGTAAGTCACTTACAGATTGAAATTTAGTAAAGAAATTATGTTGTCAACTCTTTTTACTGAACTTTTACAATCAAGATCAACTAGCTTTTATAAAGAACCAACTTGCAAAAAGAAAAGAAATGTTTCATAATGTTTATATCCACCAATATGGATGAGTCAAATTTGAATTATGAAAATATAGATACCAAGAATATGTATGGATGAGTCTTGAACAATGGCTGCAGGTGCACCACTTGCAGTGAAAACACAGCTTAATGGAGTATTGTATAAAGTCATTAAGTGTGCAGAACTCAAATTTGGCATGAAATTAAATGGTGCTACAGTGTGGATAATAACTGGATATGTATGCACAATATTTCCTTAATTCTAATATCATTACTAACAAGAGTCACCCATGATGAGCAATCATTATGGGGGTATTAATGGATATAGATTCCCAAAAACAATACTACCAAATACATAAAAAGAAAATTATGTAGAACAGGATGTTTAATGATATTTTTCATTTCCAAAGATCAATAGTTTTCTACTATTTTTGACTAATAATAGTTTTCTACTATTTTTTTCTTCAACATCCAAGAATTACTACCTATTTTATACATAATGAATGTCATCAACATGTAAGCAATTGGCCTATAATGAGCAGTTTGAGTCAATAATACACTCAATAACACAGGTTCAAAAAAAATTGAAGTTTGTTAATACTTGAAATACTTAATACTAAAAGCAGCAACCAACGCATTATTGCCAAAAAGTTACCTAAATTCCTAACATAACCAGTCCAAAATGTACTCTTAAGGAGACCGTCCCTGCTGTTCAACTTTTTTTTGTCCGATTGGTGGTCATTTTTCATGTTTTTGTTGAAAAAGGACCCTTATGTGGTGGACTATTCGGTCTTAAAATATTATGGCGCTACGGACAATAGATTCCCCAAAGGGGGGGGGCATAGGGACAAAAATCTTCAATTTTGAGCCAATTTCAAACCCACGTACAAAGAGAAAAAATGGGAAATGAAAAAAAAGCCCATGTTAGTTTGTTAGGAATGTTCCAAGGATTCTAAAACTGTGTTTTTTCTAGCATCAAAACTCAATGATGAGTCCCATTTTGAAATAGCAGTACCAGTGAAATATCAATACCTAAAATCAATATGTCAATTTTTTCAAAAACTAAGGCCTAAATCAAAACAATTGATTGAATACATTGTGTTTTTTTCAAAAGTTACATATCATAGTCAAATTTCATATGAATCAGACTGAAAATAAAAAATTTCATATTTTTGAAAGAAATTTGTTTTTGGTTTGGAAATTACAATTCACACTGTGAATATGAAGTTATGTATGGAAATTATCAAAATAAAAATAAAACTATTCAAAACATAAATTGTTCATTATATGCCACTTCAACAAAAAATTTTGTTTTTTGCTGATACCCAACACTTCTAACTTTCAACATTCAAAATGGGACTAGTCCTCAAGTTTTGATGCTAGAACAAAACCAAAGACATTTTTAGAATCCTAGGAACATTTGTAACAAACTCAGAAACTCTCACGTTTTTTTTCAAATTCAACGCTACTGACCAACGCTACACATTTACCAACGTTTCTTTTATTTTTAACGAAAACATCCTAGAAGTAGGCTCAAGCTCCGCGGGGTTAGCAAATAATAAATTATGCAATATATTGCGAAAACAACTTTTCTCCTGCCTGCCGCGCTTGTTGCGTTGTTGGAACGCACGCTCCTATGGCGCGAGAAAGACAGTTCATGAGCGACGCTCCTATAACTTCAAAGTTGAATAACTCTTAAAAAACGCATCAGCGAGCAGAATGACATTCAAGTAAACGTTTTTAAATACGTTCCTTTAGTGATTGCTTGGAATGGAATTATCAATTTCCATGAGGCACCTAAAAAACATATTGACTATAATTTTTTAGGTAATGTTGAGTAAATACCCCTTTGCACCAGAAATGGCATATGAGAAAAGTTGTTTATTCTGAAGTGGTTACCATGATCCAATCAGAAAAATTTTGAAAATTGATTAGTGTGTTGTTCAGAAAAATTTACCCAAATTTTGAACAATACCAGTGAAGTTTTTTCTTATTGTAAACCTGGTAAAATTTGACATCACATCCTACTTCCAGATTAATTTACACCTAGAAATTTACATACAAATGAAGCTGATAGTACCCTACCACAAGATTTAGGGGTCAATGTGAAGTTTAATGCAACCACGGAAAATAAGAATTCCGATCTTAGGAATCACTAAAGGAACCCATTTAAGAACGTTTTACATGAATGACGTTCTGCTCGCCAATGCGTTATTTTTGAATAATTGAACTTTGAAGTTGGCCTTTGCGCCAAAGGAAGCGAGCGCATGAAACGGAATTTAATTAATAACGGAAGCTATTACAAACGTAAAGAGGTTGGGTCGTGAGGGGGAGGCACAGTTCTTCTAGTGAAAGTTATAAATAGAGCTTCTAACCCACCCATTAGGGTGACGACCGCAATCTTGTTGACATCGGGTCCAAGATGGCAGCGCCCATTGTGGTCGACATGTTAGACCCGATGTAAACAAGATTGCGGTCGTCACCCTAATGGGTGGGCTAGAAGCTTTATTTATAATTTTTACTAGAAGAACTGTGCCTCCCCCTCACAACCCAACCTCTCTACGTTTGTAATAGGGAGTTAGCTTCCGTTTTTAATTAAATTACGCTCGCTTCCTATGGCGCGGGAAGGCCAACTTCAAAGTTCAATTATTCGAAAATAACGCATCAGCGAGCAGAATGTCATTCATGTAAAACGTTCTTAAATGGGTTCCTTTAGTGATTGTTTGGAATATAATTATTAATTTCTGTGGTTGCATTAAACTTCACATTGACCGATTAAGGTCACCTTTTTGGAATGAAAAGCTCCAAGGTATTAAAAAAAATTGAAAATAAGCTGTAGTCATTTTTTGGAATTGAATTGTAGCACATCACATTCCTAATTCTTTGTTTCCTTTATATTTTAAATTTCAGGCAAGTCAACAGCATTTTCCCATGGAACTAGCATATCAAATTTTAACTGTTCTAATTGTATCTGGTTTCAAAGCTTTGATAAAGAGATGCAACATCATCCACTGAAAAAATTAGTTATGAGCCATCCTTTCTAAATTATATTAAAATAATATTAAAAGTTTAATTTCTTACCTTCCAGTTCCAAACTCCAGTGATCATATAACAACAGCACAACACCACTTTTCATTGAAATGTGCGTCTTAATTAAATGCTGATAGGATTTTTCGGTAGTCGGTCGTTTTGAAATGGCAGCTGCTAACATAAATAAGTTATTAACTAACCTGAACATTTCAACTCGGCAAAATCCATTCTTTAGAATTGAAACCAAGACATTGAAATATCTTAGGTAAATTTTTAGAATTACTCCGACATTAAATTAAGGAACACTTATTAAATTTCACGTGAGGCCGCAACATTTCACTTCACTTAACGCCATCACACTTCGTTTCAACGGCATGCCAGATTGTCGTACCAGTAACGCTTCGCTTACAGTAGTGTCAGATTTCGGGTTAGCAGTGTTGCCATATGCACTGTACCTTTATGTAAGCGGCGCTGCTAATGGTGCGATGCCTTGACGTCACTCGCACGCAGCACGATTCGATAAAAGACTGGTTTGCTGCTACCTGTTCTTTCGTCTACCATGGGTGGGGCGGTGTTACCAATTTAGTGGATTTTTCGCTAGATCTCGAGTATTCAGATTTCATAGAGCTCTTAAAAAAATCACAGCCTAGCTCCTGGCGGAAAATCTGTAAAAGTTACAATACAGATTAATAAAAATATTAATAGTTACAAAATGGAGACTAGGCTTGCTGCACATTTCTAACATCTCTAATTTTGAAGCACAGAAATATTCAATTTTCAGAAAATGGTTCGTTTCGCCTCCATTCCCGCAGAAATGAAATTTCGTTCAGTAATTAAGCCTTATCGAAACCAGCTACGTGCTCTCTTCCACATCACACGGATGTTGGCACATGAGATAAAATGGAGATACTGTGATGGCCGGATGTCACTTTTGAGTAGCAAATGTCTAAATGCATTTGGCATGTAGAATAATTAGCAATGCTTGGAGTTCGATCTCGGTCGCGGCTAACTTCATCCTTATCTCTTCTAGTAAATGGTCGATTCTTGCTTGTTCGTCCATCTTCTCAAAAACTGCTAAGTATTACGTGATAGTCTTATGTCAATATCGAGGATTTACTTACCCAAAACCGGGTGTCCAAAAAAACGATACTCATTTTCAAATGAGTATAACTCTAAGGTGGATAGAGATATATATTCGCAACAAACGTGATGCTGTTAGTCTCTTCTGCATTAATGCTATAAAATTTGAGACGTGTGATTTAAAATTTTATATTCTGGAACGAGTTAGGCGAGAGGTAGGGAAAACGTACTTGCGCAAACAGTTGAGATTTCATTGAAGGAAAAATAATGACCTTAAAATAGAAAAAAATAATAAAAGTAGTCAATGAGAACAAATAATTCATTGCCGTTTTCCACTCCTTTCGTATCTTTCATTCCTGTGATTGATTACCGATTCTTCTTACTTGTGATTAATTACCGATATTTCAACCAGATCTACCTTGGTTATGACTAGACTTGCACCCCCCTCATTGTATTTCTTCACATTTTGCCTGAAATTTCTCTCCGAAATTGCATGCATGTAAACTCTGACGTAATTGCAGGCATACATGCATACACCTTGAAAGAAGGTAATCAAACACATTAATAACTTATAAAGGTGACTTATAACGTTCTAATTTACATAAGTGAATTAGAACGGTTCTTTACTTAATATACTTGTTTTTCCATGAGCTTCGTGCTTTGCTGCTGATCACTCATCAGCACCTGAAGGATGTCGCGCTTCCCTGCAACACCGGACGATGTGTCACAAGCGCATTAAGGGGGGATAAAAACCAAAATTTTTTATATTTAATTAAGTGGTTAAAAGCGGATAGAAAATTCTGTTTTTTGAAGTCAGATCTATTAGCTTTCAAACTCAATTTCAACAATGAATGCATCAAAGACAAAATCTTCCCTAAGTAATAACTCCGCACAATTATCATGAGAAACATTACTCAAACTTTACCCAAACACGATCGATACAAGAAATGAACATCACGCTTCGTACTGTCAAGTGCAAATCAAGGTACTCAAGATAAAACTTTGCATACAATACCCATTTAAAAAAAACTAGGTCCTTGAAATTTGTTGGGAGCGTCGGAACTTCAGAACAGCGAAAATGCAACTCTCAACCGAGAATGTATTTCCGTCAACCAAGTTGAAAAGAATGAAAGAATACTTCAAATTGTTGAAGAGAACATTTCCAACTCACTTTCTCTCCATAAAGTGTGCTGTGATGTCAATTTGAGAGTAAAAAAGTGAGTTGGGGTGTTAACTCTCGAATCAATACTTATATAATATTTTGCGCCGCAAGCAATAAAAAATACAAGAACTCATTCCTTTCGCCAGCTCTTTTTCACACCGCAGCAACGCCTGGAAAATAAAACAAATAAGAGTTAATGGTTGAATAGATACATCAAAGTTTTAAAAGATGCAAAACAGCAAGTTGACAGACCTCAGATCACCCGTGATCTTGCTTCAATGAAAAGGCAAACCACACGGTAGTTCCTGTACTAGCAGGACCCGTGGGAACTCCAGGCACAATGTCATCGGTAGTTGTAGTAGTGGTCCCGCGAAATAATTCCGTCAACATAACCGAACCTGATGAAACACATCAATTCATGCAAAGGTGATACCATGATACCGCAAACTCTGATAAGAGCGTAATGGACGGATCAACTAACTAAGGGAAAACAGAATATTATATAGACACTTATTAATTAATTAGCTAGCTTCTTCAACAGAAGTGAGAAATCCCTGTTCTCTGGCGCGCTAATGTTTTTTTCATTTTTTGATATTTTTTATCAGTGAGCCATTTATCGACGAGGTCTTCCAGTAACTGAATTGTTTGCGTCGTCTCGGCCCCATATCTTCTAATTAGAAGTGTGAGATGGGCTTCCGTTAACATATACACTCAGACTCCTTATTGTTGATACGGTTTCCTCAAAATGTAATGATTTAAAAACAAGTCAGACATATTTTAGAAGCCAAATTTTTAATTACTGTGGTACAGTTACGAACACAAATTTGTATTATGTACGCTAGTAAAAACCCTTCATTTCCATTAGCCGGCGGCGAGAGCGCGATCTTGATTCACTAAAGTGTTTCCTCGAGTGCTTTGACTGTACACGACCAACGAGCACTGTGCTCTAGCCAGTCTTCTTGTGGTCATGGTAGAAACCTGTAATGAAAATTCTTCGTTTATACCTCTACCCTTTCGAAGTGCGAAATGGGTTTCATTTGAAAATTTCGGTCTTTAGTAAAAGTAAACGTCTCCAAAGCTCACAGCTTTAGCCGCGTAGATCACAGCATAGTGTACTCCACAGAGTACTAAGATATTTAGGAATGCAGACTAAGAGACCCGTTATAAGACAGGGTTTGAAAGAACGCTAATTAATTATTTTGGTCTGGTAAACGTAACCAAATACTAAGTAAGCGATAGTACTACACTGGTATCAACAGAGAATAGTTGTCACGGATGTGAGGTTGCTAGTTCTAGAACGGTACCTCTGGAGACGAGCTGGCAATAGCGGCACTAGAATGTGCGCCACAAGCTCATATCAATAATGAGAGCATAGCAATATCAGACATGCCCGTTGAAGCGCTGGAACGGAAGTTGCACAGCAGGAAATAACAAAACATTACGAAAGGAAGCTGTGACGCACTTCCTGTTCTCCTCGCATTGCTTCGTCGGTTGCACAAAATCGTTTTCGGTTTTGAGTAAACAATATGTTTCAACTATAGAATGAATCAATCGCAATATGAGGTACCAGTGACCATTTATATAGAACAATGTGGTATCAGGGTTGCCACTGAGTTTGAAAAATTTTATACAAGGACAATTCAAGTACATTTCAAGGACAAATATATAAAATGAAATGACACATTTTTAAGGAGTTTAAATAAAAATTCTGGATTTATTTTTAAATGATAACCCCTACCATATTGCCGGATGAACAAAGATCTTTAACTATTTACTCTGCTGTTCAGAATTGAAATTTCATAAAAATATCTAAATAAAAGTTATTGTAGGGGAAATAAAAATATAACTATTCACGAATATTATATATGTGAAAATAACCATAGTAAGATCTTTGTTTGGATGGGGAATGGCACATACTATTTCCATTGCATCTTTATTATGCTGAACATGACATAATGATATGGAGAATAATATAGAGTCAAATGGGAAAAACGTAAATAATCATTACGAAAATATAAAATATTAGCTACATAGGTCCATCAAAAAAACTAAAATAAATTCTTCCTCAGAGAGAAATAGGAATTCCACACTCTACATGTCTTTTAGACTACCTAGTGCAATGTTATTTTACTTAATCCGACCTTCCACAGTTTTAAATTTTTCTTCAAGTCCTTTGATATTGCTATCTTCTGTATCAATTTCTTCCGCAGTCTTCTTAGCTTTAGCTCGGGAACAATTTGAAGAAGCAAGGAGTGACAGATCTCCTTCTACTTGAGCTTTCACTGCTAAATCATCGGCCTCCTGAATGAGTCGTTTCAGTGTACTTTCAAGCCTCGTCTTTTTAGAATTTAAGGCTTCTATTCTTTATGGTAGTTAATGCTTTTTCCTAAGCTGTTCGTTCGTGTTCGTTTGTTTCGCCTGCTCTTCTTGGTAGAGGGAGTACCTCGTTCTTGCTGCTTTACGGCTTGCTAGCATGCTTTTGGTCAATTTCACATCCCAAACATTCAAAGAATTGCCTGGGCCCAAATCTGAGCGAACTGAGTCAGTCACCATTCTTTGTGCAACCAGTGTTTTTATAGACATGTTACACGCAAGAACATCTTTATTTACGCTGAATTCAGGGAAGCGTTTCCAAAAAACTGAAACTTTTTTTCTATTGGACTTACGTCTATGAAAATTTGCAGACTACTAGATCTCCACATTTGTAACAACTTTTGTTTAAGAAAAATTTTTCCCCGGGGCATAGAAAATTTTTTATTTAAAAAAAAAATTATATATACATATATCATTCATTATTACTTCGAAATTTACAGAGCTAGAGCAATGCGGTTTGTTGCATTTGAAAGTCAAACTTATGCTCTATCTAATTTACTAGGGAATTTTTTGATATATTTCATTCAGAATTTATATGAATTTTTTTGTAAAGGTCAGGGCAAAAGTTATACTTCTAGGGTAAAAAAGTCTACGGAAAGCTTTACAGAAAAAAATTTGAAAATCCCCTGGTAAATTAGATGGAGCAACCATTTCACTTTCAAATGCAACAAACCGCATTGCTCTAGCTTTGTAAACTTCGGAGTAATAATGACAAACGTCTTGAAAACTTAGTTTCTTTAGAAGACCTATTTTTAAGAAAAAAAAATGCTTCTCCTCCTACAGTTTTTGAGCTACAGTGATGATTTTGGTATCATTGGATGCAGAAAAACAAGGGCTTTACAATGTATTGAGAAGTTTTTCAAAATTCATTCTTGTTTCAAAGTTATGACGTCATAAATTTGAATTTTTTTGAGAATATTTTGATTTTTTGTCTTTTTAATTTTTTAAATTTTTATATTGGAAATTTGAGGAAAAGCATTCAAGTATTTGGAACGTCCACGTTATTCTGCATCCAATGATACCAAAATCATTGCTGTAGCTCAAAAACTATCAGAAAAAGCATTTAGAAACCCCCTCCCCCAAATGTCGTTTTCTATGATTTCCCATTTTCTTTTCAAGAAAATCGCATTTTGTCATAAATGATAAATGATTCTAAATTGCATTTCCTATTAGTATACCAAATTTCATTGCTCTATATTCAATGATAAAAAAAATATTCGGATGGGGAATGCTTACCTTGAGGAATATGAATGATGAAATATATATATAATAAATAAAAAAAAATTACAATTTGAGCATTTTTTTTTTCTCACGTTTTTCTGCATGCAATGATACCAAAATCATCACTGTAGCTCAAAAACTGTAGGAGGAGAAGCATATAGAAACCCCCCCCAAAAATGTCGTTTTCTATGATTTCCCATTTTCTTTTCAAGAAAATCGCATTTTGTCATAGATGATAAATGATTCTAAATTGCATTTCCAATCAGTATGCCAAATTTCATTGCTCTAGGTTCAAAAATGGAAAAAAAGGTCCGCAAGGGGGATTTTCTCCCCCTCCCGGGGGAGACGTTAGCTCTGGGATACGTTCCTGATATTTTTACAGACATTCGGGGACATATCTCCAACTCATTTAAAGCAATAAAAAAAAATCGGGAGAATCAACTTTTGGACTGCAGATGACCAAAAAGCTCCCAAAATGCTTCCCTGAAGCCACGTTCAACCGAAGACTGTCCATGTGAAAGAAGCAGAAGCTTCCATACGAATCCCCACAATTTGGCATACTGACGCTTATTTTGCATGTATTTAGCAAAGAAGTAGTCCAAGCGAAGAGTAAGACTGTTTACCAGATCATACTCTATAAAATCATCTAAATGTTCAACCTGGACATACTTCACGAAGCATTTATGTTCCTCAACAAGTGCATCACAATCTGCTGATCTGACATGTTTACAACTTTTCATTGTTGATACATTTTCAATGATGGCATGCTGCTTTGAATCTTTAGCTGTTGCAATAGTTTTAGGATTAAGAACACCCATATTTCGAGCTAGTGAATATTCCAAGGGACTTTTCTCAATCACCTGTTGAACAATTGTTCTGTAGAATTGTTTGCACTGATGCTTGAACTCAATCTCCTGGACTTCGCTAATTTCAGCAGCTTTTAGGGCCCCTCTAGTTTGGAACCCAATACTAATACGTTTCGATTGTTTTAGTTATAGTTTGTCATTACTTTCTTTAGGACAAACTTTTCCATTAGGTTCGTCAGTACCTTGTGCAATTCTGATGCAAGGAAAGGTACCATTGGCTTATCAGTTTGAAACCTTTCACGAAATGGAGACAAGTAATTGGCTGCATGAATAAATGCCTGCAGCTTAGACAGTGTCAGCTTATCATTCACAGCTTTTGCTACGTGTGTCCATGAAGAACACTTTGGAATTTTTGACTTGGGTCCACTAGAGATGGAATTTACATACTTACAAATATTTTCCCAAATTTCTACAGCTCTCTGTGCCACAGGAACGTCTTCTTTCCACCGAGTCGCACATAACTGAAGTGGAAAAACATCCAACTATGTAATGGAAGTATAATCAGCTCGTCCTGCAGTAGAGTCGCTCCATGGATAACATGCAATCCACAGCTTCCAATATCCAAAATATCTGGGGCTTCTGGATACGTCTCCTTCCTTGCTGCAACATAGTCGCTATGAAGCTTGTGGTTCATATTAGGGCCATCCATTGAAATTTGCAGAATGTTTTGGTCCTTCAAGTTTTCTGTAGCTTCGTGAAGTTTCTTCAGAAGTTCAGCAGCATTACAATGGCCTAAGAACTCAGATTTCTGGTACCGTGTTTCAACGTATTGTTTTCTGAATCCCAAAAACGAACATGGACATTAATCTGCTCATCTTTTGAGACGCGATTGAAGAACAAAAAGAAGAACAAAGTTTGACGAATCTTTCAACTTAGCTGACAATTCATCAGGAGAAGTATGGGGCTAGCCAAATGTTGTTAGATATGACAGTTTGGTTCTACCACATGTGAATCTTTTAGAAATTTCAGAGTCTGGGAACATATGCCTGAAAAGTTCATTAGCTGATTGACTGGAAGAATGTGAGTGATGAGACATTGTATTATGCAATGCCCACATAATTTCTGATTTCAACATATCTTCTTGGTTAACAAATGAAGAAAGAGAAGATTGGATTTCTCTTTTGAAGTTGAAGAGCTACAATTTGCTAAAACTTGGTTAGTGTTTGAGGAAGATTGTGTTTTTGCAGAATCAGGCTGTGAAGTTGATGGCAGTGAAGGTGAAGGTTCTGAGTGAGTTGATTGTGCTGTTGATTTCGTAGGTTCAAACCATACTTTGATTGATTCACAATGTGGAGTCAGACGAGCCAAGTGCTTCTTACCTTTTGCATGGCTTTGTACAGCACCTAGCCTTATACTACCTAAATGAATGTCAACTTTACACACAGTGCAGAAAGCATGCAAAACAGGTTTTGTGTCTTGCAAGCCATGGTTTCAATTCGGTTTTCCGAAGCCAGTCTTCATTGAACCGACTCTCTCTCTTGATAGGTGTTATGGCCTATTAGGAGTACATGAAAATATTCTTAAACTAGGATTGAGTGTCCCAAATAAATTCAATCAAAAATATCAGCAAAAAAAGAAAGAATATTAGATTTGTAAGATTCCAAAGTTATTTTAAATTACATTTCAGCAGATATAGAAAATTCATTGTCATTGCAGAATAATTCATTTCAAATATGACTTGCGGACAAAAATAAAAAAGACTTGAAATGATATGATTCATCATATCTCGCTTCCAAGAAAAAAATTTTGTGCTACGGAATATTCCGAATGTTGCGACTGGCCTGCGTAATTACTTCGAATATCTAAAAAGAACTGCGTCGATCATCGTACTTGAAAAGATATTCCATTACGAGTTACCAACGGATGTAAATAAGCATGCCAAATCTTCGAGGAAAATTCCAGAAGCCTGCACGATACAGAACCTCGTCTCGGACAAGTCACATCGGAGTCTTTCATCGAACGCCGGAGGATGCCATCAACTGCGATTTAATTTAATATGTCCTTATCTATAATTCTTCTGTTTCCTAGGAATATTTCTTGTAGTTTATTACGTATTTCATCATGATAATTCAAATGTAGGTTATTGATTCAATTAGGCATATTTCCATGTACGTTGGTATGATTCTCAAAATCTTGCATAACATCGTTCGAACGAGATCCCATCTCTAGCGGTTGTTCACGCCCCGAAACAGGCTGAGGAAAGGAGGTAGAGGAAGTAAGGCAGGAGACCTCATCTGAGCCACATCGACGAGTGCGTTTGAGGCCGCTGCCCTCGCCCTTAGGGCGCAGGCTTAAATACTCTGTAACCAATTATTGTCTGGGCGAAAACGCCATTCCACGTCATACTAATTCCGTGTTAATGTGCCCGAGAACCTGCCTATTATTTGTGACGCTTTCAAGCACCGATTGCCACCGAAGCACCAGAACGCCATCATGTTCCCCTCTGAGTCGCACCGATGCACCAAGCCGGCACTGCAATCTCACCGGTCAAGGCACCTCTTCACGTCTTTATTAAAGATGAGTCTATCATTTCATTCAGCTTATCACTGTCGATCCGATTTAACATCATTTCTCAGGTCGTGGTTGCGGTTAGAAGTTGCGAGTGAAGTATTGTATAAATCCAACTTAGATATCGATATAACTATCCATTCACATCTGTTTATTAATGCGCGCTTAATTGATGTCTTTAACAGTAAGTCTTTTTCTTGGATAAGTGTATCAATACCTGTGTTCTGAAAAGACGAGACAAGGCATAGAAGGCATGTAAACGTTACCCAAATCATAACCGTTCTTTTGATATACTAAATGTTCAATTTCCCAAAATGGGTGGTGACAGCATGATTATCCATCAATTTAAATCTATGGGCGAGGACTAATGAGTCACGCCTTATTTATAAAAATGTATTGAAGTGATATATACTAAATATCACGACAACGAAAGAAATAAATTAATTTCGAAATCTATGGACGCTTCGGTAAAACCAAGAGGATCATAACAAAACATCAACACTAAACAGTCACTGCGAATAAAATCAACACTATATAACAGAACTCAAGATAGAAAATAGCTGGGATGTGGGGGAATGCCATTACTTCATCCCCAAACAAGAGTGATCTCATTCCCTGCACAGAATTGGTCAAACATAGCTAGCTAACAAATTAATGCCTTCACAGAATACATAGAATTAATAAATAAGGGCACAACAAGGACACAAATGAAATTTCACAAGGACGTGGCAAGGACAGAAATTGTTTTCTACAAGGACAGGGCATGGACTTTAAATTTTACAAGGACATTTTCATTTATACAAGGACAATTCAAGGATGTGGCAACCCTGGATATTCAGAACTATAAGAAAATTCATGAAATAACCTAGCATTAATAATTGATGCATAGAGACGGACAACACGCAGCCGCTCGCAAAAGGTACTGACGAAACAGTTAAGAGAGAAGTGGTGTGCGTCTTCGTGAGTAATGCTCGGACCACCTTCGATTGGTCGGTAGTAATTACTTAACCAAACAGTGCTAATCATACGTAGACAACTAGCAACAGTGCAAATGAAAAACTAATGAATTAACAGTAAATAAAACATATACGGAATACGAGGAAATAAGAGTTGACCATATGTGTTTTAACATTATCTTGTGATAAAAAGTCTTGACGATTGCTGGGGGAAGGAATCGATAACTTAAGCAGTCAATTTGACTTAATTTTATTGGTATGTAGATATCGATGTTCAGAAATGTGCAGTCGGCAGGACTCGAGAGAAAATAGGATTCTTATATGACTGGTAATTGACTGGCGGGGGTAAACGTGATTCGTTGTAGGTTTGCGTGGTGTTACTCATGAAATATTAGTTTCTAGGTAACTAAATAATTCCATGACGAAAGGAAACACAAGCACTTTGTTTCATAAAACCGCGTAGGAAACTTTCGCAATGGTTTGCGCAGTTCGTTCATGCCTGAAGAACAAGGAGAAGTAGCTGATGACCATCGTGCATTACTGCATTACTCGAAAAGTTAGGCGGACCCTCACTCTGTGGGTGTAATTTATAGCAATAAACCAGCGAATGCTGGGCGTCAGGTCAGGAGCAGAACAATAACAGCATTCAACTTAGCTCTGGAATAGATATAAATGATACAGATCGTAGGTAAGAATAAACATCGCTCAAGCCTTATTTGTAAAATGCATCATGTCAAAAGTTTTCGCGATATTGGAAGGTGTCCTAATATATCAAAGCTACTACAAGCGATTAGTTAAATAAATAGCACAGGACTGATTTGCAGAAACGTGCGAAATAACATCACGCGCACCTCGTACATCAACGTAGTCAGAATAATCAAGTTAAGCCTGACTAGAAGTTCGCAAGCTCGGTCAGGCGAAGTGCTTTCCTTCCTGCTGGCTTGCGCGCTGGTGTGTGTACGTACCGCGGTAGTGGCGTCGTGTGCACCAGTGGATCTCTGGCTCACTTGCTCCTCCTTCCGCTTCCCCGCCTCCATACGCTAACATGGAGGTTTTTAAAATTATGTTTTTATAATTTCAAAAACTTATACAGGATCTACTTGTTGGCACTATATAATTGGTGCCGGTACAGCATTATATCTACCATCGGGTATCTGGTATAGTATATTTACCGTGGATTTTCTGGTATGGTACGAAATCTCCCGTAAGTTGAAATCAATTATTGAAGATGAAGATAATTAGGTTAAGGATAAATAAATTTTTCCATTCAAGTCTGTTTAGTGAAAAATCTGGTTTCCATGTCGAACTGAACGATATGTTTGGCATCCTTTTCTTGGACATTCCAGAAATTTCTTCATTTCTCCTTTGCGGTTCCTCTTGCTTTTTTCTTGCATTATAGAACCTCATTTATGACGACGAGACTCATTTTCAACGTTGTCAAGAACAATTTTGCTCCCTTAAATAAGAGACAACTGAATTCTCACTGGAAATTAGTTTGTAAGAATCTCTTGCAAGCATAATGTCATTTTCTTTTTGAAACATTTGTAGGAAATATAAATTCAATCTTATGAACTATATAAAACATCGTATCGTAGATACTTCTCAAGTATTATTGAAAAAAGAAACAGAAGAAGAAAGACATAGGATAAAGAGGTTTGTAGATATTAAAACGTAGGTGGATATACTATACTGGCACCAAACTTGGTTCTATATGGCAATGTTTCACAGAAAAAAAAAATTATTTCAGAATTTCGACTGTTCAGGCTCTTTAGTTCTGATATGATTTCAAGTTATCTAAACACTTTTAAAATTATTCCCTGGTGTTGCAAAAGCCAAAGCTCTTGTGTCAATGTATTTCTTTTGTTACATATGACCATATTCATTCTCAAAGTTGGAATAATTTCCGAAGGGATACATTTATGTTTTTCTCTCAGTCTTATGTATATAGGCATTGGCATAGGCTATCATGAGGCCCATACATGATAATCAATTGAGGACCTTTGGACAAATGCATTTTAAAAACCTATTTGATTTGTTCTAATGTTGTAACTTTATAGGAGGTTATTGCTTTCTTTTCTTATTTATGTCCTAAAATATTGTTGTTTGCATTCTGTGACAATTTATGACTTCTTACGCTCGTAAGGATATTACGACAGCATTATATAGGTATTTAGCGTTGTAGAACAATCATTTTCATGTTTCCGACTCCGGTACTCTTAAGTGCCCCTATTATATATCAGCGTGAGTATATCACATAATTTGGTAGCAGTAAAATATATTTTATTCGAGCTCAATGTTTGGCATACTATTTGATACGTAGGAATGAAATGATAATACAGAATATGGACCTCATAGTCAACGATGCAGAATTATTCAAATCCAACCCTTGTTCTTTCAACATCAATTGCTTATACTGCAATTTCCTAAGCTCGTATTTGTACGAGCGCACTATAGAATATGAGAGCTTTCAATCATGTACCCTCACTGGTATTAATTTTTCCCAACTTTTCATTACATGTATCATAGATCCGAAATTATGCAACAAAATGAATGCATCTTCCACGCTATTCCTTCAATCATCTGTTTCTACTCGTGGCATGGGTATCACGATACACGTGTGTGTATAACTAATAATTTTTACAGAAGATAATTAAAAACGAATGATGCTTTTATATAAATTCTATTGGAAATGAACTGTTTTTCTTTTTCTTTTCTTCGTCACATTCCAAAAACGATTAACATAGATTATTATGAACTTTTGTAAGAACTGTAACCAACGATATAAGGATATTATAATTAT
Source organism: Morinoia aosen (assembly GCA_030386875.1). Taxonomy (NCBI): domain Eukaryota; kingdom Metazoa; phylum Arthropoda; class Malacostraca; order Amphipoda; family Talitridae; genus Morinoia; species Morinoia aosen. Next base: position 41,704,629 of record CM059578.1, on the reverse strand, counting down.
TGCTGCACAATATGTTGATAGAAACAACATAAAGGTAACACGTTAATTCGTGAACTCGTTCTAAAATGAACAATACCCGTGTTAATTAACAATTCAATATGAAAATTTCCCGCTAGATTTTTTATGTGGTAGCAACACAAGCTTGAGTTTTTGATGCATAAACATATTTCTCTTCAGTATGAAGTTTATGACAATTATTTTTTTTATCACATAAATTGCGTCGTAAGAATTAAAAAAATTCTGCTTGCAGAATGCGAAAATTGATCGTATTTTCATGAGGTAAAATCTTGAGTTAGTGGAAGTAAAACAATGCAGCATAACATGTATGCCAATTGTGTTGATACGCAAGCCCACTTTATGAAGTTCGCTTCTAGATTTTGTCCTTTGTCTTTGTTCACACCTACCATGACGCATGATCAGCTCCAGTGGCTTTATCAAGTTTTAGTTTCTTACGGTGCATTTCAAATTTTGGTTCATGTACTCTGTGGACAGTAAAAAACTGATCCAGTTTATCTAAAATGAAGACGATGTGCCGATTCACTCACGCAAACACTCTCAGACTAATCATTTTTCTTTGAAAGCCTAGGGTTAATTTTGAAATGTGACTCGTAGAAATTTCATTATAGTCTCAACGTGAGGTACATCTTATTCTAATGTTGCTCATATTTATCGAAAATATTTGCATACCCAGGGAGGAGGAGGAGACGAAAGCAACCTTCATTTCTGTTCGGTTGACTCAATTTTTTTAGGGACGATAATTTTGGAACACATCACACACCTGAACCCCTTCGTCCATCGATTTCAATTCAGTTTCAATTTGAAGCCAAAAACATTCTTTATCTGGAAAAATAGCTGAAAATATTTTCAAACAAATCTTAGGAGTGGAGGTTCTTTTCCCATTCCCAGTATGTGGTTCATTTTTCTAAAATTCCAACTTTGGAACGCGTTTAATTTCTAAGCTACCTCATCTAAATAATTCAGCTTTCATTTTGAAGCAAAACAAAAAATCCTCTCTGCATCTATATTGCTCTAAAATTGTATTTTCATAAAGAATGGGTTGTTTGACGCGGAAATGTAAGGGAATAAAACATGCCATTTTCGCCTGAGAATGTATATCTTTTCTGCTGATAAAGACGGAATTAAAAAAGGGTTGAAGTATGTAGAGTGGTAACTCTGTTTCTGATAGATCTTGTACGTAATTTACTCTTTTCTCTCCTTATTCCTATACCTTGCTGTTTTGCAGCACATAATTTTGAAAGTGGTCTCTACGGCACGATTGTTTTAATAGAAATACGAAAAACGATATCTCCGGAACATTTTTCCCACGGTGTATCTTTCCTTGCCGTTTATATTTAGGTTAGCAACATCTCACAACTGCCCAGTCGTGTTCCCTCTCATCGTAACGCAATAGTTTTTTAGGAGTAATGTAATGTGTATGCGCGGGAAGTTAGCTTTTACTTCTCCCGCCACTCGACCTTTTACCCGTGCAATTTTAATGATTAATTTCTACTCATTTAATTTCAAAACCAACAGCGGCTATCGATGAATCGAACTCATATGCCGACGCAAATGAGATTTTACCTCACCGCGCAACACCGTCTTCTTCGCTATCTCTATACAGTAGCCTTCTCCTAACTAACCAAGGAGGTGCATTTTGTTATGTGCATTTGAGTTCAGATAATACAATGCATTCTTCTCCAGAATGTCACACAAGAATGCAATATAATGCATTTTTACCACAGTAAATGAGAAAAACCTTGTTTTCAGTCATCATATCAGTGCGTAATGAGAACTGTCGTGGCGTTGTCAGATGTTCCCGAAAGATGCAGTCGTATTTATATAACGATGTTTTTAAAAATAATTGTGTTGTGGGAATGGGATCAAAAGCAAAACGGTGCCAAAAAATGATCCAAACAGACGCTGCAATTGATGCAGAGTATAAATATTTACAAAAGAAAAGCGCAGCATTGTACGCCAAATCAATGAGTTGTACAAGGCGTACTTTGATTGTGATAAAGGAGACAGGACAAGTTATCTGTTCCTCGTGTGCGTTGCCTTACATGGTCTGGAGACATTTAGCGCTTTGTTTGAAGGAAAACGTCCAGAAAAAGTTTGGTGTACTCACGATGTGACGTGAGCAGAATGATAACTTTAATGACCGCTATTTCTGTCAGCAATACTTGGCAACCTAAACTACAACATAGGAACCATAATAAGCCATTACTTTTTTTTCCAGAGGGTCTAAATTAAATGTGCAGCAACTTCTTTTTAATGAAGGAGAAAAGTGAGCTGTTGACTTATAACGTACAAAGCTTGCACTGTTCACGGTGAAGGATTACTTTTGCTTTTTGCAATGACATCAGTGAACTTTTTTGAGTAACTGCAAATACCATACATCAACACCAACTAGCGATTTTTCACTAATACATCCGAAAATAGGAGCAATCGCAGTAGTAAGTAGAATACCAATAAGAACACAATTCACCACAGTTAGCTTATAATTGAAATTATTTAGGAAAAAATTCATAGAAGATTTATTCGTTGACGAATTTTTGTTTTTTATAACCAGAAATCAGTTTCACAAACGACCAAGTATCTTTTAGATATAAATTTCAATTTTCTTAATCTACCTGTATTTTAACATATGAAATTAATTTTACTCTGTTCGGAAGCATTCTAGAAACCCATGTCTTTTTTGGGAATATATAATTTATCAAAGTTTCATAAACAAATAAATAACTTCAATATAACGTTTAAAATATGTAATAAACTATTTAAAATACTTGAATCTATGAGTACAGGAATAACGGTCACTCTCGCTTTCTCGTGACCTTTACAAATGCTGGCTGTGCGACCGCGCGCACGCACGTATGAGCGCTCGGTGGAAACCGAGCTGTAATTACCGTTACACTTTCTGGTTGCAGCTCAGATCGCATGTTGAGAGGTAATCATTGTTGGTTATTATCCCTGGCACACCCTGAACGATTCTATGGTGATTATGACCTTTAAGCAGTGAAACTTCTGAGCTTGAAGGTTGACTTACTGAATAAATAGAGTGCCATGAGACTGAGACTCGCAGTAACAGCTCAGCCTCCCTACAAGTAAGCATTTTTACCTAAAAATATGTATATGCCCTGATTCTAATATATATGCTCTGATGTATAAGTACTATATATACATATGCTTCGTTATTGTGTCAAGTGATAGTACTTCTTAAGAAATTTAAAAACTAACCTAAAAATACCTGTTATCTATATAGTTACATATTTATTTAAAAATTTGTTTGTAGTGCGTATCTTCCATTTCCCTATCACGTTCATAAGGATGCTTAATGATGCTTAATGACTTCGATGTCTATACAAAGCTGCAAAAGCCAAACCTGTCAGTGATTGAAGACGAAATCGAGAAGGGCAAACAATATGTTTACAGTGTCTGAAAATAAAGTGAAGTCGATGTTACTTATACCATGTTATGTGAAGAGTGAACTTTATTCTTGGCTGTCACGTCAACCTAATATAAACAAAGACTATGTAGGTGTAATGTTTAAAGTGTCGCTTAGAACTATCGAAAACTATTTAACATTAAATAAGTTTCTGAAAGTGTATCCATCCGCTGTAAAACTTGAATTTCCTTTCAATTTCACTGTGAAAAACATTCCAGAAATAAAAGAGTGCATCATATATAGTGATGAAAGAGAGCTGATTTATCGTTCAAAAATATCGTGCTTCTCTGATAATTAAATTAATTGAGTTCCTACGTCATGAAGCAACTGAAGAGAACGTCACGAAGCAACTGGAGGGTGAGTCATACACCTATTTGGGAAATACGTCACGAAGCAATTGGAGAGAACGTCACGAAACCAAATGGAGAGAACTTCACGCATCTATTCTGCAGATACGTCACGAAGCAACTGGAGAGAACGTTACTAAGCAACTGGAGGGAGTCATACACCTATTGTGGAAATACATCACGAAGCAACTGGAGGGAGCGTCATGCACTTCAATTGCCGCAATAATAAATATTAATTAACGCAAAACTTCTTAGAATAGTCATTCGTCCACGAATTTTATTTTTTTTATAACCAGAAATGACTTACTTTGAGAAAGGACAAACTCACTTATAAATTTCTTTGTCTAACAAACAAAAACAATACATAGTATGTTTAGGAATAATTCCATTTCTTGGAGTATTTTTTAGGAATATACAATTTATCAAAGTTTTGAAAATACCGACCTTGATGTGGATGTCTGTCTTTATACATAAAGATAAAATTATATGGTTCTTTGTAAGTGTTAGAACAAAAATCTTTAAATTCTTCAAAGGGCATGTCCTGAGAAATGATATCTATGTTAATGTTTTTCATTGCAGTTGAGTCTACACCAAAAAGAATCAGAACGATGGCATTTGTTTTAATTGTTTGTCTCGTTGTGTCTCCCTCGAGTGTAAAAGCTATCAGCTGGACTTTGATCTATTTCAGTTGCTATATCATCGAAAATGAAAAGATTTTTCTTCATTGAATCTACGTCACTTGGGTCAGGAATAGATGTTATATCTTGAAAATAATAAATTTTAGATTTTGAGTTTCTTTAAATAGGTAACTCTTCAAGGAAATCGTCAATATCACCTTTACCCTTTTCAAATAATTCAATTATTTCAGATTGGTTATAGCCTTCATCAAAAACAGTCTTTAACAGTTTATATTCGGGTTGATGTATTGATTTACTGTACAGAAATAGATGATTAAAATCGACAAATTTTTCTAACAGAAGCTTTATTAATAAAGAAGTTTTACCACAGTTTGATCTCCCTACGATGAGACATCTCAATCCAGGAGAAGGGAAAAGGAAGTGATTCTTTTGATTATTTCTTTTACTGTCTCTCCACATGTACACCATTTTATATAACTAATAAACTACAACTGATTTTCCAAAATTTATTTTCTGTTTGTAGCAATTGTAAACAGTGTTTTTAAATCTGCTAATTCATAAGAAACGTCTCTTGATTAATGTTTCAAGATGAATGATATGCGACTGTAATTGATTTATATCTTCCCTATTTAATTCGATATCATTTAGAATTTGATTACCATCTAATTGCAATTGATTTATGTTTGCAGTATTGAGAACAACTTCACTTTGAATATCTGTTATAATATCTTCCATTTTATTAAGTATAATTCTTCAATGTCTTTTTCTTTTTATTGGTTGTCGCGTTAGGCAATAACGAGAGAAGGAGCTACCTTTTGTGAAAAATATTTTTTCTCCATCATATACTAAACAGTTGTATATTTTAAAATATATAGGGAATTTTTCACATCTAATTAGAAGAAGTTTTTTCAAATCCCAGTTGTAAATAAAGCAAATACATCGAGTTTACAATCTTTTGAGCATCTATTACTTCATATGGAACATTGCTTTTCATTTTGATTAATGTAAATTTTCAGAATACTTTAAAATTTACATTGGAAAAAATACATTTACATTTTTAAAATATGTTGGGAAAAAGATTTATTAAAAATAGAACCATTTGATGTATCACATCTATCTAATACTAAGAAAACAAAAAGTTATAATAATTTAAAGAAAACTTGAGTAGAGATGACTTCAAGTAACAATTTTTGTAATATTTGTAATATTAACATCATAAACTTAAGAAGACATCAGAAAAGTATGAAACACAATAAAAACTTGAGTAAACTATTAATAGCGGATCTATATTTTGATAGAAACAAAGATTTCTGTAATATATGTAATATAAATGTCTCTAATCTAAAAACACATCAAAAATCTACTAGGAATATTAAAAACATAACTAAAGAATTGATATCCGATTCATATTTTGAGAAAAAGGTACGTAAGATATGTAAAGTAGAAGTAAAAAATCTACAACAGCATAAGAAATCAAAAAAGCATTTTAGAAATGGTTATGGCTGTAAATTCGAAGGAAAAAAATGTGCTATAAATGAAAAATGCCTGGAATATATGTTCTCTGATATATCAGTTATAGATCCGACAGTTTTTATGAGGAATATGAACCCGGTTGTGAAATCAATTTTGAGAGAGCAAAAGTTTGATAATATGAAGATACAGTTGGCAATTTTAGTTCAATTTTATAAATACAAAGAAAAAAAATGATAGGGTATATTCAATGGCATGGATGAATACAGGCGAGTTTGTAGACATATCGAAAAACTTTACAAACATTGATGATCTGTATAAAGAAACTATTAGAAAGATTGAAGAATATACGAAAAACTCCACTGGCTGGATAACAGATAAATTATTAGACTTCAATGTAAAAATTATTGAATACAAACCTATCAAAGGTTCTAGTTATATAGAATTACCTGAAAAGTTTCAAAAGTCTACTTATAAACTAATTAATAATAAAAATAACGATAAATGCTTTATGTGAAGTGTAGCGAGATATTATTGCCGAGATGAGAAAAACGGTAATAGAATATCTAAAAGATTAAAAACTGAAGCTGAAAAGTTGAATTTCAGAGACATAACATTTCCAGTGAAACATAAAGATATCGATAAATTTGAGAGAAACAATAATGTGTCAATAAATGTTTACAACTTTAATTACTTGAAAGAATTTTGTCCTCTGAGAATAACAAAGGTAAAAAATTAAGATGTTAGATCACTTCTACTGTTAAAAGACGAAAATAAAAATCAATATGTTTCAATGAAGTCATTAAGGCCATTTATGCAAACTAAGATGGTCAAAAAAAACATGTCTGTCCATATTGTTTATGGCCATTCACAAAATAATGTTTATTAACAAACCACATTAATGATTGTTCAGTTCACACTCCAACAAAGTATGTTCTTGAGGGAGGTAAATTGAAATTTGTACATTGCCAAAAAACAATTAGGCATCCTTTTGCAATTTGTGCTGATTTCGAATCAACGTTGACAAAAATAGATACGTGTCAACCAAATCAAAACTCAAGTTACACCATGAACATTCAGAAGCACAATCCTAATTCATTCTGTTGCTATCCAAAATCTGAAGCAGATGAATATTCCCGTTCAGAAATATATAATGGTAAAGATGCTTTCCAAAAGTTTGTAGAATATTTAGAAAAAGAAACCAAGAGAATTTATAGTCTGATAAAAATTAATAAAAAAATGTATTTACCATCAGATAAATTCAAAAAATATAAAGAAGCCACAAGATGCTATGTATGTGGCGGAGAATTTACGGAAGATAACTATTAAGTTAGAGACCACAATCATTTAACAGGTCATTACAGAGGTCCAGCTCATTTGAAATGTAATTTGAAAATTAGAAATCCAAATTTTATACTGGTGTTTTTACATAATCTGTCTAATTACGATGCTCATTTGTTCGTGAAAGACTTGGGAAATATATCCGGAAAGTTGAACGTTATTCCACAAACAGATGAAGAATATATTAGTTTTACACAAACCATAAAAATTGATTCATATGTATGTGAACATACAGGAAAAATTGAAGATATCACCAGAGACTTACGGTTCTTAGACAGCTACAGGTTTTTACCTTCGTCTCTAGATAAACTTTCGAAGAATTTATCCGTGCACACAGAATTGTCGAAGTTCTTTCTCAATGAAGAACAATTAGAGTTGATCAACAAAAAAGGTATTTATCCGTATGAATATGTAAATACCAAGGTAGCAAGAAATTGTTAGGTCAATATTGGGTTGATAATTATTTACTGACCTGATATTGGAATTTTGGATTACAATAATAGGCTAATAACAAGACAATATCAAAAAAAGATATATTTATTTATGATATCAACTTGTTATTGGGACAATGTAGTAAATAATTTTATTTCTAATATTAAACTAACAGTGTATATATTTATGTACGATATTCATATAAGTGGAAACTATCTCACAATAATTAAAATCTCGCAATTGAATAAAATTTCTAAAAATTTATATTGGTATTGCCCAAATATTGGGTTGATATTGTACGCCAATAATACGGAGTAATTTGTTTAAAATGTATCAATAAAGTTAATGAATAGTTATTGCAGTCATTAATGAGAGCAGATATATTTGACAGATATAAAGAAAGGTAAATACGTTACAATAATATGTATATTCAGAGTTACTGTAATCACAGATTCACAGTTCTTGTTTTTTCAGTCGTCCAATGAGTTTCGAAGGTCTAATTTTTTCAAAAAATATGCTAAAATCGTTTGTCAAACATTACTATAGCAACAAATGTCTACATATTGAATTAAGATGATATAAAGTCATTTATATAGATGATATAAATGACTAAATTTCGTAATGAAGGTATTGAGTAGGCCTATTCCTACCATATAACCCATTTTGCATGCATCATTCTTTGAGTAAAGCGCTTTCGTGCAATTTTCAATCACGCATATATATGCTGCTTAGATGAACGTATAAATGCTGCTTAGTACAGGTTGCCCGACCACCGGTACGAACGTGCAACACAGAATTTGGACTACGATTCCGATGAGGTTTGTAATCATGGATTGTAGATAAATTTTGAATTCAGTTAAATTCATAGTCTTGTAGGTGTGTACTGTAGGTATGTAGATCGGATAACATAGTTATCAGAATTATATATATATCTCGTCTTTGAACATTTCTGAATATTGATGCGATATTAGAAATTAATTATTGAGCCCAAGTGTTGTTCAAGGAAACACCTCAATATCAAGTCAATAGTGACACAGTAATTAGCTGATACTGGGTTAAAAATAAATTATTATTGGGACAATATATTCTACCAATATCCACTTGATATCAGAAAATGAGTAATGGGCTGTAGTACCCTACTTTAGTTACCCCTCAAACTCAGTTCTAGTATTTTGTGTTCAGTAATATTAATATGTGTTTAGGTAAAATTATCCAAGCGGAAAGTGCAAAGTACTCCATTCCGTATCCCTGTTACCAACTGAAGGAGAAGTACGTGTATATTACCAAGGTCGCTGCTTCACACGCCGTATGCGTAACTCGATTACTAAAGTAGCTACAACTCCGGGCCTTACAAGCCAATGGTTTCCTAAGGAACACTTCAATTTCAAGTGCATATAGACACAATAAATAGTTAATATTGGGTTAGCGAAAATATCATCGGGTCAATATGTTTTACAAATATCAACCTATCAGGAATTGAGTATTAAGCCAATGTTATTGTAGGGAACACTTCATTATCAAGTCAATATTGACACAATAATTAGATGACATTGGGTTGATGATATTATTGTTATTGGGCCAATATATTTATCTGATATCAACCGAATTTTCCAAAATAAGGTATTGCCCCAATATTCATTTTGAATATCCAGTCAATATTGAGACTGTACATTGGCTCAATATTAGGTCAATAAATTTTGCTACCTGGGTAGTTATGAAAAAATGAACTGTAATAGTTTACCAGCAAAAAGTGAATTCTATAGTAGATTGAATAATAAAAATATTTCAGAAGATGAATATCAGCATGCACTCAAAGTATGGAGAGCTTTTGATTGTACAACATTCAAAGATGATCATAATTTATATCTAAAAGTTGATACATTATTATTAGCAGAAGTATTTGAACGATTTAGACTAACATGCATGAAAACTTATTCTCTAGATCCAGCACATTATTTCACAGCTCCAGGATTGTCTTTCGATGCTTTACTGCAACATACAAATATAGAATTGGACTTGTTTGAAAATCCTGATATGCTCCTATTCATCGAAAAACGAATAAGAGGTGGGTTTTCTACAATATCAACACGATATGCGAAAGCAAACTATCCATATATTCCACAAACATTCGATAAAGGAAAACCAAATAGTTTTATCACATATATAGATGCAAATAATCTCTACGGCTAGGCTATGTGTCGATCATTACCTACTGGAAACTTTAAATCGAAAGATCCAAAGTCGAAACTTAAAGCAGATAAAGGTTATATATTAGAAGTTTATTTAAGTTATCCGAATGACTTACATGCTCTACATAATGATTTACTATTAGCTCCAGAAAATATCAAAGTAAATGATGTAAATAAATTAGTTCCACATCTTGGAAAACGAGAAAAATATGTTGTACATATTAAATCTCTAACACAATATCTAGATCTAGGATCGAAGTTAGAGAAAATTCACAGAATATTAGAGTTTGATGAAAGTCCATGGATGAAATCATATATTGATATCAACACAAAAATGCGTCCGCAAGCTAAACCTGAATTTGAAAAAGACTTCTACAAGCTGATGAACAATTCAGTATTTGGTAAAACAATGGAAAATATTAGAGATAGAGTAGATGTGTGTTTCCTAATGTCAGAGAAAGAATTAATTAAATTAGCAAATAAACCAAACTTTACCAGTTTTAAAATATTCTCAGAAAATTTGATAGCATGTCATATGCAAAAACAAAAACTGAAATTTGATGAACCAATCTACGTAGGGTTATCTGTATCAGATATAAGTAAAACATTAATGTATGATTTCCATTATAATCATATTAAAAAGAAATATGGCAATAAGGCAAAGTTTTTGTTTACAGTTACAGATTCATTATGTTACGATATCGAAACGAAAGATTTGTACAAAGATATGGAAAGAAATAAAGACTTGTATGATACATCAAACTATTCTGAAGAACACTTCCTATATTCAACTAAAAATATGAAAGTAATTGGGAAAATGAAAGACGAAACTTGTGGAATACCAATTGAAGAATTCGTCGGTCTCAGAGCTAAACTATATTGTTACAAAACGAAAAATTCCGTGAGTAAGAAATCAAAAGGTGTAAGTAAGAAATCAAAAGGTGTAAGTAAGAACATAGCTGAAAACAACATCACAACGGATGAATATAAGAGAGCATTGAATAATGAAACAATATACAAAACAATGTACAATATCCAAAGTGTTAACCACGAATTATATACCAAAGAAATAAGATTGCATTAAATGGTAATGATGACAAGCGGCAGATATTACCAGATGGTATCAACACACTAGCATTAAATCACTATAAAATATATTCAATAAATAAAGTATAAAAAATGATTGTCTACAACAATAATGACTTCTATAGCCAAGATTTATTATCTGTTGAAAATGAACAGTATTCGAGTGATTTGAAATCAATAGTTATTAAAGAAAAAACTGGGAAGGGTATTGTAAATACATTGCTTAGAAAACTTCCATTACCTGAAATGCATTTGAAATTACCATCTAATATTCAATCTGAACAAGTCCCGAACATCTCACTCAACAATAAACATACCTACTCATTTTGCGGTCCAGGAACTATGGTGCAGAAGCGAATTCAAGAAGGTTATCGAAGAGTTAACTCACTCGATCAGGCTTGTAAGAATCATGACATATTTTATTCACAACATCCAAAAACAAAAGACAGAAATTATGATGATGATATTCTAGCGAAAAGAGCCGCTGAAATTGCAACTGATCCAAATGAATCAGAATACGTTCGACAAGAGGCTAAATTAGTTAACGCAACTATGGCAGGTAAATCATAGGTAGGATTTGGGCTTTCAAAAAATGTATTAACATGCTCACTGATGTGAGCGATAAAACCTTGAATGACTTATATTATAATCCAAAGACCGGTTATACTGGAATGAATCAACTTGTTAAAAAATCCGGCTTATCTTCAACTCATGTACGAAATTGGTTAGAAACTCAAAAAACTCACACTCTAGATAAACCAATAAAACATAATTTCAAAACGAGATGGGTGAAGGTATCAAAAATTGATGATCAATGGCAAGCTGATTTGGTTGACATGCAAAACTATAAAGATCAAGGAAAAAACTACATTTTAACAGTAATTGACATTTTCAGTATATATGCATGGGCAATTCTAATAAGTAAGTAGACAGGTGAAGAAATTAAAACTTCTTTTCAAAAACTATTCAAAATACGAATTCTGTCTAAAGTTCAGACAGATAAAGGTTTAGAGTTTACAAATAAATCCACTCAAGAACTATTCAAGAAACATAACATTCAGTGGTTTAGTTGAGAAAATGAAACCAAAGCTCAAGTTGTGGAACGCTTCAAGAGGACGTTAAAAACTAAAATGTAGATATATTTTACACACATGAAAACTAACAAATGTTTGAATATTTTAAAAGATTTAATGCAAAATTACAATAATAGCTATCATAGAACAATAAAAATAACACCTAACCAAGCATCATTGGAAAAGAACAGGAAAAAGGTTAATGATAACTTATTCCCTCCAACCGAACCAACTTTTACATCACCGAAACTCAAAATCGGGGATAGGGTAAGAATAAGCAAGAAACGGAAAGACTTCCGGAAGGGTTATTTGCCAAATTTCACTAATGTTAGTCATTGTAACCGAAATACGGTCTACTGAACCAATTACTTATAGATTAAAAGACATGGATGGTGAAGAAATAAAAGGAAGTTGTTATGAACAAGAACTATCAAAATATACTAGCGATGTTTATGAAATTGAGAAAATTCTCAAGAAGAGTAAAGGAAAATTTCTGGTCAAGTGGGAAGGTTTTGATGAACCTTCATGGATCTCAGCAACTGAACCTAATGTCAGTTCAGAGTGAACTTATATTAAGTTAAAGTCTTTTTGAATTTTTCTCTATAAAAAATGGCGTTGATTGATAACAAAACTAAATCAGATTTACTAAACTTAGCAAAGAGTTTGAAAGAGCAATTCACAAATGATAAAATACTCGAACAAGATTTATACCATGATGTTAAAAAAGTTTACAAGCCATTGATTGAACCTTTATCTAAAATTGTTGACGAAACTAAACGAACTAGGTTGGCTATAAAAGATATATCTCATGAAAAATTTGAATCTATCACAGGAAAACCTGTTGAGAAACTAGCTTTACCCTCTTCTGAATCCAACACTGTAGTTGGGCCTATCGCATTGAATTTCTTGCGTTTTACATGGGAACCTGGAAATGAGTATGACAAAGCTTATGGCATACGATTGGATGGAAGTAAAGTTACGCTAGGAAATAAAAAGGTAGGTATTTTGGGTAATGATTTAAAAATTGGAGATAGAGTATACGAAGGCACTACTGGATTATGGGAACTATTAACAAAACAAAATCCTATTGATTTTAGGGACAAAGATGAAAATAATTATTATGACATGTTGTATTCAACTGATGCTTATTTGAGGGAAGACGGTACCATAAAAGCAAATAGGGGTGAAAAATATCTTAAATTTATCAAACCCTTCTATCAAATAGTTCAACGAAAAAAAGCTCAAGCTGCAGTTGAAAAAATTAGATCAGCATGTCCATCAAGTCGTGAATCACGTCGTGAATCAAGCCCTGAACCAAGTCCTTTAAGAAACTCAAGAATAGTAGAATCCTCAATTTTGAGTCGACACAAAATTTCTTCAACAAGTCAGAGACCGTTTTTCGACCCGTCACGAAGGTCTACTTTTAGACCAACTCCTACTCCTATACCTTCTCCTACACCTTCTCCTATACCTCCTCGTCATCCTCCCAGAGAGGGTTCAGACGTTTCAGGATCAGGTATTATTGTATTACCATCTAACATCAATGATCTTGTAAAAAGACACCAGTTATTGTTCGGTTCGTTTAACGCTGGAAATACAGGAGTTTTTAATGAACTGCAAATACTTACTCATGAACTTTTACAGCAAGGTCTATTAAATAGTGCTGAAGTAAAGGTGTTTGATGATTTTTGTTTAGAAAATGGAATCTCAAAGCGTTGTAATTAGTGAAAGAAAAAGTGACATAAGTATAAACTTTACTCCAGCAATAGAATTGAACAAAAATAAATTTCACGAAATGGTACTGGTCGGGTTAGAGATGTATCATTCTATTCCTAACATTGATGAAAATAATAATAAATTTCATTATAAATGAAATGGTGTTGAAAATGTAATTACACTTCCAACAGGATGTTATGAAATAGAAAGTATAAACGAATTCATTCAAAAAACATTGGCAGGCTTTATTGAAATCAAAGTAAATACTAATACTTTGAAATGCGTCATAGTTCTCCATTCATCTACATTAAAAGTTTTTTTCAATAAAGAAAAATCTTTAAATACAATGTTAGGATTTGGAGAAATTATCTTAGAAGGTGTTGGAGAACATGAGAGTATAAATATAGTGAATATCATGTCTGTTAACGCAATACTCGTTCATTGTAGTGCAATTAACGGCTCATACCTTAACGGTTCTTTGCATAATATTTTATATTCCTTTTTCCCAAACGTCCCACCAGGATATAAAATAGTAGAAAATCCAAATAGACCAATTTATCTACCGATATATCAACCTTTACTCTATGATTTGAGAATTTGGCTCACTGATCAAAATGGACGTGCTCTGAATACTAGAGGTGAAGAAGTAACTGTTCGATTACACCTAAGATCTAGGAATTAGAATAATTTGATGAAATTATCTTTAAAGAATGGATTCTTTAAAATGGAATGAAAACATTAAAGTTGATGAATCAATTGAAAAAATTGAAACGCATAACTATGAACCACAAATTGGTACTGATCTGAATCGTGAACATAACGATATCAAGATCATCATCCAGAATCAAGATCAGTTTGTATTACCTAGTAAACGTTTTATTTATATAGAAGGAGCTTTGAATAAAGAAGATGGAAGTGATTATAATTGTTACGGCAGAACTGCATAACAGGTCACAATCCCGAATTCTTAAAATCTTCCAACCAAGATAAAGAATGCTTAGAGCAAGGCAACTTCTGCGGGCGCACTCTATCTAGCGTGTTCCTATCTAGCGTGTTCCTATCTAGCGTGTTCCTATCTAGCGTGTTCCTATCTAGCGTGTTCCTATCTAGCGTGTTCCTATCTAGCGGGTTCCTATCTAGCGTGTTCCTATCTAGCGTGTTCCTATCTAGCGTGTTCCTATCTAGCGTGTTTCTATCTAGCGTGTTCCTATCTAGCGTGTTCCTATCTAGCGTGTTCCTATCTAGCGTGTTCCTATCTAGCGTGTTCCTATCTAACGTGTTCCTATCTAGCGTGTTCCTATCTAGCGTGTTCCTATCTAGCGTGTTCCTATCTAGCGTGTTCCTATCTAGCGTGTTCCTATCTAGCGTGTTCCTATCTAGCGTGTTCCTATCTAGCGTGTTCCTATCTAGCGTGTTCCTATCTAGCGTGTTCCTATCTAGCGTGTTCCTATCTAGCGTGTTCTTATCTAGCGTGTTCCTATCTAGCGTGTTCCTATCTAGCGTGTTCCTATCTAGCGTGTTCCTATCTAGCGTGTTCCTATCTAGCGTGTTCCTATCTAGCGTGTTCCTATCTAGCGTGTTCCTATCTAGCGTGTTCCTATCTAGCGTGTTCCTATCTAGCGTGTTCCTATCTAGCGTGTTCCTATCTAGCGTGTTCCTATCTAGCGTGTTCCTATCTAGCGTGTTCCTATCTAGCGTGTTCCTATCTAGCGTGTTCCTATCTAGAGTGTTCCTATCTAGCGTGTTCCTATCTAGCGTGTTCCTATCTAGCGTGTTCCTATCTAGCGTGTTCCTATCTAGCGTGTTCCTATCTAGCGTGTTCCTATCTAGCGTGTTCCTATCTAGCGTGTTCCTATCTAGCGTGTTCCTATCTAGCGTGTTCCTATCTAGCGTGTTCCTATCTAGCGTGTTCCTATCTAGCGTGTTCCTATCTAGCGTGTTCCTATCTAGCGTGTTCCTATCTAGCGTGTTCCTATCTAGCGTGTTCCTATCTAGCGTGTTTCTATCTAGCGTGTTCCTATCTAGCGTGTTCCTATCTAGCGTGTTCCTATCTAGCGTGTTCCTATCTAGCGTGTTCCTATCTAGCGTGTTCCTATCTAGCGTGTTCCTATCTAGCGTGTTCCTATCTAGCGTGTTCCTATCTAGCGTGTTCCTATCTAGCGTGTTCCTATCTAGCGTGTTCCTATCTAGCGTGTTCCTATCTAGCGTGTTCCTATCTAGCGTGTTCCTATCTAGCGTGTTCATACCGAGCTTGCTCCTAACTACAATGTAAAGCGGAAGTATGTAAACATGGTTAGGAATAACATTAACTTTAGTCTGAATTTTTCTAATGAAATCAGCATTGTATATCTATCTAGTAATTTTCTATTTATTCTTGTGCAGAATCAATGAATAATTACAACATCATTTTGTTTATATTCATCTTGCCGATGGAATTAAATAAAGCAAAATTCTGTATTCGATTATTGATTCCCGGAAAATTTAATATTTTTCAATAATTTTAAAGATGAAAAAATAACAATAATCAACAATGGATTAATGCATTTGTTTGATAGAGTTTCTTACAAAGTTGGAGATGAAGAAATTGAAGGCTATAGTTACCCTGGAATTATTACAGCTCTAAAAGGATTAGTTAGCTATTCGCGAAATGTTGAAGAAAACATGACATTTTTCTAGAGCGTTGATACTAAAAAGAATGAAAAGTCAAACAAAGGATTTAGCGATCGAAATGACTACTTAAGTTCAGCTAATGGGAAATTCAGCGCTGCTATCCCACTCGAACATGTGTTTGGATTGAGTGAAATTATAAGAAGGTAATTTATGGAGTGAAACATGCTCTGACTTTGAGAAGAGGTGATAATTCTAATGCTATATTTAAATCGGATGAGAAAGATGCAAACCAGCAAGATAAAGTAGTTGATGGTAAAATTACTATTACAAAATTAATTTTGAAAATGCCAGCTTACAAATTGTCTGATGAGTATAAAATAAAGCTATATCGTCAAATTAAGGACAAAATAACATTCCCTATTCCATATTTGAATAGACAATTGGAACAAACATTTGTAAACTCTCAACAGAAATTCTTAGATTGGACAAATTCAGGATCCCAAAGACCTTGATACATAATTTTAGCATTCCAAACTAAGAAAGCTAATTCACAAGCTGTAAACAATGCGATTTTCGATCATTGAAACTTGACGAATGCATATGTTCAGCTAAATAATGAACGATACCCTAATCAAAATTTACAGATTGATTTCGATTCTAACAATTATGCTACAGCTTATAAGATGTTAATAGACGATGTACCTAAAGAAAATTGAGCTATCGAATACAGACACTTTAAATATTTGTATCTCATCTATGTGTTTGATATCAGCAGACAAAATGAACGTATCAAAGAAACTACAATTGATATTTAAATTAAAGCAGAATTTAAAACTAATATTCCTGATGATACACATGCATATGCACTGATTCTATCTGACAGAGTAATTCGATTGCAATCTGACGGTGATAAAATGAGTTTAAACTCCTAAAAATTTAAACATATGGACATAATAATGTTTAAAAAATTTATTGTGTAAAGTGTAAGAAGAAAACTGATACTGATAATCCTCAATATTTAATTACAAAGAACAATAAGATACTGGTCAAAGTTATGTGTATTATTTGTAAAAAGACAAAGACTTCTTTTGTTTCTAAAGATACTGCGACGAAAGGAGGTTTTATATTTACAATTCCAGCTTTATTAGCTGGCCTTAGGGCTGCTGGCTCTTTGGCTGGAGGTGCTGCTGCAATAGCATCCGCAATTAATAAGAAAAAAAGCTTAATGATAAACTTTTGTCAGAAACTAAAAGGCATAATGAAGCAATGGAAAGTAAAGAAGGTTCAGGTATACGGTTGACTCCGAGAAAAAAACCTTGTGGAAAGGGTCTCTACTTGAAACCACCAAAAAAGTAATACCTAACAAACCATTATCAAAAGATGATTTAGAATACTACATGAATATATTGAAAATTCCGAATATTCGAGGTATTTACATGAGAGATACTTTACCTAAACACCCTCTAGAAATGGAATGCGGAATCCTAAATTTAGACACTGAAAAAGGATTAGGAACGCATTGGACTTGTTCGTATAAGAAAGGCAAAAAATATATGCTATTATTTTGACAGTTATGGTTTGATTTATCCAATTGAATTCAAAGACTACTTAACATATTGTGTTGATATTATTTTCTCTACTTACAAAATCCGGAAAATAGGTGAGGTAATTTGTGGACATTTATGTCTAGAAATGCTGAAGCGTTTAGAAAATGAAAGCTTTCATACAATTCTTTTAGATCTGTATAAAACCTCAACTAGTTTTTAGAAAATAAACTATAGTTAATTTTGTTCTTTAAAAAAATGTCTTGTGGAAATATTTATGCAGCAAAGTTGGTCTTTTTACCTTCCTGTAAAGAAAATCATGAATATGAAAATAGTGAAAATAATTCTGGAGGACTTTTGCAAAATGTAGAGCAAATAAAAAGTTTACTTGAAGATTGTAAAATAGAGTCATTGAAAGACACAATTGAAGCTCTCAAAAATGAAAGAACTGAATTGGAAAAGAACTCTGAAAACAGATTTATAACTGAAATTTTCTGATGTATACTCAATCGTAACATTCTTAGAGAAGTTAATTTATATTTTATCTGAAAAGTTCGTTGCTCTTGAACCAAATATTGTTTCAACTGATGAACGACATTCAAGCATAGACTCAACATTGATGAAGAAAATCGATGAAATTGATGCTAAATTTGAAAACATTGATTCAAACATAATCAACCTAACAGAAGCAAAAATTCCAGAGATTGGTAACAAATTGAAGAGTCTAGAGTCAGGTATTGAAACTAGAATTGATGAAAAGCTGTTGGTTAAAGAGTCAGCATTAACCGATTAGATTAAAGGAGTTGAAGCTAAATTTGAGGTTGTGAACTCTAAGATAACCAATTTAATTGATGTTAAAATTTCTGAGATTCAAGAGAATTTCAAGAATCAAGAGTCAATTATAGAAAATCAAATGGATGAAAAACTGAAGACCTTAGAAACTAAAATTAATGATCAAATTGATTCAAAGAACAAATTAATAAGTAATAAAGTTGACGAACAAGAAATTATTATAATTAATGTTGTGAATGAAAAAGAAATGAGCTTGCAGACATCACTTAATGATCAAATTGAAGAAAAGCTGAAGAATTTAGAATCAACACTGAACAATACTGTTGAAGAAAAAAGTGAAAGCTTAGAGGCACAACTAACTGAATTAAGTGATAGAAACATTTTTGTTATGAAAAGAACTGTTTGTAGAAGTTGACAATAAGCTGAAACTTTAGAGTCAACCATAACCCCATCCAGCGAAGAAAAATTCAATGATCTTAACAAAATTATAATGGAATTACGAGCAGAGTCAGTCCCATTAAGAAAATTAGAAGAACTAGCTAAGAACTTGTGTGATGTAGAAAGTCTTTTCCAGGAGTTTTCAAGAGACATTATTTCAAATCAGAATGAAATCAGCCAGTTCAAATTAATGCTTCGGAATGAAACTGATAAAAATTTAAAATTATACCAGGAAGTGAAAAGTTTGAGTGACCGAGTTGACAATTTGATATCAATGAGAGTTAGATAAAATTTAGAGAATTGAAAATTCTATGTATAAAAAATGATGGGCGTAAATATTTTTGGACAACAAGGAAAAAAGCCATTTTATCTTCACAACCAGGACCTCCTGGAATAGGTTTTAAATATCTTGATGAAGATCAAAATTTTGATTTAAATAATAGAAGACTTGAAAAAATTTCTTTTCCAATCGAAGAATTTGACGCTAAGAATAAAAAATATGATGATGTTTTGGAATATTTGAGGATTAATCTCAGAAAATATATAGAGGTAAGAGAAAATCTTATCAATGAAAATTATCAGTTCAGAAGTGATTCTATCCAAGCATCTATAGACGAGAATACTACAGGTTTTTAAGAAAAACTCAGGGAAATTATGACAAATCTCGATAAACATAGTAGAATATCTGAGGAAAAAATAGAAGTTATTCGTACAGGTACTTTAGAACACACAGACTTTTCGAAAAATGAGATAAAGAGGTTGGAAGAAGAGGTAATAAAAAGTATGAAATTAGACTACGCAAATCTCGAGAGAGTATTCAATGACATGAGTTCATACATTGAAACTTTTCGAAATAATCTTCATGAACAGGATAGAGAAACAATCATAAATACAAATGAAATAGAAAAATTGAAACACTCATCGCAAAAATTGGAGGACGATAATGCTTTTATTAAAAACAGATTAATATCGTTAGAGAATACTTTGAGACGAGAAACCGTTGAACCGTTGAACGAAAAAAAACATGGATTTATAAAATGCTCCCGAACAGAGTAAAATTAATTTCATATGTTAAAATACAGGTAGATCAAGAAAATTGAAATTTATATCTAAAAGAGACTTGGTCATTTGTGTAACTGATTTCTGGTTATAAAAAAACAAAAATTCGTCAACGATTAAATCTACGAAATTTTTTCTTAAATAATTTCAATTATAAGCTAATTGTGGTGAATTGTGTTCTGATTGGTATTCTGCGTACTACTAATAGCGTCCAAGATATTTTGCTATCTGCAATTTGCCATTTGTTTTCATTGCTTAAGCGCAACAATTGCTAGATTATGTAAAAACTTTAAAATCAATTCTAACAAGCACACAGTTTGATCATCACACCTAAATTCAAGATTGTGGCCATGCTAACTGGACATCAGCCTGACTGTGCTAAATTTTACTGCTTCATGTGCGATAGAAATTCCGGAAAAAGAACTGAACATTATGTACGCCGGGATATTCTGACGCGAGATGGAATCGAGCAAGGACATCATGACATCATGCCTCTTGAGAAAAGTTATGGAATAACTTTCCCGCCCTGGTATATTGAACTTGATTTTTAAGCAATTTGGCATAACTCAGAGAAAGAATTCTACCTCATTTGCATATTTTGCAGAGAAATTCCTTCCTCATGGTCAAGATAGAATTAAATAAATATGTTCATAGGTCATGAAATTGAAAAAAAAATTATAGAAAAAAGTACGAAACACATCGTAAGAGACAAGAGTAGCTCGCCTTTGTGTCATACAAGTTAGTTTGTGATATCTTCCCTGGGAAAAGTCATTCAGAAGATTATTTACAAGTTGTGAATGATCTGATGAGTTATTATAATGATATGGGATGTAACATGTCTAAAAGTTGGCATGATCGACTTAAATTTGGATTCATTCGCGGATAATCTTGGTGATGAACAAGTTGAGAAATTCCATGAGGGTATTTCTGTGGTTGAACGAGGATTCGAAGGGAACTGGAACTCAGGTGTGTTGGCAGCAGTGTTGCCAGATGCAGGGAAATTTCCCTGCTTTAGGGAAATTTTGGGTTCCATAGGGAAAAAACTTCGAAAACCGTGTGGAAACAGGGAAATTTTGCTATGCGGCTTCATTTTCATGTAAAATTTTATGTAAGAGATTAACTGCTTAGCATTTTGTGCTAAGCTACTTAGTATTAATAGTTTTTAACACTTAATTATACTAATTCCGAAATTAATTCGAACTTTGATACACGCATTGTACGCGTACGTACTGACTAGGAACAATCAGAGGCGCCAATGCGTCGCAACCGCGCAGCGCCAGTTCAAGTTCACGCTGTTCACGCTTCACAGAGTCGCAGATCCTAATCATCACAGTTGCATTAGTCATTGTTATGATTTTAGTGAGAGGAAATTGAAGAGACGCGCTTCAGCATTACTGCAATTTTTGAAGTGAATTAACGTAATATGTAAAGCAGTTGGAATGAAACCCCACAATCAAAAGTAAGACGTTAACGTTTAATTCATAGTCAAAAGTACCTAGAGTTGTGGAAAACTAAAATGAAATTCAAAGGGTGGCTCAGTAAAAATAAAAAGGAACAGAATATTTTTATTGTAAAGTATGTGATGTAAATAAAGGGGAAAGCTGGCAAATCAGGTATTGAAAACTTTGCGGCAAGGAGAAATACAAAAAATATAGATATTAGAAAAACAACAGGAAGTTCTTCGGATATGCACAGTGGCAGTAAACGAAGAAAAAATACACGAGTACAAGAAAGTGATAGTCGGCTTGTTCAATTCCTATAAGAGCATAATATTCCGCATTCTATTGTTGAACATTTAGTCCCAGCTGTGAAAGTGGCTTGTCCTGATTCGGAGATTGCGAAAGGTTTCAAATGTGGTAGGGCTAAGTGTATTGCAATTGTGAAGAATGTTTTAGGAGGCGAAGTGAGTGATAATATTAATGAACTCATGAAGAATCATTATTTTTCACTGATAACGGATGAATAAACATATAAATGAAGTACATAGCATTTGGCATTGGTGGCCAGGGTTGTTAAAAAAAATGTTGTTAAAGATCCATTTTTGTCTATCATCCCACTCATTAGTGCTACAACAACATGTTTGCATGCAAAAATAAAAGGGCTATTCACTGAAATAGGTATACTCTATAAAAGGAATATGATTCTATGTATGTACGTATGTATGTTCAAAGAGTCTACAAAACAGGGAAATTTTTAGTCAAAAAAGGGAAATTTTGAGACTAAAACAGGGAAATTTAGGTTAGATCATCTGGCAACCCTGGTTGGCAGACTACTGCTGAAATATAACAGGAGAAGATCACGCTGCACACAAGAGGCTTGAAGGACAAATTTTGTTCCAACTAGCAGGTGTGTTTTTCATTCATACCCAATAAAAATAACAAATGATTCATGATACACGGAAATAATGCCTTATCTGAGACACATTTTGGGTTGATTTATTTACAACACTTTTTTTCTCCCCAAACAGGTCTCAAGTATTAGTACTTTTCAAAATTGGAAATTCGTATCACATTATATATAGCAAGAAAGAGCCTATAAATTCAAATGAATCGTTATTATAAATAGAGCCCGCATTTTTAGTCCTAAAAAAGTAGTCAAAATAGCGCAAAAAATATGGTCCAAATTGCACTAAACAGTTGATATTGCAGGTATAATAGCATAATAGTTGTTTCTTTTTAGCGAAATAGTTCTTATTTTTAGCAAAATAGCACTTGAAACTTTGGAAGTTTTGGCTACAATTCAGCAAATTTATTTCATGTGCAGCTATAAATAACGAAGAATATTTTTCAAGAGCCGGATTTGCGAATGCAAATGCAAAGATAACAAAACGGAATGCGCATCGGCCACAAACTGCAAAGGATTAGTATAAATTAAAGCCTTTTCAACACCTCGAATAATTTCCATTGTTATAAATTATCCATTTGGTGGTCGCTATAAATTGATTGCACTTGCTAAATGATTCAAAAATAGATCAATCACTGCCCAACCGGGTGTTTCTGTGAATAGAAAAATGATTAATTTATGGCGACAAATGAAACAAAGCGCAATCTTGACATATGACTGGTGAAAAAATTATCCTTCTGTTCGTACGCTGTACGAGCTTCATTTTGTTAGTATATTTGCTTGCGTGTTTTTAGATGTGAGTGTTGTGTTATAAATTACTTTGCGACAAACTTTTTATCACTACTTGAAAATCATTTTCGACGGTGTTTCAATCTGCTTCGGTAAAGCTTTTTTTGTCTTTCCCTACTCCGTTCCAACCAATAATTAAGAAATTCCTAAGAATTATCTAGCCGTATTTAAAGTATTTATAAATTATTCGCCATCTCTTGGTGTATAAAATATCTAAGAGATGATGTTTTGATCTAATAAGCTCGTGACATGGTTAATCTATTTGCACACCTCTTATTTTTGTCTATTAGCTGTTAGAAAATTTTCTTTATTTAAAATTATATTGCTCATTTTCAAAATTCAATGTTAAATATGTTCAGTTTAATGGGGTATTTAGGTTAACAGTAATGTCGCGTTCAGGCTTCCGTAGCTCCAAGGAAAGAGCAGGAGGTGCTGGGACCGACTCCACTCTACACATACTTTTGAGATTCTTTTGAGCTACGTTGGCGACGTATTCGCGTCACCTAAGGCGGAGTTCACACCAGAGCGATAAGATATTTATCTTCGAAACATGCGATACACGATAATTATCCTCAGGATAAGTTAGGTTCAAACTGAAGAGATAAGACATGAGCCAGCAACGAAGTGTAGCTGGTGGAATTTAGTCAGTAATCATGAGTTCTTCATCGAGTGAGGACGAAGTTACTGCGACCTTTCTGTATTTGAAGAAAATCCGGCGGAGGAGAAAACATTGGGTGCATCCATATAATTTAATTAATGTGAAACATAGTTCAGCCGTAGTTAGAACAGAGCTGTCTCAGCATCCATCTATATTTCAAGAAATGCATCGGATGAGTCCAGAATCTTTCAAGTTTTTATGTCAACTCGTATCAAGTGACCTGGAAAAGCAAGACACTCGCTTCAGACAGACTATTTCGCCAGAAGAAAAATTGCTCATTACCTTGAGGTAAGTAAAAACACTTTTGTTTTGAAAATGCTATAATTAAAGTAGAAAAATCTAATGACATACTGGTTAAAAATTAAAAAGAAAGAAAAGCATAAGTATCTTGTGTGGAATCTTCTGCAGCTTTTCCAGGCCCTTTATGTGTAGTCTCGTTTGGTGAAGGTTGGTGGGTGGTTTGTTGAAAAACACAATTATTATGACAATCCTCGTTGTTGCTTGATGATGATGTACATGGTGTTGGTGCTTGTCTCTCGCACTCCTTCAAAACATTATTCAGCAAGTGAAGCTGAAACGTCAGCTTTGAAACGTCTTTTACGTTTGTTATCGAGTTGTTTTACATCAGGCACTAGTAATTCAAAGAACAACAAATCTGCGTCTCTTTCCTATGAACGTGAATTACATTTTTCCAAATTCAACCATTCCACAAAAGCAGTATCTACGGCGGTAGTGGAATTAGCCCTCTTTTTAGTGGGTTTTTGTGGGTTAGACGGTACTTGTACGTCAGGATGCAACTCATTACTGAGAACATGTTCAGATGGCTTTTCGAAGGAAGTTGCTTGAGAAGAATTGTGATCATCATTTTCACCTTGAAGTTCTGAGCTGTGAACTGATGGAGGAATGTCCTCTTAACAGTTGTCTTGTTGTGCCGGTATACTTAGATTACCTGATGTAGCACTCCCTTTCAAGTAAGGTAGCAGGAATGACAAGTAATCTGCAAGGTAGTACTTTTTTTTCTTTGATTCTTGATCCTGATTTAGGTGGTCGTAGAGACCTCACAAATGCGCACCGGATGTTCTTCCATCTTTCTCGGCAATTCGATTCTGAAATACACAAAATAAAGAAATTGGTTCCTAAATACTATGATCGTGAAAAATTAATGTATTGTTAATCAATGAATGGTAAACTTTACATACCAATTAGCAGAAATAGCCTTGGTTGATCGAGTGAAATTGGACGAATAATTAAATCTGAATATTTCTCTATGATTTCCAGTTATTTTTTATAAAAAAAAGTTACATCTTCCGTGAAACATACAATTCTGATTTCTGCGTACTTCGGGTGATCACGTAGATAGACAAAAGTAGTCGTAAATCTTTAACAGAGCAACTTTTTCCGAAGAGGCATCATCGTGAGTTACGTTGTCAGATTATTATGGGAAGCAGGGTAACTCATAAGTTGTATTTCTATACGGAACAACTATACCAACAGATTGACCGACTTTAAGTTATTTATATAAAATAGTGTTACTTTGTCTGCTAGCTGATGTATAACTAAAATTTAAAAATTAAAATCTTTAATTTATTCACAAATATTTATTTATTACTTCAGATACTTGGCAACAGGGAACAGTTTTCAAGACCTGGCTTTGCAGTTCTACAAAGGAAAATCTACCGTGAGTGAAAAAATTCGATCAACTATTTTAATTACTAGAATAAAGGTTATTTTTCTGTTGTTCTAATGGCTGTGGCTGATGCAGATGGCAAGTTTACTGCTATTGATGTTGGGGACTTTGGAAGAAATATTGATGGTGCAGTATTTCATAGGTCAGCGGTACCCAATTGAAAATCAAGGACGTATCGCCGATGTGTTATGGCCGTGCACGGACGAACCTAAGGGACGTAACATGGGTAAATCACCTTCGAATCGTAGGCGAAATGTCCACTTGAGGACGAACTTTTGGCTCAGATACGTACGCGGCCGTCCGCGATGATCAGACATGCTAAGTCCATGCTACGTCCCTGCTCGACCCATTCCACCGGCGATACGTACATGATTCGCGGATGGCCATCCTTGAATTTAGCGTTAAAAATAAACTTTCGGCCGCGCACAGACGAGATTTATCGCCTCTAAGCGACCCTCAAATATATATATATATATGTATAATCACATATATATATTTATATTTCAGGATCGCTTAGAGGCGGTAAATCTCGGCTGTACGCGGCCGAAAGTTTTTGTCGAAAGTTGTCGTTTTTAAAAGGAACACTCAAATATATATATATTATATATACATTATATATATATATACATATATTAAATATTTGAGTGTTGCTTTTCAAACAACTTCGCTGAGCGTGACAGAGAGTTTCTAATGACAAAGGTTGGTATTAAAACACTCAAATGTTTACCCCCGCCCTCTGTTTATTATGTAAAGTAACAAAAATACCGGCTCATCTTGGCCGATGATTAAGCACACCTGTCCAATTACAGCATATACTGCGCTGGTCGTGATCTACGATCACATACTGGACTCGCAGTTTTTAAAACATGTTTTGACATTTAAGTTATTTATTGCTTAAATTTTTCACGAAAATGCAAAGCACGATCGGCATTAAGCACCCAAAAAGGTGAAAATGAAATATTTAATTAAAATAATCCTTTATTTAAGCTAAATCTAGAATACTAGGATAAGCCTCCCTATTCAAATTAATGCGTTGTAGAGAGTGGAAGATGGAACACACAAATTTGTGGGGAATTAAGCGAACGGGGAATCTATGAACAAGGCGTGAAACACCTTGTTTTCAGAATCAACAGGATACACAGAAGTTTATGACACATGATAGAAGTTGAAGAACGTAATAAACAGCGTCTAACTCGAGTAAAACTGACTCGTCAAGGGCTGGTGCATTATTTTCAAATGCCCAAGTGATAGCTGAAAGATAAGTGACGGGTCTCTTGCCTCTCCTCCATCCCAGTCAACTGATCCTGTTGAAAAAAAATAGTTCGTTATCATGTATAGGATTGCTATCCAACAAATTAATATTCTGAGTACGAAATACCTTTAATAGTTTCCTGGTCAATCAAATTTTAGTGAGAATAAATGCTCTTCACCGCATAGTTTTGTGAGGTTTATCCTTCGTTTCAGGTTCCTTATCAGTAGCTTTACTCATTTAATTAATAAGGGTATACTGGGTCGAAAAAACATAGTTAGAGAGAAATATCGAATTTCTTGTGTTTCAATAGTTCTAAACATGTTAGAATACAAAGATAATCACTGATTTAGGCTAGATTAGACAAAACAAAAATATTGGTATCAAATATCACAATGCGAGAAGACTAGGTAGGGTAATTCTGTACATGATTGAAATTGCAGTTGACTAGTTATTGCCGCACACCAGATATTCGCATGTTAACGGCACCAGAGATAGAGGTAAAATGAATGAACAACTGGAGATTTCACGCGTCTACAAGCCACAGTCCTATTGAACAATTTTAGAACAAAAAATTATTTGTAATTTCGTTGAGGCTAGGTTTAAGTTTATGACTTATTATTTGAATATGCACCTTTAAACAACATTATACAAATTTTTTTGTATTTGAGCACAGATCTTCATTTGGGGGCTCACAGCTATGTTCAATACTGAAATGAATAAAAATGGAACCTTAATATTAGTGCGAGGTTAATCTAACCTTCAGTTTCATCCTAGTCATGCCAATGCAACACTTACTGAAAGACTTGCGTTCTATCCTTTTACATTCGAATTGAAATATCACATTAATTGCCTCGGCCAAGGTCACTGACTCCGGATCTGGAAATATTGTTTCTAAGTAGATCACTGATTTCTTGATTTTGTAGAGCACACGAAGTTTTAATGACATATCTGGATCTATTGGTTTCACGAAAGTTTTAACAACATTTTTGAAGACACGTTTATCAATTTTGTAATTGCTATGCATTTGACTTTCATAGAATATATTTATGTTTTGCATATCCCGGGTTATGGTCCTCACTCAAAATTCGATTCACAAAGTTACCAATTCCATCAATAAGCGTATTGGAAAAATTTTTATTAACTAACAACCGATTACATAGTAGCATTTCTGAATGAAAACTTGCCCAGTTGCTGCACACTTCATAAATGTTCTTTAATAAGGTATGGATAACACCTTCATAATACACATGCGCTGCATCACAACCACAGTTTCTGGTTCCACCAGCATGCAAGGGTGACATACGCTGTTATACGAAAAGCACCCTGAGATTCTTCAACTGAAATGTCATGAAATGGCAGCTTCCCACTTACACGCCCAGCTCATACGTAAATGTAACACTGGATTATCAGTCACCAAATTCCTCAACATCTCCAACTACTCTACCATCTCAATTTCAACGATAATATCGTCCACGTACCATGCGTATAAATCGGCTTCACCGGTGTAGAATTCATGTTATAAAAACACTGCAGATTTATAAACTGGAACCTACTTTCAA
Organism: Morinoia aosen; assembly: GCA_030386875.1. Taxonomy (NCBI): domain Eukaryota; kingdom Metazoa; phylum Arthropoda; class Malacostraca; order Amphipoda; family Talitridae; genus Morinoia; species Morinoia aosen. The sequence continues at coordinate 41,676,164 of CM059578.1, read as the reverse complement.
CGAAAATACAAGTTATTTTTTGCTCTAAAATTGTTCTGTAGGACTGTGGCATAGACGTTTGGAACCTCCGGTAGATCGTCCATTTTGCCTTCATCTCTGGTGCCGTTAACATATGAATATCTGTTGATCAATAAGTAGGCATCTGTAATTTTATTCTTGCACAAAAAAGTCCTACCTTGTCATAACGCAATGGGATTACCAATATTAATATTCAGTCTGATGTAGCATAATTTTTGGATTGTCATTGTTTTATCAAAGTAATTGTTTGTTTTGTCTTTGGCATCCTGAAGATGATGTTAGTAACATCGAAATGTTGACTTTTATAAACTGATATATGTAAAATTTTCAAGAAATTGAGTGTTCATTTCAGTGAAATGATATGTGACTATCTTTGTATTCTAACACGTGGAGAACTAAAACAATTTCGCAAAGTTGAAAAGTTGGAAAATGAATTGTGTTAGAATAATGTGAAAACATCTTTATTATACTATCAATTTGTCGTTATAAGCACTTGAAAAAATCTAATTTCAGTACTACGTGCGCAATGAGCTTAGTAAATGATGGTCAGTTGAGACAATACCCATATCCGGCACTTCCGTCATCCCCTATTTAATAACAGGCTACACTTAGTATCGCTCCAAATGACTACTATCATCATTTACACTTTCAGCGCAACATATTCTACCGGTGGTCTCGGAAGGGATATTCCTAATGCTGCTGACCGAACAGTATGACAAACTAAATTTTTAATGAATATTGAATTAAAGCAAAATGAAGGCCGGATCCGGTTATTGTTTGTATTTTCAAAATAACTAACTTTAATCGACTTCAAATTTTGTTGAACATTGAACCTCAGTTTAACCAATTGAGGTCAACGAATTGAAATATATACTCATGAAGTCACGTTTCGGAATTCACGTGCATGCATATCACTCGCAACTGAAAGTGGATGACTAATAAGTAGATAAAGCCCGAAGTCGTCTCGTCGAAAAGGGCGTTAGAACCTAATTGTGGGGAGGGGGTGACTGGAGTTATTCATTAAACAATAAAAGTTTGGTACAAAATTTGTTATCTGTGAACCTACATGAGATTGCAAGTTTATCCTGGTGAAACTTCATAAAACATTATTCAGCAGAGCTTATCTATGAGATGAGAGCTTTCTGAAAGGCAGCTTTCACTTTACTCCTAGGCTGTTTCGATACTCGAGAATTTGAGCATGAGCACCTGCATTGCAATGAAGGAAAAAATATGAAGAAGGTCGTTCGCAACAAATTATGGCAGGCTGCATCCTACTCTTCTATTTTACGTACTTAATTAAAAACAATCCAGATGTTGTGAACATGATTTACAAATATTAATTAGTTTTCTGTAACAATACTCTTAAATACATGGTATCATGGTTACTCACTTTTGATTACTGCACACGCGACGGAGTGGAGTTGTCAAACTTGATTTTGGTCCTCAGTCTGTGGGGGCCTAAACCTGGCATGGAGAATTTTGTCGCTAGGTTTCTCGCGAGTAAGATTTTCAACATCGCTGTCACTGTGCGACTAAGGTTTGCTTCCCTGGCGGTCATCAGATATGGAACCTGGAAATTTGAGAACAGGAAATTGTAGGACATGTTTAAAAATGTTAGTTTCTCCACAATTTCGAAGTACATTAGCTTACAATTTTGTTTGAATCCTCAGCAGCATATTAACTTGGAAGTCTCACTACGAAAACTTGTGACTACCGAAATGAAAGATTGTGTTTGTCCAAGTTTTTCGCGCATATTTCACGCCAACTCCCCATCATAACGAAGAAGCGTCAAATCCAGTGTTCACAAATATTTAAATAACAATTTGATATAAATGGAGGGATATATTAGCAATTATTTGACCACAATACAACTTACAAGATCTTCGCGCTGAAGTATGTAGTCCAGTCTTCCATTGAAGTCGCACGCGCGAATCCTCGAACTGGTGTTACGTTGGCAGATTTTTCTGATTAAAGATGCTCCTTCAGAAGCAAGGCGATCCCAGCAACTTGATCGTTTAATATCTCTACTTCACACTCCCTGCGATCGAGTTGACGTTGAATGGCAGCTATTTCCATTTTTTTGGCGAAGCAACGGAACTGGAAATGAAAGGAACGATAGAATTATTTACCTAGTAAGTTCTTAAATATTATTTAAGAGTTTTTATGATAGTCTCGTAAAGTAAATGAAAGGATGTTCATATGTACATTATAGTAGTCAAAACCAGAGAAACAAGTAAAGTTTTTGCGTCATTTCATAGAAATTTCTGCATATAACGAAATGGAAATTAAAATGCTTAATTTGAAGGAAGATGATATGCACCATATTTGGGTAAATGAAGTAGTAAAACACGTCAAAACATATTGGAATTGTTCCACGCAGTACTATGGAACTAGATATTCTTTGTGAGTTCTCTGAAAAGATTGCATTTCTATGAATTAATATACGATTTTCACATGATTTACTTAATCGTTGATTTAAAATCGAATACCATTGATAAAAACGGAATCACATTCCTTGGCAGAGCCCTTTTACCGATATAGTCAATGGTAAAATATACACTAACGATAGTGTAAAGTATGAATTTACACACACAGCTTTTACAATTAACAAAAGTAGAGATTCATTCCTTCTATTTTTCACAGTGTTATCGTACGTATCGAAAAGAAGCCATTCCATCAAATTCCTATTTAGATATATCGAAGAAAAACATGTGAAGCAATAGTTGACCCTCCCAATAAATAATGAAATGAATAATGAAGGAATCTACGGATGCTTTCTTTCCAATCAAGCCTGATACATTTCACCTTGTACATTGGATTTTCAAATGCCTTATAACTAACACCAGGACACCATAACGCTTTCCCCCGGTCAAGACCGGTTCCCATTCCAGACACCACGTTAGAGTGGGGTATTGTACTTGGAATTTTTCTCCTATACCCGACAGAGAAAATCGCCACCACCAGCGCCGAAATTCGATCCTGAGTCTGCCGCACGGCGGCAGAAACCTCTAGCCACATGGCTATGGCGAGCACTATACATTACGCACCTAAAATATCACGCATAAAATTAGGTATACATAAAATAGATTAACACTCAACATGTACTGTAATAGATTTCTTTTTGATGAACGGACTCATAAACAAAACAAAATAAAACAAAGTTCACATATCAATTTGATAATAATTATTATTATTATTATTATTCTTATTATTATATTATTATTATTATTATTATTATTATTATTATTATCAGCTCCCAGAGGAAAAATGTGAGGGCCCGAGCTGAGAAATAGGTAGGCCTTCTTTTTGTTGAAATAAATGTTTTTTGTTATGTTAAGGACCACCTTTTTTTCGGTTCACTACTGTCTTGTTCTTCAGCATCTCTGACTTTCTTCTTCAACTTTTATCTTATTTCATGAACTTCTTCCTCACCTTACTTTTTCTATGCCCCTTCAGCATAGATTCCTCATTTTCTTGACTCCATACTAAATGGTGCTTTCCTCCTTCCTCTCCACGATACGCTCTATTTTTGCAGCGGTTGGGGAGGCTTAAACTAACTTATAATCTAATCTAATCTATTATTATTATCATTATTTAAGAAGGTTTTAGCCTCCCTTAACCATGACCAAGATGTTCCAAGAGAGGAAGGAGGAAGGCACCATTTACTATGGAGTTGAGGGAACGCGGAATCTATGCACAAGGTGCATAGAAACAGTAAGCCAAGAATGAAGACCATCAAACAGGAAAAAGCTGAAGAAGAAATTAGAAGGTGCTGAAAAACAGGACAGCAGTGAACCGAAAAAAGATGGTACGTAACAAAACAAAAACTTATTCTATTTCAACCAAAAAGAAAGCCTACCTAACCTTTAGCTCGGGCCCTCACATAGTCCCCCTGGGAGCGCTAATTTCCATTGATACAACAGTTGTATCCCCCTGAGGGGCACATATCAATGTGAAAGAAACATCGTTATCTGAACGTAATTCTCACCGGCTTAGGTCAGGAACGAATTCAGCAGTTGGGAGACAGGTTGAGCACCTTGCTCAGAGTCCTCGGATGAATCCAATTCTTCTGAAAGTAAAAACGCGTGTATGAGATATTTTCAGATATGTCAAGGTAAGGACGTGTAGCACATTTTTCCTGATAGCTAAACTTCTCTATTCCTCCTTAGCATCTTAAGATTTACAATTCCACCCCTATAGGTGCTAGTGTGGATGACTGCTTAAAACTTAACCTCTAAATTATAATGTAAGAAACTATATAAGTTTCTTGCCAAACATTTTCATGCGTTTTTATATTTAAAAGCAGGGCATATATGTAGAGCAAGGTTAAGTTAAGCTTCGTGAGGGTGAGTTAAGACAAGTCATGTTATGTTCAATTAAATAAAAGGGAAACTCTTTAATGTTAACGGTTAACCTACAGTTAATGATATGGTTTACGGTGCGGTTAAAGTTTAAGTAGGTTGCAATTATATAATGTTGGATTTAATTCTATAATATAGATATCAAGTAAAGTAATGGGAGTTTTTAGTAGAAATTGAACTGGCAACCATAAATGAAAGTCGTTATAATATCCTGTTCACATTCAATTATGTATATGTTAAATTACAATTACAATTATATCCACACATTTATATTTGAAGAAAATGTGTAATTGTATAAGCATCATATAATTACAACAATTATAAAAAAAATAGTTTGAAAAAGAAACTACTCCACCAAATTCCTAACGAGATCTGTAGAAGAAAAAGGTTATAGAAATAAAAGATCATCTAAAGTGTATCAAGAATGGAGAAGTCCCAATACATTAAAAAAAAGTATATCATTAGTATATAGTAAAAATAAAGCATATTACTGTAATTGATGCCACAGACTTTATAGCTCGACTCGCCCTATCGTCGTTATTGATATAAGTATCGCAAAAATATGATTTTGAGTACGTCATATTACTGTTATTGGGATTTTTGGAGTTTAACTACACCACAATTTTTACGAACAATATCAGAGAAACTTGATAACTGCTATTAATGAAATGTGTTGGAAATTAATTTTATATAAAGTGTGCAAGTTTCATGGGAATCGGACCATATTTTAGTTTATTAAACAAGCAGAAACAACAAAAACATCCCTACTGAAATTAAACCAATCAACAACTGTATGATCATCTAAACCTAATTGTTTACAGATCACCGTCATAGAAAGTTCCAATCACAAATAAAAATAAATTAGTTTCAAAATTTGTGGGATCGAAGGATGACTTTCCTGAAAAAAGCTCTTTCTCCCTGCGGAAACTAAAGTACGACACTTTCGTGTAAGAAATTATTTGGAAGTTGGATCACCAAAATTTTAAAGCCGAAGCATTTAATTACATGGGGGAGCCACATTTTACACAACTCACATTAGTAAGATTAAAATGATTGTAATACTGCAAATACGCTAATAGCGACACTTCACAATTCAATAAAGGCTCAAGATCTTCTAATGTACTTACGAATATGTTTTTTTTTCTGAAAATTAAGAAGAAAAATATAAAATTATATATGATAAAATGTGTTTCAAATCTAATTTTACATATACTAGTTTCATAAAAATTGCACTATAATTAAAAAAATTCTGCGTGGGGTTGTTAAACTTTAGAAATTTCCTGTTATTGAAGCCACTACTTTAAAGCTCAACTCGTTCTATCCTCGTCATTGATCAAAGTATCGTAAAAATATGATTTTGGATAGAAAAACATTAACAGAGGGTAACATACATGACGAAATAATTCACTCACCATTTCCCAAATTACTAGAGGTGGTGAACTACAAGTTAGGCCATATCTCGAGAAAAATATCTGGTAAATGTGAAGAAGATGCGACTCATTGATTTTTGAAAGTTTGTTGCTTATAACATATCAATTACATCAAAATGAACAACTTTTCATCATTGCACTTTTTGGGGCAATTGAGTATTTAACGAGTTAGAGCGGTAAATTACTGGCCGTAACTCTAGTGTTTGAAGCGGCAAGTAATTCAAGCAGCGCTTCTGACGGCAACACTGCAATGCCGTCTTGCGTCCAGCGCGCTCGTCATCAAAGACGAAACCAAACCTACTGCTATACCTCGTTAAATACTCGTGTACCGCAAAAAGTGTATTGATGAAAAGTAGTTTATTTCAATGTTATTAGTTACCAAGATTCAAGCAACAAAAATTCAAAAATCTATTAGTAGATGTTTATCCATCGCACCCATCATCATAGACGAAAATTAACATACCGCTATAACTCGTTAAATACTCATTTGCCCTAAAAAGTGCATAAAAGAAAAGTTGCTTATTTCGATATAATTACCATGATAGAGACAACAAAATTTCGAAAATCGATTAGTTGCATCTCCTTCACATTACCCAAATCTCTTACCTCGGCTGCACACTATTACAGTCCGTCTCTTCCACTTTGAAACTTAACAATAAGACTGCGTGATATCACCCTATTTTCAATTTTATGAACACTTGGAAGCATTTTTACCTTTGCAGCGTAGTCCTTGCATTGTCTGTTCACAAACCTCGGTTCTTTAGTAGTCTTATCCGTCTACTCAAACATTTTCAAACTGCCCCACAAACTATTTACTCAATATGTACCTAATAGGGTTAAAACTCAAGTGATTGAAAAGTAATAAAATATTCGGTATATGTATATCATAAAATGACCAATACTTAAAACAACAACTATTCGCATAGGCATAAAATACTTACTTGATGCGACTGCCTGCTAGGTTTGAAGGTGTAAGAACGCCAACTCGCCCTGCAGCGGCTTTTTTTCAGGCAACAGGCAAATTCTGTAACACTTCCTTGAGTGGGCCACCGCACTTTTGTCACGGCCTTCAGTATATATCTTATTTGACAGAAGAACTAGCTTCGAGCACAATTTCAATTTTCTCCTCAAAAAAGCTATTTTCTAGCAAGTCAATTTCTAGATTACCAAAGAAATAGAGAAATATAATTAAAGAGTAATCTATCCTGAGTACTTTGATATAAATATCACTAAAACACCCTTCGCATAACTGAATTTAATAAATTAAACTCAGCTTGAACGTTCCAGTCGACGAGAAAGTTCTACGGATGAGAGTAACGATCGAATCGGGTCGATCAACATAAAATCGTAGAAGAACTTTCATCCAGTATAAATTCTGAATTTGCCAACATATAAAACGTTCAAACATCTGCACTACAATCAATAAAATTCACATTCTAAGATTTTAAGCAGTAATAATTGAGAATCACAAAGTCACAACACCTATGGGGACATTAAAAACTAACGAACTGTCTTACTAAGCTGCACCGCTGTTGCGATGACACGGACAGTGATAGACTGCCCCTTGCCAGATCGAAACTTCCACTGGTACTCGTTCGAACCAGATCATAGAGCAATTTTTTAGGGTAAATTTGCTTACAGACAGTAACGTTTGAATGTTCGAAACAAATTTTTGGAAGAGTTCTTTATACTAGACTAAATAATACTGTATATATATCACTTGTTCTTGGAAGGCAGTATGAGTGTAATACATCATACTTTTTGTTACTCCATTTTGATTCAAACTGGCATGGATAGGGTAATTTGTAGATTGGTCTTCGACTGGTCTTCGACTGGTAGACGATTCATCGATCTCGTACTTACCGAACTCATGACAAACCATTTGCCAACTTCTTTCCCAGACATGTTTTTTTTATTACATTCCTTCTCAGTGTATTTCGTAGATGATCAAGTCTTTGTTTTAAACTGAGTAAAAATATTACTCGATCTTTAGCCTACGTTTAAGTGCTGTGGTATGCGACGTTTGCTTAAAACGCATGTACGAGTATACTATTTAAAAGGCAAGAGTAATATAGTGCCTAATTTTCTCACTTCCTCTCTCTCTCTTCTTAACGAAGATTAATTTGTGCGATGTCATATGAACGTAATTAGTGTTAAATCATTGTTTTATGTATAATTTTCATGATGCAAACACTCGTATATCTTGAGAGCAGACTTCAGCTACGCACGACTGCCTAGGGAATAAAAAAATCCAACAGAAATTAAAAAGCAATGTTACTTGAATCGCGAACAATGGAAAGTTTGACTTGTATCCTTTACCTATACAAACTAGAATTAATTTGATTACTTGTTAGAATATAAGATTCCCTTATTACTATTAGTTATTCTTTCCAACGTAATTAGCCAAATTTTAACGACATGATGCGATATTTCGTTTCCTTTAAATTTCATTACCAGTTACAGATGGTAACGTCAGGAAAGTTAATATTAGAAACTGTCATAATAAAATACGTTTTCGCTTAACACTGTTTGAAATCTGTGTTTTTCTTGAAATAATTAGCATTGTCAACAACACGATATTTTCACCATAAAAAATAGAACGATATAGCATAAAATTTATGAATACGATTAATCTTAGGTATAATTTGAATCACAATGATACGAGATTTGTCAATTTTTTTATGTTGTTCTTCATTTTAGAAATTACCAAATTATATTTAAATTTTTAGAATGCATTTAGAACTAAAAAGTGATTAAACAGATTTCAACCTTGAATCTCATTTCTCAATTTGAAATCTTGCGTTGTCCTCTCAATAAGTAGCAGTTCTCTTCTGAGAGAGATAGATATACTGCGGGGACTGTAGTTATATGTTTGACTATTCTGGTATCGAAGAATGAAATAAAAACATACCCATAACAAATGTATGGTGAAAATCTATAAATGAACGCAAGTAAACGCACGGACGCATTTATTGCACAGCACAGAGAAGTCTTCAATTTTAATGTTGGCTATATTTTGGAAAACATGAAAATTAAAAAAAGTATGCGAAATATAGTATCAAGCTTCATGCATTGTACGCAGCCATGTCAAAACACACGTTTCATGGCTTCCGTCCATTATAGGGCGAAAATTCAGTGATATTTGTACAGCTGCAAACCACGGATGGCCGTCAGCAAATGTTACGGCCATTATCCAACTGAAAATTGTGCGCCCTCAAATCATCACTGGCCTGCTGAGAATATCACGTCCGAGCTCGACCGTGCGCAGCTATGAGCGTGGAAAGAGAGTTATAAGGCCGAGACGGCCGACTCGCCTTTAATTCATACTTGATCGACTGTCTCGTCCTTAATTCACCGGCGACACGTCCTTGATTTTCAATTGGGTAGGTCAATTGCTAAGCCACGATCGGCTTGAAATCCCACAAGCTACGCCATTACCTGGTGATCCCCTACTATTTTGTAGGTGATGAGGCATTTCCTCTGTTGCCATACTTAATTAGACCATATCCAAAAAAAGTGTTAAGTGACGGAAAAAAAATTTGTAACTTAACTACAGCCTGTCCTATATCCTTCCTTAATGAGCTTAATCGAATTATTTCTCAGTTCAACAGGTCCTTCTACAATGACATAATAATATGCGGTGACTTCAACTATGATTTGCTGAAACATGAAAGCTATGAACCAATCTCTGATTTCTTAAATGCATTTCATTCTAAATCTTTCCTTCCGATCATCACAAATCCAACACGAATATCCTCAGAATGTGCCACGCTGCTTGACAATATCTTTATGACAGACCCAAGTGATTTTCTTGCTGGAATAATTACTTCTGACTTATCAGATCATTTTCCAGTTTTTCTTATTAAGAAAAATGTCTATCTTGCGTGCACCAAAGCACGGGCTGAAACTTATTCATATCGTAAAATAAACGAATCAAATTTAGAAGAAATGCGCACCGTTCTAGAAGATTTAATGCCAACATTGCACATCACCCAACAAAACAATAATGCAAGGACCATTGATGAATCAGTAGTAAAGTTGACTGAAACTATAATGACCGCATACAATCAGTGTTGCCCAATTGTAACTCGTACAGTTACCCCGAAAAATAAACAAAAGCCCTGGATTACTAGAAACATCGTGATAAATATAAAGAAACGCCAAGCGTACCTAGCCCTCCTTTGCGAAGGGCGAATATCTAGAGAAACATATAACCGATTCAGAAACTATGTGACAAACCAGATAAGAACATCAAAAAAGAGCTACTTTACCCTCAAGTTTACTCAATTCAAAGCTGACGTTAAAAAGACTTGGCGCCTCCTTAACTCTTGTTATAAACCGAATAACGCTGAAAAAAAGAAAATTGGTTATATCACTCAAGATAATGTAAAATACCATGAGAAGAATGAAATTGCTAATCTCTTCAACAACTTCTTTGTAAACGTAGGGAAAACTATAGCCAATGGTATTCCAAGTGAACCTACTGATCACCTGGATTTTATGGATCATATTCGAGAACACAACTCCTTTTTCTTTACGCCTACAAACTCCTCCGATGAAATTGCGTGCATAAACAACATGAAAAATAAATCGAGTGGGTTACAAACGTTTCCAACTAAAATACTTAAAATAATTGCTGATATTGTGGCCCCGCTGATATCCAATATTATTAACCAGTCTCTCTTACTAGGCACTTTCCCGAACTCCCTTAAAGTTGCTAGAGTAACCCCTATCTTTAAAAATGGTGAAAAAACCTGTGTAAACAATTATCGACCTATCTCCATGTTACCAATTATAAGCAAGGTATTCGAGAAAATTGTGTATAAAAAAGTGTACTCTTATTTTGAACAAAAATCATTTCTCTATGATAAACAATACGGCTTTCGCTGTAAAAAATCAACAACACAGGCAATATTAAATCATTTACAATTCCTTTATTCTAATATAGATAACGGAAAGACTGTCTTCTCTGTATTTCTTGACTTTCGAAAGGCATTTGATTGTGTGGACCATAACATATTACTCTCGAAACTTCATTGTTATTGCATTCGTGGGGTTGCCCATGATTGGTTCAGATCATACCTAACAAATCGGAAGCAATACGTTGTCATTGACGACGCAAAATCGAACCCACAAAAAATTAGCCATGGAGTTCCACAAGGATCTGTTCTTGGGCCTCTCCTTTTTCTGATTTTTATCAATGATATTATTAAATCTACATCATTTTTTAAATTCATACTTTTTGCCGATGACAGTACGCTTTCTGCGGTCCTTCCGAACGAAAATCCCACTACGATTGCGGAGAGTATAAATAATGAACTCCATAAGGTTTCACTGTGGCTTAAAGCTAATAAAATAAGCCTCAATATCGATAAAACAAATTATATTACGTTCTCATACAAGAAAAATATATCTCTACCATCCATTAAAATTGGCGTAGGTGAAATCAAAGAAACCAACTCATGTAAATTTCTGGGCATCATAATAGATAAACATCTGACCTTCAAAGAGCACATCACTCATATTAGTTCTAAATTATCAAAATCCATCGGAATCCTGAATAAAGTTAAAAATTTCCTGCCTGAAACAGCCTTACTAATGCTTTATCGAACGCTCATTTCACCATACCTCCAATACGGAATAGAAGCATGGCATGGAACTGATAAAAATAAATCCAATATAATTTTTACTCTGCAAAAAAGAGCCATCCGAGCGGTAAAGAACCTAGAATATAATGCTCACACAAATGATTCATTCAAAAATTTACAAATACTTAAACTCTCGGATCTCTACAAAATCTCCATCTGCAATTTCATCTACAAAACATTAGCTAATGATGGCGACAATAGCCTTCAACAGTTATTAACTGCGCAAACTGGTCATCACGACCATTTAACACGAAATAAAAGTAAATTCATGCTTCCTTATTATTCAAAGGCCCGCTCGCAACATAGTATACTATTCGTTGGAACTAAAACCTGGAACTCAATACCTGCGGAGATCCGTGAAAGTAATTCTTACAAGGTATTTAAAAGAAATCTTGAGTCTCACTTCTTATCAGAATACTAGTCGTGTAAGATCACCAAGTCAAATCCTGCCTCCTACATGTCTGGTCCTAATAATGCAATTTGCCATGAGTTATATCGCCGATTTTCAGTCTGCTCCCAAATCGTTATCGAATATACTGTTAAATATTGTCCATATGACCTATATTGTAAAATTAAACATCAATGTCGAGTTCATTATCCTGTTGATCAGTCTAATGCGAAACTAGGCTAAGTGAATTAGGTTAAACATTATTGTACGCCCTAGAATAATGTAATGGTAGGATGCCCTAGAAGTCGCTGAACTTATTCGGGCCCACAGGTAGCTATACTCAACTCTGACCATTGTATTAGACTTAAGAAACATTCTACCTCTGTATCTCCTGTGGTAAATAAATTGTTTAAATTGTTTAAATTGTTTAAAATTGTTTAAATTGTTTAAACTTTAGGCTAAGTAGAGGACGAAAAAGTGTGGAATGCTCTTTTGGCATGCTCACATCCAAGTTTCGAGTGTTTGAACATCCATTGGCTTGTAACGAGGATTTTGTCATAAACATCATAAAAACAGCTTGCGTGTTGCATAACTTCATTCGAATTCGAGAAGGAAAAATCTACGAGCCTAGGAGCTTTGCCTCCTGTGAAACTATACCAGAGGTGATCGATATTGAGTGTGAGAATATAAATAGCACTTCAACATCACAAGCTGTTCGCATACGTGATAAACTACAGAATTAATTTTTACAACCGCGAGGAGCAATACCAATACAATGGAAATATGCAGGACTGCCTAATGCAGCTTGAAAATGTTTTTGTATTTTAGTAATCTTTATGGAAATAATAGTACTAACTATGATTGAAAAATTGGAATTAAAGTGAATAAAAAATGAAAATTACATTTTATAAGGTTATTTACCTGTGTCCGTGAGCTTATTAGCAATCTCCTTCCATGCCAAGCTGGTTTCTTCACATTTGCTGTAGGATTTTAACGAATAATTCCATAAGCACTGACGTGATTCAACTTCTTGGATGAAAGAAATCACAAAACCAATGTCCTCACCCTTCGCGTTTGACATCCTCGCTCTAGCCAATGTCGTAAGACACTGAAGGAAGAGACATCTGACACGCACGCTATGTCTCTTGATACGCGCATCGTGCGACAGCTGTCGCCATCGTACCGGTGTGAACCAGTTTTGTCGTCTCTCAGTATTTTTAACGGATCTGAGCGCGTCGTATCTCACAAGACAATTATCGCATATCGCTTACGACCTACAGACATGTATCTTATCTCGCTGGTGTGAACGCCGCCTAAGAGCCTTCTAAGGCTACCGGTTGGTGGTTTCTGCGGCGCTTCGCAGTTACAAGTCGAGGCATCCCCAGCGTTAAATACTCTGTTCTCTCCATCTCTTCTCCGTCAGCTCTTTTTGTTCTTCATATTTATTCTTAATTAGTGTGTGAGCGTGTGCGTAATTAAGTCATTTCATTTATTGTGGCTGCTCATCCTTAAGTGCTCTAGAACCTCAAATAATAAAATCAGACTGCTAGTCTGAAACTTGAATTAGAAGGGACCATCTTACTGACGAGTCGACATACTCTGATGTGGTTACCTTCAACTTAAAACTTAAACTAGCCTTGTACCTTAAACCTTAAACCTCTATCCCTTCTATAACTTTTACGTAGCAAACTTTTAGGCTGCTTACACACGGAGCGTTTTTTCGACGCGCGTCTTTTACGTCGCGCGTTTTACGGAGATGCGTCATAAAAGACGCCTATACCTACACACGGGGCGTTGTTTTCCGGTTCAGTCGGCAGTGCAGCGACAGCAATTGAGGAAGAAAATCACGTGTATAATTTGTCGGAATGGAAATACCTGAGGAAATTACAGATGTTTTACTCAGCGTACAGAACACCCTACAAGAGGAAGAAGAGGAGAATGTGGATACACCCATTGCTAGCTGTTAATAGCAGATATTTATCCAATTTATTTATTTACCTTAGAAATGACGAAGACAAGTTTTTCAACTATTTCCGAATGTCCATATATTCATATGATAAACTGCTGAATCACCGACAACCATCATTGGAAAAAGAGGACACCAACATGAGACAAGCAACAAAGCATACTGAAACACTGGGAATAACTTGAAGGTAAGAAAATAAAGAATGTGTAAACCATTATCAATTTACTTTAAAAATAAAACCTAATCGAAGTACGGCAATACATGAGTTTTCTAATTTTCATTTACCTACATTACGAAAAATGCGCAGAACCTTATATATGACAATTTCCACTTACATGGACAGAAAAATATGTTAAAACAATATGTCAAAAATGGTACTCAATCAACACTTATATACTTGAAATTAGAAATGTAATCAAATTACGGCAATACATCTGTTCACCAGTATCCAATATCCATTTTTTTTATAAGACAATTTCACACTATTTATGTTCAACGAAATCCTCAAACTAAATAGCAAAATGAAACAAAAAATAGACACCGTATTAAAAATCAGGGCAGTGACTTGGTATGTTTATTGGATTTTGGCTTAACATACGCGTAATATGGTATGTTTACTGGAAGAAATGTCATCACATGTAAAAGTGACCCATAAGTCGCTCATAAAAATTCCATAACGACCTGTATGGCATTTAAGACATGATGGTCAAGGTTTATTTATGGTATTTTTTCCTACATTCGGATTACGGTATTTATTTTCTTACAGGCCAACTTGCCTTCTTCTGATAATAATATGCTTGAATTCCTAGTATAGTAAAAGATACTAATGATGCATGTATTCGAAGCAGCTATTTCGGTATTTTCGAATTTTCAATAAAAAAATGGTATAAAATATTTTTCATTAAAATGTATTCTCGAGACTGTGAAAAGACTCGTAAAAATTGGACGTTTCGAATTTAAAGAAATGGAAAAAAATTGTACATTCGAATTTGTACCTATTGCTGATGATAAGCGAAGGCTCGAAACGTCCAATTTTTACGAGTCTTTTCACAGTCTCGAGAATACATTTTAATGAAAAATGTTTTATACCATTTTCCTGGTTCTCTCTTTTTATTGATGCTTGTATAGTTGTATAATCAGATCAGACTGTAATGACTTCAATGCTACCCAACCCGGCCTTTAAACATATAAAACGGCATCTATGATTAGTTGAAATGCAACAGCCACCAAGACTATGGTCAGCTGTAAATAGTTGCACGTTAGTCAGCAACTCAGAAAATAGTCATAAACTGAGACGTGACAAGCTGCGTGAGTCATTCAACTTCGGGGGGCTGGGGGAGGGGTTTGCCGACCGGCCACAGCTGTGCAGCATCGCTTGTCAATTATTCTCGAAACACCGAAGTTTACAATAATACCAAACACACATTTTGAAAATCTGGTCGATTTTTAGATGGTGGGTCATTTCAATGTAACTGCAGTCATCATAATTTTTTATGTAAGTATAGTAATTTAACGATATGTAGGTAGTAACATGAAAGCGGCTAGTAGCTACCTAACATTTTCTTCATCATCAGCGTGTTGTTCATTTCGTTAAAAGTTCAACGGTTTCTTGCTATATTACTTGAATATGTGAGTTATTCACTATTGATAAAGAATAAACTCATTTTAGTTACTTCGAAGCATGATGTCATAATTTTTAATCTGGTAAGGAAGTTGGTAACTGTTCTCTAATGTTGCCAGATGTCACAGGAAGCAGTATTCTAGTCAAAGCAAATATATGTTGCTTTTATTTGATCTATGTATAAAAAAGCAACATAGGTATGTTTTTGTCATCACATAAAAGGTATTTAAGTCAAAATTTGACGCAACTCATCAGAAAATAAAACAATTTGCTCCGTTGGTCCGTTTCATACAGGATTAAACCTCGTTCAAAGTAGCCTCAAATGAGGCGCGGTTTATACGAGCTGGCCGCACCGTTGCACTATAGTTAGTCACCTCAGTGAATCTTCAGTGCTGCTTCTGTTTGGTTATCGGCTTCATTGTGATACTAATTCCACTTTTCTAAAAATAATATAAAAAATTTACATAGTGCGTTAAAATACAGTTGATATAAATATATCATACTCAGTCGTGAGTAGGGCCTACTGTTTTTACCTCAATATGCATCATTTTAATCAATTCTGTGACGTTAAGAGTACCTATTTAGCTTGTTTGCAGTGTGGCGGCAGTCACTTTTTAAAATCTTTTCTGTGTGCCCCTGCAGTTATTTTCTAAACACGTTGCAGTTTTCGCTCAGTGACTCCAGTGATTACTATTATCTTTCAGTGACAGTACAACTGACAGCTTGTGAAATACTTTATCCAAATTCTATGTGGGAAGGAATTGGTTAATGACAAATGATTATAATTTTACGTTTATAAACACTTATTAGACCCTGCACTACTTTGTAGTTATAACTTGTCAGAACTGTACGAGTACTGGAATGCTAACTGTGTATTGATAGGCCTAGTTTAGCTTAGGTAAGGCCGTAGAGGCAGAGATGCTAACTAGCAGTGTAGTTAGAATTGCTTGGCCTGCAAAATCCTAGTAATAATGTAATGATAATTTGAACCACTTGATTATTAGTGACTTGAACATGACTTTCATTTTGTTGATCAGAACTGTTCTTGGGTAAAATATTATGTTTTGCGTGTAATTAATTTCCATTCATTTGAATTCCATTATTGTTGGAAATTAGAAATGAGCTTGCATTATTCGCATACCATTATTTTTCTAATATAGGGCCTGCCATCCACATTCAAAAATGTGGCAGATCTCCCCAGATATTTGGATGGAAAAGTAACTTGTTAGATGCAAAAAACAACAACATTCAATCTGCTAGAACTGTGAGCTACCTTCATTTTTAACAAGCCCTAAGGAAATAATTCTGAAAGTTTAGAAATCTGGGGAGAAATATGCAAGACTCTCCAGAAATCTGGAGAAAAGTTTCCTCCTTTCTTGAATGTGGCTCACCATTAGACTAAGTGAGCATTCAGTTGTTAACAAGGAATTTTTAAATGCTTGATTATAATTGCAGACCGGACAAACAATATTGACTTTATATGTGTCTAATTAGTATCCATTTTGATTTATTAAAGATCACCATTTAGTGTGGGAGCTGTGAAGCATGCCAATAAGAAAATTCAAGTAAATTTGTGCAGTTGGTACCTAGATAACTAGCAATGTGTTTGCATGACAATTCTTTAGATTATAGTTTTGTTACCCATTTTCTGTAAAATTTAGTATATTTATAGATTATTTGTTTTATTTTATTATTTTTTGACATTGATAAACATCATAACATGAATTTCATTCAATGATGTTCAATTGAATATCTGTTTCTGTACAGTGATATTTGAGAACATTTTCAGTAGCTAGGTAAAAGTGATAATTGAGAAAATCCCATACATTTGGCTAGGGTCAAAGCAAAAAAAACGTAGGTTACAGGAAATGATTTCAGTGACTCGTCCAAAAAGTGCACCTAATGTTAGGCAATGTTTTCCTGTTATTGCTGAAAATATTCTGCCTGGTGCTCCTAACAACAGTGATTCAGACTGCAGCTCCTCTCTTACTGCAAGCTCACCAGGATCTTCCACAAGCATTAACCAGGAGGAACAAAGTGCAGACACAAACATTGCTTTCCAAGAAAATATTTCTGGAAAGTGGAGATATTGCTTTTTTGCGAAGCTTTTCTAATGGTACTTGCCAAATTGAGTATTTCTCTCATAAAGAAAGTTACTCCACCTATCCAGTGAATTCTAAATCTATTGGAATTTATAAGTTAATGGAACCCCTCATCAGGGCTGAAGTTTCTGTAGATAAATTCCATTGCAAGATGTTTCTTGCTCCTTGTGATCATGGTTTAATTGCTTGCCAATTAATTAATTCCAGTGAATCTTGAACTAATAATTAACCCATATCAAAATTGGAAAGGTAAAAATATGACTACTAAAGCAAAGAAATATTTAGGAGTTTATTTTGACAATAGGCAGTGGGAAATAGTTCCATCAAAATGGACAACCAAAATTGGAAACTTTAATAAGTGCTACTGGCCACCAGACGGATCAAATATTCAAGGCTTGGGCAAGGAAAACACGACTCCAAGAAAAAATTGGACTGAATTTATCATCAAGAAGACAGCTGTTTCATCAGGTTTGTAACTCAATGCATATATAATACCTTTCAAAATATAATCACTTGTCTCCCAATTTCTGCGAATTAATTGTACTTTTGTGTTCTATGTTTCCATACAGTTACCTACATGAAAGAACAAAATTGGGATGATATTAATGTATCTTTCACTTTCAATAATCAGAAATACATTTTTGTCCGCCTGTCCCCATTTATACCTAATTATAAATTATTATAAAGAATATAAATAAGAAGTTTTCATTGATAGATGAAATTACATAAATAATTCCTTCGGGCGAGGAGGGCTGCTATCCAATTTTTTTTTTATTTTTTTCAAAAATGTCTTCAAGTAAGGACTTAAGACTGACTGAGACTTTGATTTGAACTCAAACTTGGACTCGGTCTAAGAATCAAACTTGGAGTGGGAAGGTTATACTCAAACTTGGAATTCTATTTTGACCTAAACTTGGAATTGAACTTTATTTTGACTTAGGATCCAATTTGAACTTTACTCTTTCAACCATTGGGGCTTTCAACCATTGGGGGTACTCTTTCAACTATTGACTCAAACCATTGGGGCTTGGGCTCATACTTGGACTCACACTCAAACTGTTCTCTAGTTTGGTGCACGAGTTAGCGTTTGGTATGTAGCGTCCCACAACCCGAGGTGTATTTTTTGTGAGGATAATGTTTAGTTTACTGAGCAGATGACTATGACCGGGCTTACAAGAAGATGACACAAGGCAATTTGGCTTCCACTTCTTCTGAAGCTGAGCCATCACCGAGGAGAGTTACGCAAGGCCAGCTGCAATATTGCGGTGTCCGACGAAGTCCTCGTATACAAATGAGCAATCTACCTAGAACAACAGTCAACAGCAAACGGAAACTGAGCTTTACTCCCAATGAAGGTCAGTTGAGATATCTATTAGGTAGTTAATAGTACTGTTGCAATTTTTTATTATGAATGAACATCTCTATTTCTAATTTGCATCAGTATTCGGTGATGTCCTTGAACTAAAAATAGAAGTCTTGCACGCAGCCATGTCAGGTTTCAATTTATAACCATATATATCACCTTTGGCTTTTAATATGTAAAGTCAATAGTGGTGAGTCTTCAGTCAATCACCCAGGGTGAATTACTGCACCAAAAATCGCTTCCAAATACAATTAAATTATCAACGTTATTCACTCTACATTTTCTGTTTGGCAATTTAGCCCAGCCTCTCATGTGTTTTTTAAGCTAGTGCTGTTATTACTAATTTTGCGCAGAAGCACAATTCATGAGTTCTTTTTTATCTGCATCTTTTATTTTAAATCTTTATTCACACTAGGTATAGCCATGACTTGACAGTCAATGTTTCTCTTTTAGGGGTTGCATGCCAAGGTCATGTTTTACTGGTTTATGGTGTGATTTTGATGACCAATACCAGATTTGAAGCAAATTGAAAATAGTTCTCTAGTTTCAATTTAGTTGCAGGTTGTATTTTATAAATTTTGAATAGTTCAAGACCTTTTGCTCATCCGCTTTATTCCCATGAAGCAGCAACTCCCGATGGGTCCTCTTCTGATTGCAGCAATGACGACCCAGATCCCGCTATGGCAGTTCCTCTGCAGCTTCATAAGACCTCCGTATTCACACCTCAATTGAAGTAAGTCACTCTACAATTTTCATTTTTGGTAATTGGAGTTGATATGCGATGTGAATCGTCAATAACATTTGAACATTGATAATAAGACTTGTTGAAGTTAGACTGTAGAAGCAATTTTGACTGATATGATGGGAATAATTACGTCCTCAGAAATCGATCTTCAGTGGAATCCAACGTGAAAAACGGCGAATGGACCAGAATTGAGCAAAAGGTCTCTTCCCTAGACACCAGAGTGACTCAAATAGAAATGGTTGTGAAGGAAAATATGCTGCGTAAGCCATCGTGTGCTGACATCCTCTGTCCACCTCCCGCAAATAACTCTACAGAGTTACTTCAATTAGCATCAAATCCTGAAATGGTAAGCTTGTGTGTAAAAAATTTATGAAATTTCTGACGACTCAACATTATATTGTGTATCAATTTTTTTCTTACAGCATCTTCAATGCTGTATGCAATAATAGGTACTTTATTGTGATATATATATGTAGCTAAATGAATACTCAAGTTTTTTTTGTGCAAGTGTCTGACGGGAGGTTGTCTCTGGGCCTTATTTTCATTTAGGTGAAGCTTCTTCAGCATGCACGGGAAGGAACGCTATCTAGGGCGATGACTAAGATGTTGAAGCTGTGCATGACCAGGAGTTTAGCACTACAGTTTTCACTTACTGGTCTTGGAAGGTCGAGGAAGAGAGACAAGCTGGCCTTCAGAAACACGATGGCATACCAGCTGATCGAACGTAAGTATCGTATATAGAAAGGAATGCATGCAGCAATTATTCCATTATTCCTTCAGCTAAAATTCAACATTTTCCTTCACGTTGTAATCTCTATGTAACACAAAAGAATTATTATTGTTCAAATGCAAATGAGTGGCGCACGTTGAATGCCTGATAAATTGCTGACTATCAAGATGCAAAAATAATTTCTGGTTTAATGAGCTTAATATGTGTTTGAGTACATTCATACCCTATTGAGGATTGTATTTTATTTGTTAAAATATATATGTATATTACAGAGGCTATTTTGAGCCGTCAGCAATTCCGAGAGGTGTCATTGTCGGATATCAACAAGGCGATCACTCTGGCCCTAAAGAACGCAGTTGACTGGGACGGGCATCGTGGGCCCCGGGTGAAGGACTACGTAACGGGGACGGTCGCCACTCACACAGCCTCGGGTGCGAATGCCACTGCAGGCCTAGCAGCGACTGATGCAGCGGGAAAGGACACCACGGCCCAACTTACAACTCTTGCTACAGCAGAGGCGGGCGCCAGTACTCAACTTGGTCTAATGAACGGTATTTTAAGTGAAAGTATCAATATATTAGCTTGTGAGTGAGTCACTTTCAGATAGTTTTTCTATTGCAGTGTTTTCCATCTGCGTGACTCTCAGCTTATTTGACTTGCGTCATTTTTAAGGGATGTAATTTCATAGGTCCACTTTTTTTTGTTCTGTTCTCTTACTTGAAAGGATGAATCAGTTTCAACGATCAGATATCGCATTAGTTACTGGAATGCCTTACTCTAGTAGTACTTATAGGGCGATTCTTAGGAAATCTCATTTAAAAAAAAGATGAACCAACGTTATAGAGAACATTCATTCCGAAACGTTTGCTACAAATAAATGTTCTCTATAACGTTGGTTCTTCTTTTTATTTTGCCTTACTCATTTATTGCGTATGTATTATAAAGGCTATTAAATTGAAAAAACATTTCATGAAAAAGTAATGTTGAGCTAATTATTTAAATAAATCTTTCAATGATGTACAGTTATTGGCGAACCCTTACGCATGAAAGAAGCATCCATTATCCATGTTTGTTCTATGCTGTATCACACAATATTGGAGAAGAAACTGGCTAAATGTATACATGTATTTCAGTATGTAAGATACTTATGGAGCTGATATTGTGTTGAACATTTCAGCACTTGAAATTGATGTGCTTGAATTGAAACAGATTGCTTGCCAAAATGATAAGATACAGGAAATAACAAGCGTGGATAGTGGTATCTTGTATCTTATTTCATGCCTTATGGTTCGCTGTAGCTACTTAGCTAATGGCAGTTCACACACAGATATGATATCAGTATAGCTATATATATATAATCAATGTAACATAGCACCTTTTCGTGTTTGTTTGAATAGAAATGAGTAGAAAAAACATTCAATCAATAAGCGGAGTCTTGTTTCTGTATGGAAAATTTATTTTGAATAGTTACCTACTATTAGGCAACATCTATTTATCTGGATAGATGTCCTTATTTGAATATTTAAGAACTATGTTTAGGCGAGATCGTATATTATAGAGAAATTAATCTCTAGCATCCCAACAGGTTGTAATTAAATTTTGTTGATGAATAAGTCTTATTATCCTCTTATAAATAGTCTACTTAAGTTTATTCTATTAGTTTCCTCGTTAAAATATGCAATGAATGCATGCATTATTTGCCGTGGCTTTTATGATTCTCCAGTGCATACATTGATAGGTAGGTCATACATTGGATTTGAATATGCTCTTGAAACGGAAAAATGTGCATTATTTGTACCGTGCAATCTACAGTGAAATCTATATTTGTATATTATATATATATTATATATATTCGGTTTCCGTCTTTGCAGAGACAAATTTCAACCATAGATAGAAAAACTTAAAATAATTTGATTTTAAGGAGTGGCGAAAACATTAAAACTCCAGCGTTTCAAGTAATCATGACCTAAAAATGAGCCCAACTAATACTATTCCTACCTGGTATCTGTGTATTAGAACACATTTTCTAATAGATATAAAATACCAGGTAGGAATAGCATTAGCTGGAGTTCTTTTGATGTATTACTCGAAAGCGGGATGATATTTTTTTCACTCCTGAAAATTTATTTTTTATTTTGAGTGTCTTAAGGTTGAAATTTGTCCATACAAAAAACATGTACGCTAATATCCCCAGCAAGCAGTTTTCCAGTTCTTGTACCGACCATAAAATGCCACCGATAGTAGCGTTTTATGGTCAGATCATGGATTGGAAAACTGCTTGCTGGGTATATTTTTAGCATATTGCTGCTATGTGGCCACAGTCTGAAATAGGTCAGTTGATGGGACAATTGTAGCAGTTTTATACGATAAGCCTGTGCGGCTTACGGTCAGGATAAGAGACGACTTCTGCTTCGTGGGCAGCTAGCGGCAGGTTTATGTGAACGGCGTATGCGGTTCATGGTCAGACTATGGTACAATTATCTAGTTTTTTCTTGGACTCGCCACGCATAATTCTACCCTTCCGAGTCCCATAAGCATACCGAACGCTACGCGGTACTCTCCAGTAACGCGAGTATAATACTGCCTCAATTTTTAATAGGGCATCACTGGTAGTTCATGAGATCAAGTAATTCTGAGGATTCAGAAAGAATTTAATCAAGAGGTGACGTAGGTCCCGGAGCCACAGCCGGAGTTGTAGCTTGCACCATTTGTGATTGAGAAGGTTGTACAATATTGTTAGGGATCATGTCATGTGATGCATACATTGTACTGTGTCCTGAAGCAGTTGACTGACGACTGGCCATGTTACGTTGGCGCATTTTTCTTCCTTTGATTTTTCGAATCGAATACAGAAGGTTTGATTCATAACCAATTCAAGAAGCAATTCATAATCTAGTTCGACAGCCATAACAATAAACCTACCTTAATCTACTGAAAGACTAGGAATATGATATGATGCAAATCTGAAAACTGGTTTCTTCATCAATATAAATAAATACACTGATAATAATATTCACTCCTAAATAGTTTCTACACATGAATTTTTCAGCAATTTGTTCTATATTTCACATTTCACCAAATGAACATCAAATTAGAATGTTTTCGAACACAAAATAGTCCTTTGGTAATGAAAACGAGCGAGTACAAAATGTATGAAATCAGATTTCATCCCCTATTTCACAATGCCGAGTGGGACGTACGATGTAGAGGACAAGCTCCCTCGTAGTATGATATCATAAAGTATTCTTGCCATCAAGAAAACTCGAATTGGAGCCTACCACATTAGCGGGGATAAATTGCTGCGCGGTCGGGAGCGGTTACACGGTCCAGAGACGGTCGACGGCGTTCACATAAAATGCATCGCTATAAGTCATGAGGATGCCGCAGTACTCGTATGCCGGCCCCGTCAATTGGTCAAGGACCATATAAGTTATAAGATGAGTTATAAAAACAATGTGCCGGCTCCGATCGTTTGGACGACAGACAGAGCGTGGGACCAGTGTTAAATTAGCCCTGGCTAAATAGAAAGGCCGGGCCCCCACGAGAACATACCCCACATCCCATCACCCCAAAAACATACCCCTCTTTCCCCCAACCGCACCCCCTTTTTGGGGGGAGGCGCGGTCCAGAACTGCGCTGGCGGGACGTTTGGCAGTGACTAAGTGTCTGGTCTGAATAGAGAGCGGTCAGGCTCCGGGTGAGAGGTTATTTCAGTCTCCGGTTACGAGATAGGGACTAAGAGGGATCATTACCAAGTTGGCGAGATTGCGTCATGCACATTTAAACTCAAACGGCGATTTGTGAATGATAGTTGCAGCCTATTTCATTTTAGATTCAATGCTTGAGAGCTCGACAGGCTAAATCTCCAATTTAGTGTGGTGGGCTCGAAGTTTTGAGCGTATGCAAAACGCTTCCCGGGCTCGACGTTTCCTTGGCTAGAAGTTTGGCTGTATGAAACACAGTCTGTTGTTGTTGTCATCTGGGGCAATCCATTAAGGATAATTGTGAGCTGAATTGTTGTGTTCGAACAGTGTGGTCGTAAAGTCCTTGCCTCGCGTGCTCTTGCCGTCCGTACATTGCCTTCCCAATAAATACTTAAATCCTCGGGAGTCATAATTTCTTCTCTCCATCTCCCTTTAATGCCACCCAGAGAACCACGAGCCTATACCCTTTGGCCAGTGCTACCAAACCGTGTACACACGACCAACTTAAATCATTAATTAAATCTTAGTTCCGGGTTCCAGCCGGTGGTGGCAGCGGACTATCCGTATTAAATTCAACTATTGACTATTAACGTATTACCACTGCAGAAAAGAGATCAATAGAAATCAGATGCACGATATATAAAGTGTTCAGAAAATACACTTTATACAGAAATTACAAATCGACGGTCCCTCTGTAGGTTTCGTAGCAAATGCACACCCGCCACTTACAGAGCAGTGCAAACAACGCCTGAACTTAGCGGGATGATGCTCGACGCTTCAGCGTCCTGACGGTCGTCTTCTTGACGCCCCGTGTGTAGGACAGCATCTGCTAGCAAAGCCAGCTAAAACTGACCGTCGTTTTCGACGCGTGTCGTAAATGACGTGCGTCGAAAAAACGTTCCGTGTGTAGGCAGCCTAAACC
Organism: Morinoia aosen; assembly: GCA_030386875.1. Classification (NCBI taxonomy): domain Eukaryota; kingdom Metazoa; phylum Arthropoda; class Malacostraca; order Amphipoda; family Talitridae; genus Morinoia; species Morinoia aosen. The sequence goes on along the minus strand of CM059578.1, from coordinate 41,651,166 downwards.
TCAAACTTAACTTACTCTGGAGCACTCTCCTAACTTTTTGCCTCAAAAACGTCTCTTCTTTGTGCTAAGAGTTCCTACTCTGAGTTGCATCATTAGCCCAGGTGTGTATAAATCATTATACTTAATTTATTTGACATAAAACGAAACCACTGAATAGACATTATGAATTTTGGTATGGATCTTTCGATTTCTAACGATTGTTGTGATATTTTTTCCCCACAGTATCCTCTAACCGTCTCGACGCAGTTTCATGTGTTTCTAACCTGCGGTGCTGCTGCAACGGTTGTGCTTGGCAGTGGTGTTAACTAGGTAATTTTCCATAACTTGAATCTCGCTTAATCCTTGAATCTGGCTATATTCATTCATATGCGGCCCTCGAATGTTGATGGTTTTCATTAAATTCTACCTTTATTTTTCAGCTGACGTTGGGAGCTTAGACGTGTTGTGCACCAGAGTTCCGAAGTGCCTGGGGTTTTTTGTTGACTACACGGCCGTACGCTGTCCGCGGCAGTGTTTCCACGGTATGAGATTTTTTACTCAATACTAAGATGCGCGATTACCCTATATTACCCTATACACTCAAATTTTCAAATAATTGCAAAAACTTAAAATAAACTCATTCCTGGAAGTTTATATGCTACGTTTGAAAACAGCGCTTAGCATAAGAAATGTTGAAAAAAAGGTTATTGAAGAAAACTGCAAAATATTCATTCATCAACAATGTAATCCATCAAAAAAATTTCAAAACAAATAAAAGGCCTATTATCAAATAAATGTACACCTAAGCACAATTGAATTCATCCTAGAAAGGATATATGACATGTTTGGATGCATTGTTAATATTAATATTTTAAAAATAGGTTATTGAAGAAAATACATCATTTAACCCTATCCGCTTCGGGTGTGGGCAAATTTGCCCACAGTGATTATTTAAAAATTGTTTTATCTGAAGACTACTAATCCAATTTTTGCATATTACATTTGGTTGAAAAGTTTATTTGAGCAGCTATCTTTTTATGTTTTTCCGCTTGATTGAGCATTAACCAAACAAGTTTTAATTTAGTAAGAAAAAATGGTCAAAAAACACCTGTGGCGGATAAGGCTAATATACATTTATTGACATACGGTAATATGTCTATCGATCAGGTTGGAAAAGCACCAAGTCAATTAAACAAGACAGTGTTATTTTTGCCAAACATCAAAATGTAGTTGGCGCTTATCCAACCTGATCGACAGATATTACAATCAATTAGTAAATTACCATAAGAGAAAAACAAGGCTTATAATACACATTGCCTATTCAGAGCGGAGTTTAAAAAGTGATGATGACTCCCCACATGTTGCATTTGATTTAACTGACCGCATGGCCTTCAGAATGTCATCATTCAGGATCATTGTGTGAGGATCTTCACCCGAATTGTGTAGGTGATACACTGCGTTCATTAAACCGCACATTGTTTCGTTTTTTAATTGATTTCTCTGAGCAGTTATCGTTAAATTTAGTTTACTGAAAAACCGCTCAACTGCTGCGTTACTGAAGGGGAGACCTAACAGCGCACCAATGAAAACCTCGAAATTTCTTAAACATTTGGAATTGGATGAATTTCTTGCAGCAAAAACATGTTTCCATTATTCCGTGACATTCATTCGTGTTCTCAGCCCGTCCAGACAATTATGTTCCCTCCATTCACGATCGAGGAGATTCACATGAACAAATTTCCTAAGTTGTGGTATTTGTAACATAGACGATGACAGTGAATTTGGTTAAGATTGGATGCATAAACTGGAATAAGGCATTCAATCAGGTCATAAATTGGGTCGGAACACTGGAAACGTTCATGAATTTGTTTAAGCGATTCAACAATGAAAAATTTACTTGATGTGAAAAATTTGTCTAATTCAGTGGGAGTAGCATTGCATTTTAATTTGTCAACAGTTTCTGTCGCTTTGACGCCCATATATATTCGCTCATTTTTAATGAGATTTACTGAAAAATCTGGAGAGGATGGATGAAGCTTGCCAATGGCACAAGATTTAACGTATGTTGGCTTAAGTACGTCAGTAGCAATATTTCTCAATAATTTATGAACTTCCTTTTTCACATTAAAGAAATTTGGTGACTCAAATTGAAATTGCCTATTGAATGAATTAAATCTACTAAGATTGTGTTCAAGAAACTCAAGGTAAGCAATGGTGAACTCGTTTCTGAAGGCTTGCACAATGCTGTCATTCACGTGTTTAGGATCAGAAAATGCGAGTTCGTTGAAATAGAGTTTAAGAGCATCCCATTGCTCTAACATTCGCGTTACGCACGCTTCCAGCGATAGCCACCTGGTTTGACCGGGAGCTAGTATCTTGTGCGGCTCTAATTCTACAAATTTTTGAAATTCTCTGAATGCATTCTGACGCTTGGCACTTAGACTGAAGTGAGAATAGACATTTCTGCAAAAGTCTTCAATGAATTTAGGTAATTTCAAACAAGCATGGGAGGCAGCTGAATGGATCAAATGGCATGAACATTTAATAATATTCACATTAGGAATGTCATTCTTCAACAGAGTTGCAAAGGAATGTTTACTTCCCAACATAACGTTCGTTGTGTCTGAACAGAATGATAATATATTCTCCATGGGAATATCCTTTAATTGCTAACAATTTTTTTACTACATTATAGAGACCGTGAGCAGACGAGTCTTCAACTTCAACAAGATCCAGAAATGAACATTTCAATTCGCAATCGTCTTTATCATAATATTGCACTATAATACTCATTTGTTTTGTTGTGCTTCTATCAGTAGTTTCGTCTATAATCAAATTAAAAACTCTATTATGAAGGACACAGAATAGGTTATTCACAAAGTAGTGACCAAATACCTGGCGTATGACATTACTGGCTCTTTGTTTACCTAGACATACCTTCTTGAGAGGATCTTCGTTGGGAACATAGACTTAAGCAATAGAATGAATGGCTCACACAATGAAATTGACAGGTAGTGTTTTGAAAGGAAGGCACATATTCTAAGCTCTATTTTCCTAGCAGCCAGATCGATCGGATCATTCGAGATGATATACGAAGCAATGTCACTACTTTTTCTATGTTCAAGTGAAAGATTTATGTGGCGTTGCGACTTAGCATGACGAGCTATTTCTGATATGCCGCATTTAATATCTGCATTACATATCGTGCAATGAGCCAAATCCTTATCGGTCGTCGATTTACTGCTCTTCTTCAACCAGCCTTTGAAACTTTCGTCATCCAACCAAGCAGATCTAAATTTTTGGGTTGCTGCTATCGACTTTTTAGCGGCAACCTTCTTGCGCTTTGGAGGCGGAGTGCGAGCAGGATCCTCATCAGACATCACAACTCTTCGAGATAGCTGCAGCTGCAATGTAATGTACAATAACTAAATTTTTTCTAGACCGAAACAGTAGATAACAAACATGGTTGTGGAATCGGAAAAAAAATTTATTGCTCTAAATTTGTAATTATTTGCGAAGAAAAACCTTTATAATTATATAAGGTAGGTACCATTATTAATTAGCTAACGACCGCTAACGTTATGTATGATGTATTACATTTAAATATATCTAAATTGTTTGCTTTTCGCAATGATAGCTAAAGGTATTTTATATATAGAAAATAAAAAATCATTATACAAATAACTTTATCTAAATAGCACGCGCAACGGAAATACAACATGCCACAATGCTATCAAACATTTAAACATACTCTATTGTAAGTTCAATATTTGATAACAACCAAATTATTCAGCATGAAACATGCATTACAGCTAAGCATACTGACCTAAAGGTAGGTATACACTTTTTTCAAAATTAGAGTCACTCACCTATTGCACCACGAGACACGTGACACGTTTTATCACTTCGCAGTCTTTGCCCTTTGGGTCCGTTTGGTCAATCATGTCTGGTCAGGCGGAAACTCTCGCACCGACTACCGTGACTAAACGACGTTTGAACGACGCTTGATCGACGCTTGAACACGTTTCAAACGTAGAAGGAACGGTCTCTACTCTCTACTGTTCCCGAATTTAACGCATTTTAGCATTCAACTCATTGCTGATGCTTTTAGCTAGAAACTATCTAAAAAAATTTAAAAACTATCAAGATTTATAGCCATTATCTAGAATACAAAATTCGCTATCTAGATCGAGTGACAACTATCTAGATCTAGCTCTTTTATAGATAGAGTGGCAACTATGGCCCGTCAGAGCCAGGGGCCCAGGGTTGCCAACTCAGTGAAGCAGTTTCCAGCCAGATCTCTCAATTTTTGTAGCTATAATTAGCCAGATATTATGAAAGTGTAGCCATTTTTATAGCTAGCTAATACTTTACATATATTTTAACGATATTTCTAAAAAAAATAAATAAAATGAATAAACATACGCAATAATTCACATCATGAAACGGAATTTAGAACACTATCAGTATGCCTACCTGACGCGAAAATTATTTCTCACCTATTAAGCTCATTTTACACTAGCGGTGTGGAGCGACGGTGTGTAGCGACGGAAAAATTCTTACAGCTCCTCCCACGCAAAGATTAAGCGTCAGAGCACACCGGCTTGCTTTTACATTGCCGCTCAATTCGACGCTCCTTCCCCCGAGACAGTAATCGTCAGGATTGCTCTTGCAATACGGCCAGAATAATTTGCAGAACATGGATGGAGCGACGGTGTGGAGCGCGAAGACACCGTCAGTGTAAAATGGTCTTTACTCTCGGACACGATTGATCGAGTTTCAAACGAGGGCAAACGAGATAAAGTTTATAGTGATACAGCCCGAAAGACCCACGTATTGGCTTTTATACTTTTAAATTTTTTATTGCATGTGTATTCTGAGCTCGCTTAAAATTGTAGAACACTTACTTTCTACCGTGGGCTTAGCTTGTTCTTCAACTGAAGCAATCGTATTTCAATTAATCCTAAGCTATGAGCATGAACACGGAATTCCGCTAGAAATTCGCTGTCATCATTTTCAAGCTAGATTTATAGATATCCGCTAGACTGATTTCTTCTCCGCTAGTTTACTTAAAAATTAGCCAGATCTAGCGAGAAATTAGCTAAGTTGGCATCCCTGGCCAGGGCTCAGGCGTATGCTGCTTGCTGCAGCCTGCAACGCAACGTGCGTACGTACTAGTCTCGCTTTGAACATGTTTCAAATGGAGATGCCTATACGGATCGTGATTGAGAAAGAGTTCTAGAGTATTTTCAAACGATGACAATGCAACGATAGATGCTTTCCTTTGTGTTTTGATGCATTGATAACTATGTAACCTTCCGGTAGGCATAAAACCCTCTAATTACCATGTTTCTGCACATTTTACCCTTTATAACCTCGATAACCCTATGAAAAAGTACTACCCCATCGTTACCCCGTGAAGGGTCTGATTACCCTAAAATAGGGTAATTACCCTGCTCGTGGAAACTCTGGTCCGCGGCGACTTACCTGCCGAAGTTCCTTGCCTCGATCTCGCCCCAACTGCGAACGCAACGCTTTTGATACTTTTAAACCTTTTAAAAGTTTTAAACGAATAAATTGCCATTTTAAAGCTTAACCCTTAAATATTCACTAAGTAAACGGTCGCCGTTGCGACACCTTGAAATTTATATAATTAAATGATCGCCGTTGCGATACCCCTAAAATTTATCTAATTAAAAAATCGCTGTTGCGACATTCATAACTAGATGTAAGGTCGCCGTTGCGATGCTTTCGTATATGTAAACTTTATCAGTCTGTACCAGCTCGTTTGGCTCCGTCAATGACTTTTTAACTTCTGTATTGCCATGCCTTTTTAGTCTATCAAACCTGAACTAAAGTTAGTTATACCTCTCGAGGAATTTTTGTCATTGATAAGTTTCTATTTGCATTTCTAAAGGCTGTATTACCTAAAATTTGAAAGTAGAGAACAAATGAAACTAAATTCCTGTGTATTCCTTCTCCTTCAATGATTGTGTGAGGGTATCAGAAAATTTCCCACTTAGCATGCCTTGTATATGTTGTCTATTAGTACGCCTCGTATAGTTTATCTATTAGTACACCTCGTATGGTTTGTCTATTAGTACGCCTCGTATGGTTCATCTGTCTATCAATTGAAAACTTTTTATACAAAGAAATTATAAAAACGTATGTTGGAATGCATCTAATGTATCAACTTTCGAGAAATAACCGTTTTTTATTTCTAACTTTTTCTTTTCTTCGTCGACTACTTCTTTGTACAGGTTTTATAGTCATTTATTTCATAATGACTACTTTTTGCCTTTGTCCTGGTCAAGATAGCGTTCAGAGTAAAATAACATGTTAGCGATAAATGCCGTTTTTATTAGAATTTATAGTCGTTTTAGCATTAACACTGAGAAAAAATATAGGGTCATTTTGACACACTTAAGTGTGTCATACGTTTGTCGCAAAACCGGCACACAATTGTGTGTCATGGAGCTGCCATGACACACTTTAGTGTGTTACATGACACACTTAGGGCAGTCATGACACACTTGGGGGAAATCTACGGAACCTAAAACATAGATTTAACTTACTCCTACCATACCCCTCTGTCTTGCCTCTGGATTAAGAAAAATTAGTATTTGCAGAATTAATGAATCATTCGAGGCTTATTTTGTACCACATTGACCATTAAATTTAAAATTATCACAATATTTCAACAGGAAAAATTCACTACTTATAAAATCAGCCTATTCTGCAATTTTACAAAAAACACACAATATATTTCATGCCGTCGTGTAGAGAAACTTCACGAATTTATGCGCAGAGTTGAACAGATTAATTGAAATCTGTGAATAAATTAAGAGCATCTAAAGTCTAAAAGATCTTCTTCACAACAGCGTTAAATGTATTTTAACATGACACATGAATTCGATTAATTGTGACGGTTTCAATGCCTTAACTTTTATCAAAAGAAGAAAGCCCTGATTTCAAGCTAAATTGCAATTTAGGTAACTAAAAATTTTCCACGCATTAAACATAGGCTTCAGCATAACCACATCTTACATTCATCTGTTCAAATAAAAACAGCATCAGTTTAGTTTGCTCATTTTATTCAACAGTGAAATGACACATTTTCCCTGCATTTTAATTCTCGGAAAATTCATAGTTGGGTTCAAAGCAATAAAAATGGTGGAAACAAATTCAGCACTGAATGTTTATCTACTTAGAACTGGAAGTAATCAAAATTATTCTGCGTTTGTGAGCACATTTCCGTATAATCGAGAAATATTCTAACAATCAGAATCAATCTTATTTTCCCCTTTCAGTTCCATTTAACTTAGAAAGTAAAGGTCTCACGCTTCAGCACAAGAATAATTCTCCATTTTGAAACGAAAATTTCCAACACCTGTTATCACGCACAAATGAAATTCTAGTTTATCACAATGCCTTAGAAATTTTAAATCTCATTTTTCACTCGAATAAAATAAAGACTTCATTTATAAAAAATATTTACAACTGTATGCACATTTCCAAGTGAGTCTAGAAATACTCAAACGGACGAAAATAATTCAGTTCTGCGTCAAGTTTCATAATCAAGTTCTCGTAAAATTAAGCATGTCTTTCACTGTGATGAAAATAATTTCATTTTGAAAAAGAAAATAAATTTTCACACTTATCTCGCACAAATGAAATCCCGATTTATCTGTATACAGAAAGAGTTCATTTCAATTCAAGAAAGAACCTAAAAATACTTATTTAGTTTTTCACTTGAACACAATTAACAAAATGTAGGTGAAGAATAAAATATTTCAAGGATTGTTTGAACGTTCACAAATAAATCCAGGAACTTTCGAATAAATGGAAATATTTTATTCATCATTTTTGAGGTTCATAAATAACGAGTTCTCGCAAAGTTAGAGAAAGTCTTACATTAGAATAAACAAAATGTTTTCTGGAGTTGTATCAGCCAAAAGAATTCTACCATAATTATCGCACATAAGAATTCTCATTAAATTACTATGGCAATACAGCTTAATAACACTATTTTGATAAATGACAAATAGAACATTATATATTACTAATTGCAGTTCAAGGCAATGGACGCTATAAAATCAGATAATTCTTGTGACTTTAATTTTTTGAACAACTGTACGTACTTTTCTACAAAAATAAAAAAATATTAGAGCAGACGAAATAGTATCTTACTTCTATTTCACGTAAAGTTAAGGTCTTTTACAACGCTAGGAAACATTAAACATTCTCTTTATTCTGAAAGTGTGGAATAATTTTTTAACACTTGTCATCTGAAAAAACGAAATTTTCATTTACATACTACTGCGCACATACAACGTGAGAGTTTCATTTGCACTCGAAGAAATTTTCAGCAATATTTATTTTAAAGTAGTGTACTGAAAGGTTTGTACGTTTGTGACTCAGATCACAGCTCAAGCAGCTAAGTTAATTACTAACATTTATATATAAAAATAAAATGGAAAATAAAATTATTTAATATTTGCATGCACATTTCTATAAGTCAGAAATGTTCAAACAAACGAAAATAATTTTAATAATCACTTTTAGTTTCATACTGAGCTCAAATTCTTGCTAAGTTAACAATATCTCAAGTAAGAATTTACGTTTCGATACAGTGAAAACATTGAAGCTTGTATTTAGAACTTGGAATCTCAAATTTCATGTGAACATAAAATGAAAAAAATCGTGTTCCTTTTGAATTATATAAAATAAAAAATATCCACGCAAAACTGGAATTCCATAAAGTTGCATTAAACGATGTTCATTGGTTTCACTGAGTCATAAGGCCGTCATTCGTGATGTGTTGACCGCCATTGGTAACGATACCGAGGTCGATCGGTGAAGATACTCTGACTTGCATATAAACTTGCAACAATAATAAATTTACAAGGATCTAATGAATAAGTTTAAGTCTCCTTGGAAAGTTTTGTTATGTTAATAAATTGATTGTGAAATTAACAAAACAAAATTCAGTACTAAATAATTACAAAACTCAGTACTAAAAAAGTTCATGTTAATAACACCTCTATCTTAATGGTTTTAAAACATCTGATATTCCTGGACACAACCTTCTTTTTTTTAACTTATTACGTTATTTTGAACCAATTTTTCAATTAGGTCATTTGTCCGTAGAACACATTCCTAGAACGTCTCGGATCGCATTTTTTACTCACGAGCAAATTAAATCCTGGCATCCCTATGTCGTTTCGACAATTGAGTTTTCCATCGATGGAACGATTTTCAGTTTTTTCCAGAGGTGATTATTGCCTATAGTACGTGAAGAAACACTTGTGCCTGATGCTGAATAATCTTTGTCCGTTATAATAGAATTGTTTTTATCTTATCGATGCATTTAAACAAAATTGCAGGTGACTTGCGTACTGCAAAAAAATCTTATAATGTTTCTACATTTTCTTCATTCATAGGACAAGAAACAATTGAGACAATAATTCTACACAGCATTTTAAGCAGTTTGAACTCCTTTTCTTTGCTTCGCACCTGTTTCCCATTTGTCAATTAACATTTCCCTCATTCAAAATGAAAGTTTTCGCTTTTGGTCATGATTCTACTGTATGCAGTTTTCACTGACGACTTAGGTATTCAACAACTGCCCATATCAGCGGCACCGCAAAAACCACGAAGAAAGTTCTACATTATATGCTATAGGTAAGAGGTACTTTAAGCGCGATTCAAAGGTTGAAAATGAATTCTTATGAATATTTCTCTCACATTTCACAACTCATGCATGATGCCTAAAATTAGGTAATTGACCCACGAGGGTAAAATCATATATCTTGGCTCGGTTGGTGGCACATTTTAACGAATGAGTTATTTAGCAACAACAGAATTATTCTATTACGAAATTAAGCACAAGCAGTTCACCTCAGAGAACTACGTAGCAAACTTTCACGATGGTTAGTGCAATGAATTCTCGCTTAGCAAACATGAGAACAAGGAATAGGAACCGACCAGCATCTCAAATGACAGGATCATTTGTGAAGTTGAACGTAATTACAGAACGTAAATCATATAAATAAATCAGTGACAGCTGGAGTCAGGCTCATCAGCGAAGGAGCAAAAACCGCTTATAACTCAGCTTTAAAATCGGAATACGTATCTTTTACGTAATAGGTAAATGAAATAGAAAACATCGCAAAAGACCGGCAAGTCATATAGTGGCAGATAAACAAACGAAAGGTTAGGAACGTAGCTAAGTAAATGTATGTACAGGAAAAGATGATTGAAAATTGTAAATTCTCACCCAAAGGTGGTTAAGAAGTTTTGACGTGTTGAAAGGTTTTGATATTATCAACGTTTTCTAGTGAATTGTGAAATAATATTGCACTGAACCGATTTAGAAACTCAAGGGTAATAAAATCGTGCGTATTTTGCGCGTCATCATTGCCAGAATAAGGAAGTTAACATAACTACAAATTGACAAGCTCGGCCAGCGCGAACTGCTGTCATGTGCGCTGAGGTGTGTACGTGCGTGTGTACGTGCAGCAGAAGTGGCGCCGTATGCACCAGTAGCATCTCTGGCTCACTCGCTCCCCCTTCCTACCCCCGCCTCCCCCTCTGTACCCTTACAGCGCCATTCATCTGTGTTAAGGCCAAAATACACGCACGCTTTTTTCACCGTCACCGATCATCATGAGAGGCATTAAGCCCCGCCCACCAGTAAGCAGTGAGCGTGAACGGTCACTGCCGAGCTTATACACGCGCGCTCTTCACCGTCACCGTTCATTGTAATTGACGCTGATTAGGGAAAATATCTAACATGCTTGATATGCCGGTGACGGTCATAAAGAACGGTGCCGCTCACGAAATTAGGGTCATTTTGGCTTGCAGTGGGTGGGGCTTAGCTGCATTGGGTGGGGCTAAGCGGCTCTCATAAGGATCGGTGACGGTGATGAGCGTTCGTGTATTCGGGCCTATAGCTAGACAGGAGCCACGAGCATTATTAGCACATGTAAACACAACTCGAATTCCCAAATGCTGTTATATAAAATGATAAAGATTGCCTCCTTTCAAGACCGGAACCACGAACCAAACTTTATAGGCCTGGATAAGATGATAACTGTAAAATTAAAACACAGCAAGCTGGAGCAGAATTGAAAACAGCCGTTCAATTTATATTTGGCAGCGTGTGCACCTCAGCCTGGTCTGCCTCGACACACTCATCAGTCACACCAGCTACCATCCCGTCACACCAGCTACCATGCCGTCACACCATCTACCATCCTGTCACACCAGTTACCATTCTGTCACACAAGTCGCTAGGAACCCACCAGTTACTAGCAAAAACTGTGACATCGGTTGCTTGTACGAAGTCCCCCATGGCAACAGAAACGAGCGGCCTATTATCATTACTATATCAATATCATTAATTTTTAGAACTTTATTATCAAATGAATGAAACAATAAATGAGACATGTGCAACCAAAAAGAGATATAACAATGCGAATATAAATGATTATTCTCTTCTTTTATGTACTCGCCATTGGGTTTTGCTATCAGCAAATTTAAATCCTAAAGATTAAATTACACTGATTGTTCGTTTAGGTATGGGGGCTATGACAGCACAGCGGCAATGAAAGTTTAGTGAAATAAGTGCCGACTTTCATCACCGAGAAACAGAGTAAAGAAATTAATTTAAATATCTAAATAAGCCAAAAGAATAGCTCTTGCCATGATCCAAGAGTATATTTATTGTTTTATTCCTAATCTTAAGTAAAAATAATAAATGAAAATACCGCATAACACTTTTACTCGAATTCAAAATTACAAATAAAGCTGCAAAATTGATCGTTTTGGGAATTCGCTCATCTTCCGCAAATGAAATTTTCCTAGAAAGACATGATATGAATTAGAGAGTTGATAAATTGAAATAACTAACTTCAAATCTACCCTGTTAACTACGCACAGCAAAAGAGAATTAAGTTAGTTGTTCTCAACACGCTCACCGCGTATTGGCCCACATATGACCGGACAGTATTGGGTAACATGTGGGTCAACTAATGATTTATTAGCTAAAAATAAAACACTCACAAATTGGAATAATTTTGACAAAATTGACTAAAATATCAAGTAGATTGATCATGAAAATGTTATTAAATGTGTTCAATTTACCCGAAATACATTTTTTACCAAAATATGAAACATTGGTTCCTTCGAATAAAAACTCTTTAAATCTTTCAGTGACGAAATTGAAAATCAAATGTCTATATTATGAACGTTTCTCAGTAAAACATGACAGACAATGGCAGCCGCCCACTGATGTGATGCGATGGGTGCGACGCCTTGCGAAAACGCACGGTGCATTTGCAGCACCGTTGGAATAGCATTGTGTTGACTAGCCTACGTCCCATTGAGGCGATACGACTCCTGCCTTCATTCGTTCTCATATGTCCGTCGCACCAAAATCCTGCATGCTGAATTTTTCGTGCGACGAGGTGATGGTCACTATACCATTTCCAATCCAATTTCCTCCTAGTGAAATTAAATTTCCTCCTATTGAAATTGAATTTCCTCCTAGTGAAACTGAATTTCCTCCTAGTGAAATTGAATTTCTTCCTAGTGAAATTGAATTTCCTCATAGTGAAATTGAATTTCCTCCTATTGAAATTGAATTTCCTCCTATTGAATTTGAATTTCCTCCTATTGATATTGAATTTCCTCCTATTGAAATTGAATTTCCTTCCTATTGAATTTTTATTTCCTCGTGATAATATAAATTAATAATAAAAATTGTTTATATTTTAGAACGGAACTGCAGTACTGCCCATAATAGATTTGCGCACACCTCTTTGAGGGTACCCGCACACGAGCTTTTTTTCATGGTCAGTTGTTAAATATGGCACAACGAAATAATTATCGCAACGAAAAGTTGTCAGTATGGTAGACCCGCACACGAGTTTCTTTTTATGGTCAGTTGTTACAACAAAATATTGGCACAACGAAATAATTGTCGCAACGAAAAGTTGTCGGTATGGTAGACCCGCACACGAGCCACCTGATGGCGGCCACTATCATTTAGTGAAGTGCTCAATCTTGCTAAGAAGGACACGCAAAAAGGGGTCATGGAAAAACTGTGTACACCCACTACCTAGTCAGAGGTTACTACGTGGATTTTTTAAGCTTCGCATATAGGAGCCAATGAAGAAGCATACAATGATCCTCTACCTGGTCCCAGTGGACAGCGCTCAACCAGTACTAAAAAGATACTGAAAAGAAGAGTTCTTATGAGGGAAAATAGAAAAGAACTGCACAATCTTTTCAGACAATCAATCAGCGAAAAGGATCACTCAGATTTGTCGGCTCAGATGACGATTCTACCTTTGTTCCTTCTTCTGCAGCTCCTAGATCGGCCGTAAAATCTGCAAAATTCTTTCGTAAAGAAGCATCATCAAAAAAATTTTGGAAAAAGATCTCGCTCTTACAAAAGACAGGAAGCAATCGGTGAAATTCGCCGAAGCGCTATGGCTCACAACGCCGAATATCACAAGTACAAAATATCTGAAGAAAATGCTCCATACGGAAAATCTTAGACTCCCTGGGGTCTCAATTGGCAACAGTCATAAAGCTGATTCAAGCGTACAAAAAACTTCGAAATATTTTCGAAAAATATCCAGTAGGAAAGGCATATGTGTCGGATTCCGACTTTTCTGAAATTTAAAAGGTTTCTGATACCGCCATGCGTATAACAGAAGAAGGCCAGACGATGGAGCAGCGGACGAGAAAGAGGCACTGCAGACCATCTTCCTTCGCCTCAGAACGTGCGCAGCTCCTTTGCCTCGTGCTCAAATGCTCATCGTTAACGACGCATCCACTGAGACACTTCACAAGCGCTGCTCACTCAATACCGAATGATTTGGCACGCAGCTGCATTTTTTTGGTAGCGTCAATAGATGGAATGTATAAAAATAGAATATTCTATCATCCAAAAATAGAAAAAAGCAAGTCCTTAGTAGGAAATAGAATATTCATCAAATGTGGTATGCTTAAAAATTTGCTATTTGCTTCGTGATGAAAAAAGCAAAGTAGAATATTCTTCGGGAAAAAGAGAGCGTCATATGCAATATCTTGTATTCCTAGGAACGTGAAAGATCTTTATATGAGTGCAATCAATAGTCCCGATAGTTTGCGGAAATGAATATTTTGCAGTCCACATCGAGGAAGCGTTTTCTTTCTCTTGTGTTTGAGGAAATTTGATCCAGTTGTCAGCTATTTGTACAAGTCTCTCACAGATGTAGTGAACCGAACGGCTAACTGAAGATTAGTCTATTCCTAAGTATGTACCAACTACTGAAAACCTGGATCGGCTCATACCGAAGAAATGCTTCAAGCCGCTGTTTTGTAGATAATGCTCCTCTCGGGTCTCAACACCATTATTGTCCAGTAGTTCGTTTTACGCAATCCAAAGTACGTTATCCTCATCAAATCGGAAAAAAACGTTTGTAGTTATGGACATGACGGCTTGAGCGTCGAACGTTATATATTTTAAGTTTTCTAACATTCATGAACGCAGCTATAATGCACGACGACCACCACCGGCAACTGCTCGAAGACACCTGCCTTTCAAATCTGAAGATTGTGAAGTAAATTCTTCAGTTTTTAAGAATATTCTATTATTATGCATACATACGCTGAATTTGCTAAGCGTGTGGGGAATTTTCTTCGGAGAATATTCTTCGGAAGAATTGACTACTTGTATGCATACCAATTAAGAATTTTCTTCTGAAAAAGAGTAGACAATAGATTATTCTATTTTTATACATTCCAGCCATTATTTGCTGCTGTGAAAAATGACCTCGCACCTGTGCCACGCGAGAAAGAGTCACGCATTTTAGCTAAAAAGTCGCTGAGTCCTTCACAGTTGGAGGAAAATAAATCTTAGGAGCAAGAATGAGAAGAGGAAAAAAAATGTGAATTCGAAATAGAAGCCAATGAGGCCGTAGAGTGTAATAAAAACATGAACAGAAAAATAAAATATGAAGCAATAATATGAGAGTAAAAGATTTCATACATAATGTTTGATAAATTATTTATTATAAAACTAGTTGTTGATGATGATATATTTAAATATACCGGGAAATTAGGTAACGTAAAATGCTAAGTAGAAACAACTGAAACTTAAATATGTTACCGACATGAAACTAGTGAATGAGTTGTAATAAACGAAGGAAAATAATGATGCAGAACACAAATATTAAAACATTTCCCTTCAAATAGAAGGAAAAATTTAAATTAATTCTCTAGGAAGAATATTTGAGCCGCAATTGTTGGGCCTACTTATGAGAATCATTTTATTTGCATGTTAAGATGAGGATTCCTACCTTCGACTTAAACTCAAATTAAATGCTATATTTTGGCATAGGTATAGTAAATGGGTTAGGATGACCCAACCATCGTAATAGACCAGTTGGAATTTTAAAATCAATCTGTCCAAGAAAAAACATAGAGGGAAATTGTGAAAACACTTTTTTGAGAATGAAAGATTCAAATTACCTTATAATTTTGGAAATTTCTTGGATTACATTGTTTTTGCCTCATTATTTTTCCAAACACACACACGCATTTGAAAAACAACTAGAAAACATGAGATACCCAGTCAGAAATTATGGTATGCAGCAACGATGATTATGGTCGAGATCTTCGGTTGTTTATTATCGAAACATCCTCCATATTTAACTATTTATGGGGTGCATTATGGTGGGGATATGTCCGCTTTTCTCGACCATGACCAACTATAATTCCCTACCATAAAAAACCCATATCAACCTTTCAGGGTCTGGCTCCACAACCATGATCAACCATAGTGAACCGTATGAAACACCATTTACAACCATAACCGACTGTGATCATGGTAGAATATAGTTGTATAGTTGTATTAGCTGAATATAGTTGTTTTTAGTGGTGAATGGTAATGTTAACAGTTAAATAAAGTTGATCATGGTAGAATATAGTTGTATCATTAGCAGCTAATGATACAACTATATTCTACCATGATAAACTTTATTTAACTGTTAACATTACCATACACCACTAAAAACAACTATATTCGGCTAATGATTCATTAGATGATTACAGTTGTTCTTAGTGGTATATCCTAACATTCAGAGGTTTTGAAAACAAATGTCAATGAAAGATTTTTTAAATGCAATACTTATTGTATATATTTGCTTGCACGAGTTGAAGTAAAAATATTTTTTTTAGCGAAACTCATTAAGGTTTCGAAATAATAAAAGAAATTTCAAAAAACCGTAAGGAACAAAGAACTAAGCACATTTCGATGATTATCATTAATAAGATATGAACTGTATGAGTACATAACATAAAAAATCGTTAATATCGCAAAAAGAAACGTTTTTATCGTATTTGAATCAAAATAAACACAGGGAAGCAAAAAACCCTTTCTGCAGAGAAAAACTCAAGTAACATGAACAGTTTGTCTATCATGAAAAAATTACAACGCGGTTGAGTGACAAATGAACGAGCACACAATTCAATTAAAAAATTTAAAAAAGATGGGCGGGTGTTTTGTAACTTCAAATTCAAAAAATAAAAATCCTTAGCATTTATCTTCATTGTCGAGACGAATCTATTGATATATCATTCGGCAATCCTCAGGAATGAAGTCTAAATTAGAAATCTAAAATATATCAAAAAGTGGAGATAGGGGGTCCCTAATTCGAATATCTAAAATCGGCAACAGTTCATTTATTGACATTGGCGAAACCAAGCGAATGATACTACTTTTGATGAAATAACTCAAAACTGTGGCCGAAATTAGAAAATATAGGGTTACTGACGGACAGACATAAATAATTCATGTATAACACAAGATACGTCAAGAAATTTGAACCCCACCTCTCTTCGACCACTTCTTATGGGTCATTTCCGATTACTACATGGTACCCTCACGTGAGGGGAACCATAACAAGATAATCCTTTTCAACATGCACTCGGCGAAAAGCATTAGTAAAGTTCCAGGCAAAGCAAAAAACTAGACGCGCAGTCAAGTGGGACTGCTAATGGGTCCCATTTCTAGTGAAACTGGAATAGCTTGTGGCTCAAATGGTTAACATGAAAATCGTGAATTTTAATACGAAATTCAAAATGCAACTACAGTCACCATATCTAAAAAACGAGTTTCACATCAATCATACCAAAAATGGAGAAATTAGCCGAAACCTAGATGGTTATCCGTAATAATGAATGAATAATAATGAACAGGAACTCTTTGCTTAATAATGAATAGGAACTCGTAGAATACATGTGACGAACACTGAAGCAACATAAAAATTTTATTCCTCTTTACCTGTTGGCATAACTAGAACACTTATAATTATTAGAAGAGGGGAGCTGTAGCCGAATAATCAGATGGGGCAGCTTGTTGAAGGTTTCAGTTGAAGGTCCAGCTGATGCTTCTGCTGCGTTCTGCGCGCAGCTCATCATAGTGTCAGTTGAAGGTCCAGCTGATGCTTCTCCTGCGTTCTGTGCGCAACTCTATCGCGCCCCTTTATCTATGTGTCTATATCTTTAGGGTTGCGACTTCGGAGGGTAGAGTGAATACGCAGGTTACGGTGCGAGTTTAATCGTAGAGAACTTAGTACAGGGTAGAACTCGGTCCAAGTGCGCAGAAGGGGCTCCGCACAAGCCTTATATAGTCCTAACATTGCTGACACAGCAAAGCGCATTGGGGTTAGCTCGCTCTAGGGCGTAGTCTTGAACACGTATGAACATACGCACAGGGAGGATGCGTACTTGTGACGGCATACACCTCCCCCCCATGCCATAACAAGTTACTATTTCCAAAAATCATCAATCTCAGTTAAGAATCGTAATTTACAATTTAATAAAAGAGACTAAAACATCATAGTATAATTATCCCGAAATGAAATTCGCTCTGTGGTCGTAAAACAATTTTCATTTATCAGTGTCAGCAATGCCTCGAATTAAATTGGGTTAGTTATCGCGTGAATGAAATCATCAACTATACCCCCTACCACAAAAGTTGAAATCAGTCTTCGCAGTACAACAGCACGATTATAAACTCATGAAAATTTTCTTTCATCAACAAAGGCTCGCACAGAAAAATTCAATATTAGAACAACAATTAATATATCTTATGAAACGACAAAAGAAAATCCGTAAGTATAAAACGCGTCGAAAACCGAAGGTTACAATACGCAACATCGAAATACCCGTATACCTTTAAAGGCAGCAAGAACATGTAGCAATAGGAAACGAGAAAAAAAAAACCCACGGATAAAGGAACAAACATTTAACTATCTTTTCAATCGTTATTACGTAAAGAACAATTCGCAAATAAAACGCAAGCATGAAAGAAAAAGAAATAAATTATTAATACTCGCAGGTATCTTATGTAACACTAAATGAACAAGGAAATACATGAAATAAATTTTAATAACTCTTGAAAAAAGTTGAAAAGAAGTATTTATTTATTACGCAAGATACAAAATATTGCAACAACGCATCAATGTACCTCGTATAGGTACGATAACATATGCCCTGAATACACAAGTATCGCAAATATATTATAGTATTTTTGATAATCATTTCAATTGCTAACTTGGGAAAATGAAAATAGAAAGTAGCAACGTAAGACATGAAAACATGAACCAGAAAAATTTTATGCAAACATAATTAAGAATAGAATATTTATACCTACCGTGAAAATTGATTAAACAATACATTCGTCAACAATAAAACTAAACTATCACGAAAGTTTTAACGCATTGTTATTGAAATGTAATGATAACCCATACGTATCGGACCATTTAATGAAATCGGAGATGCATTAATACATACTGTTATACTTTAAAATATTATTCTTCGTGAACATCATCGCCAATACGGTAAAGTGTATAATACGCATACAAAATAGAAAAGTAGAAAAACAACGCAAAATCTAAAAGTTAATTCCTGAGTTTATATTGAAGTTAAACACTAAACATTCCGATTACAAGAAAAGAAACATCGTTGCCGCTAAACGATATTCGAGTGTAACAACATCACCGTCTCACACTCATTCCACGCGACGCCTACATCTCGCTCGTCGCTTGTGGATGACGTAACGGTGGATCGGCAGTGCTCGACCTGAGCATCTGACGACGGAGCAACGCATCTTCAGACCGGAAACGTTCCCCAAGCATATTTAGCTCACGACGGAAATAGAATAGACAGACTCCTATCGCTATTGTCGCTGGGAAAAGAAGGAGAAGTCCTAAATCTGTAACGCGGTCAGGCAGGATGTCTACCAACGCGTTCGCAGCGATCCAATCCTTGGAAACACGTCCTTGGTGGTTCTCTAACGCATTGGTGAGCGCTTCCACCGAGATGTGAGTTAATCTGTTCCCCATCGTGAAGGTCAGGAAACGATGCGTGCGCAATCTGAAATTGGAAACAAATACAGATCAAATTAGCATGGCCATTTAATTTAAACAAAGTAAATAAATCATCGTAAAAAAAAACAAGGAAATGAAAGAATAGTGAACATGAAAAGAAACCAACAGATGTCTGCACGTTACAGACCCTAAACATGTCTACACTCTGCAAGTCTCTCACGGCTCCTCTGCTGCCGGGCGAAGTTCCAAAACAAATCGGAGCTGCCTTCCCAAAACAACCTGGGGTGCCAGAACACTGTCCCGCAACATTGAGCTCCCGTGTTTCTAAACATACGGAGTGTAATGACCCGTGTAATGCCCTCGAGCAGGTGCAAGCCTTAGCTGTAAAATCAACAGCGATACATTTGAATGTGATACTACTTTTAATTCGATACATTTTGAATGTGAAAGAACTTTTAATGTCATAAAACATTTTAATTCGAAATATTTTTGAAAGTGAAAGAGCTTTTAAGGCGATAGAACATTGAATGTGATAGAAAAGTGTTCGACATCAATAACCTGAACTTAAACAAATACATATGATTATATAAAGAAACTTCCAAATTAATTGCGACTTAAAACTAACATTGAAACAAAAATCACACAATACTAAAATGTGAACATAGTAAGGCCGTCGGTCGTAAGTCGTACAGTTTGGTATTCATTGCTTTTTGCGTAAAGGTAAGACATGATTCTTATTAGACTTAAACGTTTTGTTTCCTATTTTCAACTCTACATAATTTCGATTAATTTTAGTGATAATTCCAGGCCCTTTCCAGGCGAGATCAAATTTATTTTTTCGGATATGGTTGCGTAACAAAACTCTATCATTCAACTCGAAATGTTTATCTTTACGACGTACGTTATGATACATGGTACGATCGCTCGTATTGTTAATTATTAATGCTCTAACGTTTGCCACAATACGCGCAGCTTCTTGAGCTCGAGATTTGATTAAATCGACGTCGGTGTCCGGACTGTAACTAGTTTCGAAAGAGAGGGAACTGAAATGGGCACATGTATCTCTATTAAATACGATGTAAGAAGGTGTTTCACCCAATGTAGTATTTAAACTATTGTTAATGGCATTTTCCGTTACGCTAAGACAGTCGTCCCATTCGGTATGGACGAGGGAATTGATGTATAGTTTCAAAAGGTTCGTAATTTTGCGATTATTGCGTTCGACGATTGCATTACTATGCGGACTCCAAGGAAGAACTTCCTTTTTTGCAATGCAGTGAATCTGACTAAATTTTTTAACTGCCGCAGATTTGAATTCAAGGGCTTGATCGCTAAGAAGTGTCTTAGGATATCCGAAAGTCGAGAAACAGTTGTCTAGACAAGAGACAACTGTATCTGCTAATCTGTCTGAAGTTGCATAGAGTTTGCAGTAACGCGAAAATAGATCAATAACAATTAGTATATATTTATTTTGCTGACTTGTTACAGGTAAGGGACCTAGGAAATCCATCGACACTACTTCGAAAGGTTCTTTAGCTATAGGTGCATCCAAAATCTTAATAGGAACAGTACTGTTAGCCTTGAGAATCTTACAGACCTCACACATTTGCACAAATTTACGTATAATACTTTTTTCGAGCAAATGGAAAAAACGCAACTTAAATTTAAATAGGGTGTGCGTAGCGTCAGTATGATAAAGTGAATGTATACTCAGTATAGCCTTGTGCATCAACGAAGTCGGCAACACAGAAGTCAATATGGTGCTTTCTCTAGAGTCGATTTGTCTGCGTCGATAAAGAATGTCATTTATAATTAAATATTTCTGTAAGTCAGGGATCGTAGAGCTACTACTATTAAGTAATGCGTCTTTAACCTCGGAACAGAATGGGTCCTGTTGTTGTTCAGTGCGAAATTCGTCTAGAGTCCAAGTCACGTCTCTTGGTTGAGGTACGTAATTAATTAGTCGGGGTGCCCCAGCTGTCGCTGGCGCCACTGCGTCAAGGTTCACGTCGTTTGTTTGGTCGGCGTTTGCTCTCAGAGCTCTACTGCGTGTAGTCACTGAGAGTGCGTCGACCTCTTTGAACTCGGTACACTTTTCAAGATCAGATACAGTTAATTTTTCGGTTAATCTGCTCAGACAATCTGCGATGATATTTTGCTTTCCAGGGAAATACTTGACGAGGGGATCAAAATTCTGAACGGTGAGACACCAGCGTGCCATTGCGGAATCCTCAGGGAGCTTCTTAAAAAATAAAGGTTGTAAGGGACGATGATCGGTATACAGGAAAATAGGATAGCCAAGAATAAGATATTTAAATGCTTTTAATGCGCTCACGATGGCTAGGAACTCTTTTTTCGTAGTTGAGTACCTTTTTTGGGTAGAGTTTAAGCTTTTACTATAGTATGCAATAGCCTTCATAGATTTATTAGAATCATTGTCGTGCTGTAAGAGCACCGCTCCAATTCCATAGTTTGAAGCATCTGTAAAGACATGAAAAGGCTTAGAAAAATCTGGATGTCTCAGAACGGTATCTGACGTTAATACAGACTTTATTTTGTCGAAAGCTTTCTGACATTCCGGGTTCCAAATAAATTCCACGTTTTTGCGTAGTAGCTGGTACAGAGGATAGGAAATAGAGCCAAACATTGGTATGTGCGTGCGGAAATAATTAGCCACACCCAGAAAACTCTCTAGTTCTTTCACGTTTTGCGGGACAGGAAATTTTTGTAGCTTTTCTGATTCCTTACAGCGAATTCCTTCCGCCGACACAATGTGTCCCAGGTACTCTATTGAATTTTTCAGAAAATGACATTTTTCTAGTGTTAGGGAAAGGTTACCGCTACGTAATTTCTCTAGTACATTATTTAAATCTTTCAGGTGTTGGTTCATGGTTTTTGAAAAAACTAAAATATCTTCGAGAAAAACAAAGCAAAGTTTACCGATGATATTAGTCAGAACTGATGAAATAATTCTTTGAAATACTGAGGGACTCGAGGTCAACCCGAATGGTAGCCTCGTGAAATGAAATTTTTCGTAGCCGACGCTGAATGCTGTGTATTTACGGCTATTTTCTTCCAACTCAACCTGATGGAAGGCTGAGCGGAGGTCAAGACTTGAAAATATTCTATTCCCTCCAAGCGTAAAAAGGATTTCGTCCACTCTGGGAATCGGATAAGATTCCTTGATAATTATTTTGTTTAATTCACGAAAATCTATGACGGGCCGAATCTCGCCCGACTTCTTTTTCACACATATCAATGGGAAATTGTATTCGGAGCTCGAGGCTTCAATAATACCATGATCCAACATCTGTTTATTAGCTACCACTAATTCATTCTTGTATTTATGCGGAATTCGATAGGGTGGGATATTCAATACTGGAGCATTAGGTTTTAATTCGATCTTATGTTTCATAACATTTGTTACTCCAATGTTTTCGCCCTCGAGCGTAATCACATCTCTAAAATCGTTTAATATATTTAACAATAACGGTTTTCCTTCATCATTGTCACAATTGATATCGTCATCGGTCAAGGGACGTCTTTCGTTACTACTCCCTTCTGGTACATCTTCTTTTTGTGCATTAATTCCTAGTTCGTCAACTTGAATATCACTACAATCATGCCCCGTGTTTACAGATAGCAACCCAACGTTTTTATTAGAGATGGCATTGAAACTTTCACCACAAACACTGTCAACCCTGGGTAGATCCGTATTCACGAGCATGTCGCAACCATTAGCTTCTTGTACAGCCTCGTGTACCGTAGACATGTAAATTTCTTGCGCTATGTTGTCTACTTCCTCAATATTGCTAATCATAGTATTTTCACTTACGTATACCACGTCTTCTGAAACGTTTAACAGCATAATAGGGACGAACCCATTCGACCCGACATTTACTACTGAATCGGCCACAAATATCCCATTGGCCAGAATTCTTTTATTCATAATATACTTCCCGGGCTTAGCCTTCTATACAAACCCATTAACAACACGTAAAGAATTACTCGGCATTTCCACTGCCCCACAATGAACAATTATCCCTCGTTGCTTAATATTTCTCACTTTTTTCGCCTTACTCGCTGGCTGTTTACTTTCTCTTACTTTTATCGCTTGATTAGTTTCTCTCTTATTTCGCTTTTTATGCGCTGGGAGTTTAGTTTCCCTTCCATTTTTCCCTGGGGTACCCCACTCTACTGCAGTATTTATCTCTAGGCTATTTCCTTGCCTACCGCTATTTTCTTGGCCTGTAATTCTTGATTCCCTCTGCTTCAGCAGATACTTCTTAATACGCCTCCTACCGGCAAGCACGTCAGACATTAGACATTCTGGATTACTAATAGTGTTATAAAATATCTCCTTTTTACTTTCCCCGTGCACTTCATGCACATCATGAAACGGCACTTTAACTCCGTCAAGGATTATGAATCCTTCTTTAAAATTAATCATGGCATCTTGCAGAACATCCCTGCCAAGGATTACATCATATCGAAATTCGGCGTCCTTTAACATCAAAGCGCTAGTATTAATTTCCTTATTATTTGGCAGAGTAATACAAAGATCAACTTCACCTGTTACATGGCTTTTCGCATTAATTCCCTTTACACTCAATGCGCTAGGCTTAATTTTCTCGTTTAGTCCTTTTAAATTACGATAACTGACTAAACACCTGTCACTTCCGTTATCAATCAGCGCGCTCATCAACTTTTTATCATTTTTCAGTATTATAGTAGGCTTTTCTGATCGCCTCAACCAAAAAATACCCTCGCTTTCCTTTCGCAAACGACCCTCTTTCATAATCGTTGCTGACAAACAAACTTCAATCGGTAATACGGAATTACTTCCTTCATCTAATTCTTTTTCACCTAATAATTCAAATTTGTTGGTACACGTAAATAATGGATCCACCACCTCGGTCGACTTCGTTTCGGTATCTGGTTTCAATGCTACATCATTGATAACGGGGACTGTAGCTATATCCTCGGGCACTTGTGATTCCTGCTCTACCACAACACTCTTTAATTCTTCTACTTTTACTCTAAAAAATCATTACCCTCGGCAAATGCCGCGTAGTGCGCTTCACTTCTCCCTCTACCTCGTCCACGCGAACGGCATTCACGTGCGAAGTGACCGACCTTGCCACATAGGTAGCAGGCATGGCCACGGAAATTGGTTTTACCATTACCTCTTATTTTCGTACATGAAATTTGATTATGCCCTGTGGCATTGCACAATGAACAGAAAGATTTAGACCTATCTACACTAGGGTCTTTTTGGGGTTCTACACGCGCTTCGTTGCATTCCATGCTACCTAGCGGCCGATCTCCAAAGTAAGCGTTCTGTCTTCCCCTTGGGAATCTATGCGGTCGCCATCCCTGTCGGAAAAATGGACGCCGTCCCTGAAATCGTCGAGGGTTGTGCTGTGAACTGTAGTATACGTCAGAACACGATTCCGTCTCGTCACAACCAGTCTCTTCAGGTATGGATGCCAAATAAATTTCTCTTTGCGGATACGAATATTGGGAACTCTGCTTGCGTGCAAGCATTTCTTTGTTTTCGGGATTATTTCGGACAGCAGAAACGAGACGAGCGAGCAGCTCTTCAGATGTTGTAAAAGTACGTGAAAAAATCTTTTTGCAAAAATTTTCCTCAAGTAAAGGAATCAATATGGCTGTAGCCAGACTAAAGACTACTAAGTCACCCGCGAATTTTTTCAGTGCGTTCGCGTCCGCGCTCGCGACCACAAACGGATGCCTTTGCAGCGCTACCTCTGCACTGTTAATTATATGGTCACTTAGATTTCTTATTTTTGACAGAGCCGTGACCAATTGTGCAGCCAAACCCTCGTTGCGTAACAATCGTAGTTGACTTAAATCAGAAGCTAATGCGTGGACAGACTTTTCGCCCTTAGCCACGTATATATCATCCAATATTTCTATAACTTGAGCAAATGAATAATTGACAGAGGGATTAACTAATTTCGTAACAATACCGTTAAAGTCGCCTACACTCTTATGAGCACTTCGCACCAGTAATTCTTTTTTCGCGTCATCGGAACTGACGTCTGGCAATAAGCAAATATAGGATTTTAGGTTGGCCACATGGGTCCGGAAACTTTTTGTTTCGGAAAAGATCGGGTCGTTCACTCTCTGCCTACCTTTAAAAAGAGGAAGCTCAGCACTACTTAAAATTGTACTACCCCTCTGTAAATTCGAGGTCACAGAACCACTTGACATTTGCCCACTAGTGGATGTCATGGTAGTTACGGGAGGAGCACTAGGTGTACTGAAGGTCACCGTCTGAGTAGTTCTCACTGTCGACACAACTGTCGTTATCACAGGTCTAGACGTACTAGGCGTTTGAAAATGGCCTGGCGTAAATAATGTACCCGGTACCGTACCACTTAAAAGAGGAGCAGAGACCCTGCCACTCCGAGTGATTGTTTCGTGCAAGCGAATAGTTTCAGGTTCGGAATCCGAATCTCCCATGGTAACTTACACTTCCAAAATAATCTCAAAAGAATCCTAAAATTCTAACACATCTACAATAATTTCCCAGCAAAACAACAAAATTTACTTTACCGAAATAAAATAATAACACGGCAAGAACCAAAACACTGCAGTAACCCACAACAATTTCATCACCGACCCAACTATCAAAATCGTTAATCACTCTGAAAACCCTAACACATCAATACTAATTTCACCGCAATACACTAAAATTATACCACGAAATTTCCACGAAATTAAAAAAATATCTATAGCACGAAATTAAAGAAATGCATGTCAGTAACGAACACTAAAAAATTATTAAAAACCCGAGCCCTTCGCAGCTTTCCACATTTTCAGCTAAACAATTTACTAAAAAAGAAATTCCACACTCAATGTAAATGAGATTCTCCACAGCTCAATCGAAATTTGACAAAAGAACAATACTGGAAATATACCGAAGTACCTAATTACACTAAAGAAACCAAAAAAAAATTACAATTACTGGTTACTTAACTTCAAGATTCTGCCACGCAGTAACAGCGGCAAAGCGAAGAAGTAGGTCAGCGCTCGTACCAGCTGAACTCAGGGTCGTGCGCAAGGCAGTCTGCTCATGCACAGCCAGACGATGTAGCAGATCGTCAAGGTCGCTCTCGGTTCCGTGCTCAGATGCAGGTGCGAAGCGACGGTCAGCAAGCAAGCACACCCTCTATACTCAGCGAGCCAACACTAACACAGTTCCGTAACCATCAGTTATTCTCACAGTTATACACCTTGCGCGTAGCAGGATAGTACGTAGATACTCTATTTAATTGATAGCACTGTTCGGTACCTTAAATAATTACCACTTTTACTAACACAACAGTTCTTGTAGAATCAGAAAGTACAACTATAGTTCGTAGAGATCTTAGCGAACACAATCACTGATGAATTGAAGATGCAGACGTTCTCGAAGATGTAGACGCTCCCGTTACTTCTTACGATGAAAACTGACGCAGCTCCTTATTACACAATCGTCGCCCTTTTGTTCTAGGTCAATACGCGCTGAGTAAGGCACACCCAGAGAAATGTCCAAGAGTAACCCGCAGGTCTTCTTCATAATTTCTTCCGAAACGCGTTTCGTCGTGAAACGGAAAATATTTTTGTAATCTTCCGGTGCCTCTTCAACCTCTCGGCCTGTTGGTGAAGTCTTTTCCATAATAAATTCGACGAAAAATCCAGCAGAATCTCTTCTGACGATGCGAAGCGTAGACACCAACACGTTGCAAAACTCGAAGTCCGTAGAAACAATATCGATGCAAAATCACCGTCAAATCCTCAGAGTTTTTCTCCTGCCTCAAAAATCACAGAGGTCACTCAAGTTATCTCACTTCACCAATACAAGTATAACACGTCGTGGTTCCTTAAATACTGCGCCACCAATATCGCGCCCCTTTATCTATGTGTCTATATCTTTAGGGTTGCGACTTCGGAGGGTAGAGTGAATACGCAGGTTACGGTGCGAGTTTAATCGTAGAGAACTTAGTACAGGGTAGAACTCGGTCCAAGTGCGCAGAAGGGGCTCCGCACAAGCCTTATATAGTCCTAACATTGCTGACACAGCAAAGCGCATTGGGGTTAGCTCGCTCTAGGGCGTAGTCTTGAACACGTATGAACATACGCACAGGGAGGATGCGTACTTGTGACGGCATAACTCATCATAGTGTCAGTTGAAGGTCCAGCTGATGCTTCTGCTGCGTTCTGCGCACTTCATGCACTAAAAAAGGTTGCGATTTAGAATCCTAAAATTTTGTGAGCTTTACCATCACTAGAAAAAACTTACATACGTTCCGTCTCATTTTGATAAATGGTAAAATCTAGTTTTACTTTCCTTTTGACGTTTTAAAGTCGATTAGTAGTCACGATATTTTCTATACTAGTTGAGAACATAAAAACTCACGTTATGCAAGCC
Source organism: Morinoia aosen (assembly GCA_030386875.1). NCBI lineage: Eukaryota > Metazoa > Arthropoda > Malacostraca > Amphipoda > Talitridae > Morinoia > Morinoia aosen. Next base: position 41,623,359 of record CM059578.1, on the reverse strand, counting down.
AATGCAGCGGAGCGTGAGCGGCCACCATCCCAGTCGGGAACTGATTTCAGAACTGTCGCCACTGTAGCGCTGAAGTCCTTGAAAGCCAGAGGAGGGTGGCAGAATTTCCAGGCATCTGTTGAAATTAAAATTGAGATTTTGTAAGACTTCGGACAGTATAAATGAACATAAAAATCATTGCTATATTTCATTCAGCCCCGACTACTTTCTTCTTGAACTTTTTTCTTGTTTGAACTTCCTTCTTAACTTGTCGTTTCTGTGCGCTTGGTATCCTGTTTGGTAACACATACATGTTGACATTCAAGGATGTTCTGTGCGAGGCCCATCTCGTGCATAGAATCCCCTTATACTTTTCCATACTAGATGGTCTTCATTATTCCTTCTCTTGATTTGGCTAGGGAGGCTTAAACTGAGAGAATAATAATAATAATAATAATAATAATAATAAAAATAATGTTGGGTTCTTGAAGGAGCAAGGCATAATTATCTAAACGGAACCAAGATAGAAACGTATCCTAAGCCAGGGGCTTGAAAAGAAGCTGCAATTCAAAGATGTAATGTACGTGACACAGCGGAGAAAACCTAAAAAGCCTACCTAACTGAAAGAGAACCATCCAGCTGAAAGTTGACACCTATACTACAAGATGCAGATAGACTCGCAGTACTGGGTCCAGTCGGAGAACCCAGGAACCTGGCAGTCCTGGAAGCCTTGCAAAAAATGTAAAGCTCAAGTCCCCTTGGGGAATGATTTTGAAGCAATGGTAAAATTAATATTATCAGATAAAATCTCCTCTAGCTCTTTTTGAAATGAGGGGAGGTAGTGAAATTTTATTTGGCTTTTCATGCTCAAAAAGTTGGTATCGTAGAAAGTCTTAAATACAATATTGAAGGAATTAAGGGACATTTAGGTCAGTTTCACTGCAAATTTTTCAAAATTAAAACATTTGGAAGATGACACAAATGACCTATAGTCATACCATAACATAATTTTCCAGCTTGATGATCTCTGAAGCTGCTTTTTGTAGGCTTTCTGGAAGGTCCCAGTCCTGTCCAGCTGAAGGAGAGAGCCAGTTTTTTTGACATAAGCCTTCGAATAATGCGGCGAACTGTGTCACTGGATGACCTGCCTTGAAGTTCCTTCAGTGCATCAAGCTGAAAATAAAAAACATGATTGAGTTGGTTTCTGAAATATTTACATCTGAAAAGTTATCCATTAAAATATTACTGAAGGTAGCAGTTAATAGTGAAGATAGTTCATAAGGAAATTAAAGACATTTAGAAAGACAGAAAATTCAAACCAAAATTCGCGGCACTACTTGTTATCATAAATGAATGTTATTTCTACATTGACTGTAGGCCTATGTGAAAGACTAAATTTCTATTCTGAATGATACCAAGTAACAGAGAGTGATATAAAGATTAAAATAATGTAATTTATTGTGATGTGTCATATAGTTTGAATGACATGGAGGAAAGTAGTACATTTTGAAACTTTATCAAAAACAATTAAAAACACTGATCTATTTAATCTGTCAATCAATACAAAGAAGAAATATGCTTCGAGTTCACCGTGCACAATACAGATCTGGAAGTGATTTAGAGTAAATTGTGGCATGATCATATGTCATACCTTAGGAACTGTTTTTCAAATCAATTAACTTACGAGTGTGTTGGAGTCTGAAGTAGGACGTCCAGTTGATCAAGAGTCTCAGATGGTGTAGGTAGCCCTGTGCTACGTGATATGTGCTCCTTTGCAGATGCTTGGGACAATTTTTCGTGATGAAGCATGAAGATAGTTGTGATAATTCAGCTGATAATTCCTGGCCATCAGGAGCCTTTTTACACCTGCTCAAGCACATCGACACTAGAAGTCACGAATAGCATTTCCATTTTTGTTGAAACAAGGGATAACTAGACCCGCAGTCGACTGAAACTGCAGATGGGTTTCATTTCACGTGGAACTGGAATATTTCGTAGTTCAAATGGTGAGCATAGAAATGGTGACACTTCAATATAAATCCAAAATTCAATTTGCAACTACAGTTTCCATATCTGGAATAACAAAAGAAATCAAAAATATTTTTATTGATGAAATAGGAGCAAAATTACAAAGTAGATGAACGCAAAACTATTTTTTTAATTATGGATGGGTAGGGAGATGAGTTACCATTCAAAATTTAAGAGTAAGGGATGGTCAAAGCTAGAAATTCATAAATTGTCACCATTTATTTTTAGATATTGACAGGACAAATTAATTTGTTCCACTTAAGGCAAAATCAGAGCAAAACTGGGGAATTTTACATTTTTGGGGGTGGGAATAGGGCTAACTCAAATTTGAAAATTGTTTCAGACAGCCAAGATGAGGCAAAATGAATTGATATCATTGTTGATGAAGTTCAATCAAAATTATGGACAGAAAAATCAGCTACAACCACCCTGTCGGGAATGTCGAGACACACCGATTAAAACAACTTTCGATGAGACCAGAGTAAAACTGTGGAGTGAATTAAGAAAAAAGAGCGTAAAATTTCACAGACGGATAAACAGACACTGAAAGACAGCCAAACCCCAACAGAAGAACCTAAAAAATAAGCCAAAATCTAAATGGTTCATAGCGGGGACCCCTAATAATTTCGAGCATGATTGCCAATGATTATGCAGATAGTAATGCAACTAATGTACATTGATATAATCCATGCAAAATAAATAGGTAGCTAGCTGTTACCTCTTTTCAGACGGCATAGCATTGCAGCGAGAAAGAAGCGGTGACGGTTTGCGTATTCTACTGCGAATCTCCTCTGCAGATGAAGCGCAGTCTGTGCTAGTGTATTCGTCAGTTACTGAAGCTGAATACAGCTTCTTCTCACATCCAGTAAACGTTTCTGTGAAATAAAACGACAGGTGTATTTTCTCTGATAAACACAAATGTGTGTACTAAATACTCGAAGCGTTTAAAGGGGGTCCTCTCAAGCCCCTTGTCTCTTCGATGGTCATTTTTCATGTTTTTGATGGAAAAGGACCCTTAAGTGGTGGACAATTCGGTCCTGAAATTTTATGGCGCTACGGACAATAGATCCCCCCTCCCCCCCCAGGAGGGGGGGGAAGGGGGCCAAAATCTTTAATTTTCGACCCCATTTCGACCCACATTAAAGAAAACAAAACGGAAAATGGAAAATTTGCTACTATCAATTTGTTAGATATGTTCCAAGGATTCTAAAACTGTTCTTGGTTTTGTTCTAGCATAAAAAATCAATGAGTTCTATTTTTTTGAAATGTCAAAACCAGTGGACTAAAAACCAATACGTCAAATTTTTACAAAAGAAGGCCTGAATCAAAAAAATGTATGAAAGAAATTTTGTTTCTTTTCAAAGGTTACACCTAATAGTCAAATTTCATAAGAATCAGACTGAAAACAAAAAATTTCATAACTTTATTAAATAAGTAAATAAATTTTCATTTTTTGTAAATTACAATTCACAGTGTGAATATGATGTTATGCATGGAGATTATCGAAAAAAAATTGAAAACAGCATTCAACTATATAAATTTTCCATTATATTGCACATCAACCAAAAATTTTGTTTTTGGCCTATACTGTAAAGTCACTTATTTTCAAAATTTAAAAGAATAGAAGTCATTGAATTTTTATGCTGGGAAGAAACAAAGACAGTTTTAGAATCCTTGGAACAATTCTAACAAACTGACATTTCTTGATTTCCCAATTTGTACGGGGTCTTTTATTTCTGCTAATTCAAAACCTAAAAATTCGGTATATTTTAGGTATTGATCAAATATCGCATATTTAAAAAAAATTCAAATAGAAAATTCATGAATGTCAGTTTTTTTCAATGTTACGAGGACTTCAAAACTGTCTTTGTATTTGTTCTAGCATAAAAATTCATTGACTTCGATTTTTTTGAAAATATCCCAAAAATGAACCAAAAAACGAGTTAAAAAAAACTAAGGTCTAAATCAAAAAACTTCTCGAATAAAATATGTTTCTCTTGCTAAAATACATATAGTGGCCAAATTTCAGACCAATCGGATCAAAATTTAATTTTGACGAGAGGGCCCCCCTTAAAGAGCCTGCTCCTCAGTTGCCGCTCACTTTCTGACACAACAAGATTCTGACAAGATTATGAATAATAGTTGAAATTTTGCGAGGTTTATGGGCAAGATGATTGGTGAGTTTAGAAACTTGGGCCCTAAAAGGTTTTCATGTGAGTGACTTGAGTCACCTCAATGGCCAATTGCAAAATTTTTGTCATAGTCCTTGGAACTGTGTCCTGTAGTAGTGTAGTTTATCTACAGCCCTTTTTTCTTTCCTCTTTTCTTGCCCTATTTTCGTTTTTTTATGGATAATAAATAATATCATTGAGGTATTTCAATAATAATACATTATTTAGTATTAGTTTATACATTCAGAATTAAGCACAGTAATTAATTTATTTGATAAACCACAATCCTGGTAAAAAAAACAAGTAAAAAAACAAAACTGATGAAAAACAAAACAAAATAAAACGGATAAAAAAACTTTTTTATTAAAATAGAAAACAAACTTTACTCACAACCCATGGGATAGTTACATTATACATAACGTCAGTGGTATTATTTTAAAATGGGCATTCCATGAATATAAAAATCACACAGGTCTATGAATGTGCAAAAAAAATTTATTGGACACAACTTACTTGAATGTGTCTGTAGTTTAATTGGGATAAGTTCCCAGCTGTCATCTGCTGCAAGTCTTCCTTAAGGTCACTTCTTAAGTTGCAATCACTCCTCCTAGCAAAAAGATTACTACTAGTAGTTTCGCAGATAGTAGGTACTCTACTAGTCTCTAATATAGATATTTTTATATGGCGTCGCTTCTGCCTTTGAGACAAATCCTCGAAGTTTTTTTTTCTACCCATATTGGATCAAACGATCAATTGAAACAACAGTTCAGTGCACAGATGCAGCCCCGCCGGCCGTTGAGTCATAACTAACCGTCAACTAGTGCGTAGTGCCTGGATGAGCTGCCAGAGGTAAGATCGAAGTATTGTAATGCAAATACAAGGAAATTAATCACATTAGAGTAAAAGTTGTTTTTTCTATGAATTAATTTTCAGTGTTCCGAATCATTGTTTTGCTATAGCCTCTTGTAATTCTCATGTAATTTCTTTTATTCGCTGCGTAGAAGTAGTATAGTAAAAAAAATTAGTTTTTCGGACATATTTTATGCTACGTTGCATACGAACGCAGTAAAACTGTTATACAGGTTTGATTCGCATCTTAACGTCTTGTTAGTGTAAAGGTACAAGTAAAACCTTTGCAGTACAGGAGTGTCAAATGTCGCTGCAAAAAAAGTTACTGTACAAATTTGAATCAACATCTGGAGTTAGGTACAGTGATCGAACAAGTCGAACAAGTACTAAACCATGGGTGTACCTTGGAAACGCTGCGTTCGGGTAACAAATTTTGAACGCGTCACATAACTTTTCTATTTTTACGGCACATTTCATTACAGAAATCATTCTCTGGATGGGCTAACAGTGTTTTATCCTAAATATGAAGGCAAATTTCAAATGTGATTCGTAACGAAAAAACGAAAATAGTCTTGACTGTCTTAAATGTCATTTTATTATTAAAGCATTGCTTTCTAGGTAACTTGAACATATAAAGAGTAACTTCACAGTTCGTTTTCTCTAAGAGTCATTTGACAATCACTCATAGAATATTTAATTGATACACTAGATGAGGACACAACTTGAATCAACAATACCGTATATGCATAATTGAAGTAAATAGTAATATATTGCGTGATTCCAATAATTTTTAGCTTATGTAGGTGCTAAATGAAGAAACAGAACCTTTTGCACATTTAAAAACGATTAAATTTATAATTTATTATGAACAGCTGTTTTGTATGTACTTAATTTACGGAGCAAAGTTAATGCTACATTATCTATGCTCTACCATATATAGTCTTGAAACATCCATGTAATTGCAAACCTTAATCAACCATTGGTGCTTCCACCAATATCGACCTAAATGAACTAAAATCTACGCTATGTTAACAAACCATAAACAACCAATATCACCTCTACCAATATCGACCGAAATATACTAAATTCAACGTTATATTATGGTCAATATATCCACCATATTATTTCATCGTCCATAATCGTCTTTAATCTCTTATACACCACTATATTCTCCTATAATCACAACTATTATTTCCGACTGGGCAGTTCAATGTGGAGAGTAATATCCGTAGACTGAATGACGAACCTCCGAATGTGTGTTCATACTGCGAGTAAAATCCGTAGATTTGTGATGAAATAATTTTGAAATACATACAGTACATTAGATGCTTCAAGAAACCACCGAATCTAATTTTCAGCATGAAATTTTCGTTCAATTTAAATTATCGTTCATTTTTTCATTTCTTATTCAAACAATTATTTTGGCTGTGTGCAAACATAAGCTACCGCGCATGAATTTGACTTAGATTAACTTATACTAAAAAAATAAAGGACGACTAACAAAACTATTTAGAAACGAATTTGTTAAGCAGACTGATTTATGCTAGCAATAAGTATATCCTGTGCCATTATGACGTTACATGCAGGACATGAAACACAACCAAAAAAACCTTGTGGCGTGCGAGCTATGGTATAGGTCATCTTGATTTCATTATTAAAATATAAGCATAAACTCATTAAGAATTTCACATGTAATTAAAAGTTGTCCGCTACTTTTTCCACATTTTGGTAAATAAAATTTGGCTTCAAGCATTAAAAGCCGTAAGTATGCCCAAGTTATTGAGAAAACGAATCTCATTTCTTTCCGTCCAAGTTTTTCAACTCATTACATTTGCAGGTATTTACTTCGTTTCTTCTTAGTGAAAAATTCCAAAATTCCTCTACACATTACCTTACGGCAAATCTTATAAAAAGGTATTTATCAGTGCCATTTTTTTAGTTTTTCGGACTTACGAAATTGCTCATGTTCAACTCGTGTTATTTTTTCTGTATTTTCTTAGCCTGAAGATGATGTTAGTAACATCAAAAAGTTGATTTTAATAATTGACAGATAATTAAATAGAATTTTATGGATTGTCCGTGTTGAATACTAGTACACACGGCCCGACAAAAGTGCCCGTCAAACAATTCCGTAGAGTTGCCAAACTCCGTTCAATGGTCAAAATAGCATCACGTTGGCGAGCAGCATTGTTTCGTCTTGCCATTTCGCGTTGTTCATCCGATTGTCTTGTGCGTTTTTCTTGCTGTCGAAGTCTTTCTTCTGCTCTCTTGCGGTTGGATACATTTCTATCGATGGTGGTCTCTTATGCCGGAATTTTATTCTGAAATGTCGTCTATCACCTCTACGAAGCTTTTCAAGAAAATTACAATTTTGAAAACAATAAATCAAGTTCCAAAATCTTGGGCCTAATCCTAAGTGGTAGCCAGGTTTCTGGTCAAACGAATTTAAAACATTTCTTTTTGCATTATCAATTAAAAATATCAAATCAACATGATGAATTTCAACAGAGAAAGCTAAAAAAAAATTATATTTGTAAAAATAAGCCGATTGCGTATTCTGGATGCCATAATGCAAGTGAAAGGGAATTGAATCGCCATTGAAAAAAAACACAATAGAATAATTTCCTATATTTCTTAAAAGCTTTATCCTTGTTGCTATCAAAGCTATCGATTAGAAGAGGGGGTCACACGGACGGCCGGACGCGGCTCATATTATTATAGTGATTTTTTAACTTTTTGGTTCGTTATTTGTCCTGTGATATTGCAACGGGCCTATGTGTCTGCACTTACTCGCAGGTGTTCTTGGTTAGTTGGTTTGTAAGTTGGATGGCCCGTCTCTTTGTCATGCTCATAACCTTCCGACCACAACGTGCGCCACCGTTACCCTATTAAATATTGAGGCAGTATTATACTCGCGTTACTGGAGAGTACCGCGTAGCGTTCGGTATGCTTATGGGACTCGGAAGTGTAGAATTATGCGTGGCGAGTCCAAGAAAAACTAGATAATTGTACCATAGTCTGACCATGAACCGCATACGCCGTTCACATAAACCTGCCGCTAGCTGCCTACGAAGCAGAAGTCGTCTCTTATCCTGTCCGTAAGCCGCACAGGCTTATCGTATAAAACTGCAAAAATTGTCCCATCAACTGGCCTATTTCAGACTGTGGCCACATAGCAGCAATATGCTAAAAATATACCCAGCAAGCAATTTTCCAATCCATTATCTGACCATGAAACGCTACTATCGGTGGCATTTTGTGGTCGGTACAAGAACTGGAAAACTGCTTACTGGGGATATTAGCGTACATGCTTTTTTGTAGGGACAAATTTCAACCTTAAGACACTCAAAATAAAAAATAAATTTTCAGGATTGAAAAAAATATCATCCCGCTTTCGAGTAATTGACATCAAAAGAACTCCAGCTAATGCTATTCCTACCTGGTATTTTATATCTATTAGAAAATGTGTTCTAATACACAGATACCAGGTAGGAATAGTATTAGTTGGGCTCATTTTTTATGTCATGATTACTTGAAAACGGTGGAGTTTTAATGTTTTTGCCACTCCTTAAAATCAAATTATTTCAAGTTTTTCTATCTATGGTTGAAATTTGTCTCTGCAAAGACCGAAACAGAATATATATAATATATATATATATAATATACAAAAATAGATTGCACTGTAGATTTTACGGTACAAATAATGCACATTTTTCCGTTTCAAGAGCACATTTAAATCAAATGTGTGACCTACCTATCAATGTATGCACTGGAGAATCATAAAAGCCACGGCAAATAATGCATGCATTCATTGCATATTTTAACGAGGAAACTAATAGAATAAACTTAAGTAGACTATTTATAAGAGGATAATAAGACTAATTCATCAACAAAATTTAATTACAACCTGTTGGGATGCTAGAGATTAATTTCTCTATAATATACGATCTCGCCTGAATAGAGTTCTTAATATTCAAATGAGGACATCTACCCAGATGAATAGATGTTGCCTAATAGTAGGTAACTATTCAAAATAAATTTCCCATCCAGAAACAAGACTCCGCTTATTGATTGAATGTTTTTTCTACTCATTTCTATTCAAACAAACACGAAAAGTAGCTATGTTACATTGACTATATATATATATATATATATATAGATATACTGATATCATATCTGTGTGTGAACTGCCATTAGCTAAGTAGCTACAGCAAACCATAAGGCATGAAATAAGATACAAGATACCACTATCCACGCTTGTTATTTCCTGCATCTTATCATTTTGGCAAGCAATCTGTTTCAATTAAAGCACATCAATTTCAAGTACTGAAATGTTAAACACAATATCAGCTCCATAAGTATCTTACATAATGAAATACATGTATACATTTAGCCAGTTTCTTCTCCAATATTGTGTGATACAGCATAGAACAAACATGGATAATGGATGCTTCTTTCATGCTTAAGGGTTCGCCAATAACTGTACAGCAATAAAAAATATGTTTAAATAATTAGCTCAACATTACTTTTTCATGAAATGTTTTTTCAATTTAATAGCTTTTATAATATATACGCAATAAATGAGTAAGGCAAAATAAAAAGAAGAACCAACGTTATAGAGAACATTTATTTGTGGCAAACGTTTCGGAATGAATGTTCTCTATAACGTTGGTTTTTCTTTCTTTTTTTGAAAATGAGATTCCCTAAGAATCGCCCTATAAGTACAACTAAAGTAATGCATTCCAGTAACTAATGCGATATCTGATCGTTGAAACTGATTCATCGTTTCAAGTAAGAGAACAGAACAAAAAAAGTGGACCTATGAAATTACATCCCTTAGAAATGACGCAAGTGAAATAAGCTGAGAGTCACGCAGATGGAAAACACTGCAATAAAAAACTATCTGAAAGTGACTCACTCACAATCTAATATATTCATACTTTCACTTAAAATACCGTTCATTAGACCAAGTTGAGTACTGGGGCCCGCCTCTGCTGTAGCAAGAGTTGTAACTTGGGCCGTGGTGTCCTTTCCTGCTGCATCAGGCGCTGCTAGGCCAGCAGTGGCATTCGCACCCGAGGCTGTATGAGTGGCGACCGCCCCAGTTACGTAGTCCATCACCAGGGGCCCACGATGCCCGTCCCAGTCAACTGCGTTCTTTAGGGCCAGAGTGATCGCCTTGTTGATATCCGACAATGACACCTCTCGGAATTGCTGATAGGCTCAAAATAGCCTCTGTAATATACATATATATTTTTACAAATAAAATACAATCCTCAATAGGGTATGGATGTACTCAAACACATATTAAGCTCATTGAACCAGAAATTATTTTTGCATTTTGATAGTCAGCAATTTATCAGGCATTCAACGTGCGCCACTCATTTGCATTTGAACAATAATAATTATTTTGTATTTCATAGAGATAACAACGTGAAGGAAAATGTTGAATTTTAGCTGAAGGAAGAATGGAATAATTGCTGCATGCATTACTTTCTATATACAACGATACTTACGTCCGATCAGCTGGTATGCCATCGTGTTTCTGAAGGCCAGCTTGTCTCTCTTCCTCGACCTTCCAAGACCAGTAAGTGAAAACTGTAGTGCTAAACTCCTGGTCATGCACAGCTTCAACATCTTAGTCACCGTCCTAGTTAGCGTTCCTTCCCGTGCATGCTGAAGAAGCTTCACCTAAATGAAAATAAGACCCAGAGACAACCTCCCGTCAGACACTCGTACAATTACAACTTGAGTTTTCATTTAGCTACATATATATCACAATACAGTACCTATTATTGCATACAGCATTGAAGATGCTCTAAGAAAAAAATTAATACACAATATAATGCTGAGTCGTCAGAAATTTCATAAATATTTTTACACACAAGCTTACCATTTCAGGATTTGATGCTAATTGAAGTAACTTTGTAGAGTTATTCGCGGGAGGTGGACAGAGGATGTCTGGACACGATGGCTTACGCAGCATATTTGAAATTTCTGTTAATAGAAGTTTGTTTTCCTTCACAACCATTTCAATTTGAGTGACTCTTGTGTCTAGGGAAGAGACCTTTTGCTCAATTCTGGTCCATTCGCCGTTTTTCACGTTGGATTCCTCTGAAGATCGATTTCTGAGGACGTAAGTATTCCCATCATATCAGTCAAAATTGCTTCTACAGTCTAACTTCAACAAGTCTCATTATCAATGTTCAAATGTTATTTACGATTCACATCGCATATTACCTCCAATTACCAAAAATGAAAATTGTAAAGTGACTTACTTCAATTGAGGTGTGAATACGGAGGTCTTATGAAGCTGCAGAGGAACTGCCAGAGCGGGATCTGGGTCGTCATTGCTGCAATCAGAAGAGGACCCATCGGGAGTTGCTGCTTCATGGGAATAAAGAGGATGAGCAAAAAGTCTTGAACTAATCAAAATTTATAAAATACAACCTGCAACTAAATTGAAACTAGAGAACTATTTTCAATTTGCTTCAAATCTGGTATTGGTCATCAAAATCACACAATAAACTAGTAAAACATGACCTTGGCATGCAACCCCTAAAAGAGAAACATTGACTGTCAACTCATGGCTATGTGTGCGCACTTAGTCCGTACATGCATTAGTACGTGTGCCAGTGCAACGCCCTGTGCGGGGTGCCGCACTGCGTATGCTTGGTCACCAGAATCGAGATAGTATAAATTAACGTGCGCGACTTGTAGAGCCGCATCTGGTCGTGTGATACCCTTCTACCCAAGTATACTACGAAGCTCTCCTGGTCTTTCAATATCCTCGGTCGGGACACTGGTGGCCAGAGAATTGAAGGACCCACGAAGTTAAGACGATATAACTGAGAAGTCAAGAAGACATAGTATTCGACGAGAGACCTACAGAAGTTTGAGAAGAAGATCCAGTGACTTCAGCAAATTAACACGGCGGAGAAGATAACTGATAACTACAGAGAAATCAATAGAACGACGGTGAAGATCGTCTGGTGACGAGAATAATTGTAACTACTAAGAAAGAAGGTCTGCTCGTGACTTAAGTGACAAGAGGATCAGTTTTGCAGTAACGACGATATAATATGGACAGAGGGTCCATCACTGGCAGGGAAGTCCGCGAGGCGTATCCGAACGTTTTCCGCTTTGTCCTGCGACGGGTTTCCGAAGAAAGGTTGCGGAGCCCGTATGAACTGGAATTTTACGTCTCACTTGGGGAGGCCTACAAAGTCAATCTATCTTTGTGCAGAGAAGGTAAATTCTTCAACGTGATACTTTGCGTCAACTTCCACCGAGATCGGCAGTAGGAGTGCCGTGACAGTCTGCATGGTTTGTTTCATCAGTGCCGGTGTGGTTGGAAATTCTACAAACGAAGCCAGTGATTCAACATCTACGGCGACGAAGTGCGAGGTATATGTGGTACCGTGTTGCATACTGAACAGTGATTATTGAACAGTGTTAGTATAAAGGAATTATTGAACAGTGAGCGGTGCTGATAACGAGCTGAGTGTGACTTCGAACGAACATAGACATTGCGAGCTCCGTCAAGTGCGAACGCTTCTACTCTACCGACTCCAAGCGCTACGGCGCGTGACCTTGGCATCAGCAGTGGCGTCAGCTGGGCGGCGGTGGCTGTGCAGCTAAGACCCGAGTTGAGTACATAACATTTTCAGGGTTTGGTTGTTTTTCTTATGTCTCAAGGTCGGATGGTCTGCAGCAGTGCTCTGAGTCATTTTCAAATGTTTGAGATCGGTTTAGTTTTATTCTTGTAGAGATATAATAGCAATTCCTTTTATTTGTTGATCGATTTGGCTAGTGTTAATTTCTGTGTCAGTAGGAGGGTGTTAGTATTTAATTTAATACCAAATTTTTTATATTGATTTCTGCTGTGTCATTGTTTTTATTTTTGTGAAGTGTAATTTTGGCGGTATAAAACTAATCCTTGTTGTGACTTGCGATGTCAGACTCTGAATCCGAGAGTGAATTTATTCGTTCTGTTCCAACTACGACTTGTCGCGGGCGTGTGTCAGTGCCGAGATATAGTGCTCCGATTCCTATTACTACAATCATTTCAGGACCGGTGCCTACGACAGTTGGATCTAACGTCATGACAACTCAAACTGTAACGTTCAGTACACCGAGTGTCACTACAATGACTACTGCTAGTGGTGGCGTAACCACGACGTTGCAAAGAGGCAGTACCATACTGTCCAGCGCCGAACTACCGTTATTTCGAGGAAAAAAGCGTCAGCAAGATCCAGACTTTTGCGAGACAAAAACGTTTCGTACTCACGTTGCTAACCTAAAGGCGTGCATGTCTTCACTTTCCGACGTTACGTCCGACAAAGCTAAAAAAGAGCTGCTCGTACGAAGCGCCCACAAAAGTGTAGGTGACTTCAACGGTGTAGTTACTAAATTAGTGCAACCTGATGTTAACTATTCTTTCGACCAGGTTGTGGAGATTCTGGGAGATATTTAATCAGCTCCGGCTCTTGCGAAATGAAGGGTTAGCTGCTCATTTAGTGACTGCGCTGGCTAAGATCCGGAAATTGAGCGACCATATTTTAACTAGTCCAGACGTAGCGTTTCAAAGACATCCTTTTGTCGTTGCTAGTGCGAATGCAAATGAATTAAGCAAGTTCGCAGGAGATTTGGTTGTTTTTAGTTTAGCTACGGTATTTTTAGCTTCATTGTTGGAGGAAAAACTTTCCAAAAAAATATTTTCGCGGCCATATTAAACATCTGAAGAGTTATTAGCTCGTGTTGTCTCCGCTGTGCGGAATCATCCTGAGAGTAAACCAATAATTGCACACAAGCCTAGTGCACAGTACTCGTACCCGGCTAGAGACACTTACCTAGTAGACGTGCCTGACGAGCCCGTATGTCACGAGCAGGAGTCGTTTTCCGACGTTTTCTATAACTCACAACAGACCAATCGACGTTTTTAGGGACGGAGACCATTTTTACGACCAGGTTGGAGACCTGCGAGGTTTTCGAGAGGAAGACCGCATGCATATACCGGCGATAGAGCTCTAGGTTGAATGGAGTGTAACGAGGCGTTCATGGAGAATCCACAACAGAATAATAGTGAACGGACAAAACAACAACCCTTCAATGATACAACAACAACAAGAATGATACACGATTATTGAGCGCTCTGATTGATAGTGGTAGAGATAAGTGTCTAATCAGTTACCGCAATATAAAACGCCTTAACGAGCGAATTAAGCCTAGTGCTTTGAGTATCAGGGGAATCAATTCGAAAAGCCAAGTGACAGGCGAAGTTGATCGTTGTATTACCCTGCCTAATAATAAAGAAATAAATACTAGCGCTTTGATTTTGAAAGACGGTGAATTTAATTATGATGTAATCCTCGGTAGGGTTGTTCTGAAAGATGCCGTGCTTGATTTTAAAGAAGGATTCATTGTTCTTGACGGAATATAAGTGCCGTTTCATGATGTGCAAGGATTGCACGGTCAAAGTAGGAGAGAAGTATTTTTCAATACCGTAAATAATGTAGAGTGTCTGATGGCAGACGTGATTGCCCAGAGGAGGCGTAAAGAGAAATATCTGCTGAAGCAGAGGGAACCTAGAAAAAGCAGCCTAGTGAATGGCGGTAGAGAGAGCCTAGAAAATGGCAAAGGCAACTAAATAGCCTAAAGATAAATGCTGCGGGGCAGCGAAAAAACCCAAAGAAAGAAGTGAAAAAAACTAAAAGACGAGCGATCGTTGTTCACTGTGGGTCAGTGGAGATTCCGAGTAAGTCCTTACGAGTAATTAATGGATATGTCAAGAGGGTTAAACCCGGGAAGTATATAATGAATAAGAGAATTCTAGGAAATGGCATTCATGTGGCCGAATCAGTAGTGAAAATAGGTTCGGAGGGTTTTGTCCCTGTCATGCTTTTAAACGTTTCGGATGACGTGGTATACCTGAGTGAAAATAGCATGCTGAGTAATATTGAGGCAGTAGACGATCTGGAAATAGATCAAGAAATATATATGTCTACGGTGCAAGAAGATGTGCGAGAAGCTAATTTATGTGAGGTCAACGGTACGGCGGATCTACCCAAGGCCGACAGTTGTTATGGTAGAATCTTTAAAACCATAACTGGTAAAGACGTTGGGTTGGGGTCCGATCAAACGGGGCATTGTTGCAACAACACTCGTGTTGACGAAGTAGGAATTAATGCACAGAAAGACGATGTACCGGAGGGAAGTAGGAGCGAACGACGCCCACTGACGATTGACGACGTAGTTTGTGACGACGGTGATGCGAAACCATTACTGATAAAATTATTGAATGATTTTAGAGACGTAATTACGTTAGAAGGCGAGACTATTGGCGTTACGAATGTAATGCGACACAAAATTGAATGGAAACCAAATGCTCCAGTGCTTAACATTCCTCCCTATAGAATCCCGAATAGATATCGAGAGGAGTTAATACAAGCAAACAAGCAAATGATCGCCCAGGGAATAATCGAACCGTCCATGTCTGAATTTAACTTCCCTATAATTTGCGTAAAAAAGAAAATTGGAGAGATACGCCCAGTCATTGACTTTCGGGCTTTAAACAAAATCATTGTAAAATATTCATACCCAATTCCTAGGATAGACGAAATTCTTTACACTCTTGGTGGAAATAGTGTATTTTCCAGTTTGGATCTGAGATCCGCATTCCACCAGATCGAATTAAAAGAAAGTAGTCGGAAATACACTGCTTTCAGTATTGGTTACGAGAAATTTCAGTTCCGAAGAGTCCCCTTTGAACTCGCTTCTTCTCCAAGCGTGTTTCAGCGAGTAATGTCTTCCGTACTTGCAAATGTTGTCGGGAAACTCGCGTTTGTGTTTCTCGATGACATTTTGGTGTTCTCCAAAGCAATGAACCAGCATTTAAAAGATTTAAATAGTGTTTTTGAGGAATTACGTAGTGTGAATCTTTCCCTTAAGCTTGAGAAATGTCAATTCTTAAAGAGTTCGATAGAGTATCTAGGTCACATAGTGTCGGCAGACGGCGTTCGTTGCAAAGAGTCGGAGAAGCTACAAAATTTTCCCGTTCCCCAAAACGTGACAGAATTGCGAAGTTTTCTGGGAGTCGCAAATTACTTTAGAAGTCATATTCCTCTGTTTGGTTCGCTTTCATATCCACTTTATCAATTGCTACGAAAGAACGTTGAGTTTATCTGGAAGCCTGAATGTCAGGAAGCTTTTGAGAAAATTAAATCTGTTTTGACATTAGATACCGTTTTACGGCATCCTGACTTTAATAAGCCTTTCCATGTATTTACAGATGCTTCTAATTTTGGTATAGGAGCATTGCTTTTACAGCACGGAAACGATTCGACTAAATCAATGCAGCCAATAGCATATTTCAGTAAGAGTTTGAATTCCACGCAAAAGCGTTAAAGTACCACCAAAAAGGAATTCTTTGCTATCGTTAGTGCGCTAAAAGCTTACAAATATTTTATTCTTGGATATCCAATCTATCTGTACACGTACCACAAACCGTTGCAGCCCTTGTTCTTCAAAAAGCTTCCCGAGGACTCAGCAATGGCACGCTGGTGTTTAATAGTTCATTCTTTTGATCCCATTGTAAAATATTTCTCCGGTAAACAAAACATTGTTGCCTATTGTTTAAGCAGGCTGCCTGAACAATTGACTGTTTCTCACCTTAATGACTGTGCGGAGTTTCAGGAAGTCAACGTGTTCTCTGTCACCACCAGACGTGGTGCACTGAACCCTAGCGTAGACGCTGCCGACACTCAGACGCAACCAGACCGACTGGCCCCGGCAGCAGCTGCCTCACCGCAGCTGACAGACTACATTCCTAAATTGACAGATGTATCTTGGGACCTTGACGAATTTCGGAATGAGCAACAGCAAGATCCATTTTGTTCTGAAGTTAAGGATGCATTACTAAATGAAAGTAAATCTACGATTCCTGATTTGCAAAAGTATTTAATTTTAAACGACGTACTTTACAGACGGGGACAGATTGACTCTAGGACAAGTACTATTCTAACTTCGGTTATGCCGACATCGTTAATGAACAAGGCAGTGCTCAGTATTCATTATTTGTATCATACAGATGCTTTGCATACGCCGTTCAAATTTAAATTACGATATTTTCATTTATTAGAGAAAACTATCATTCGTGAATTTGTGAAAATGTGTGATGTCTGTAAGATTCTTAAAGCCAATAGTACTGTACCTATTAAAATTTTAGACGTGCCAATTGCAAAAGAACCATTCAAGGTGGTTTCCTTGGATTTCCTAGGTCCTTTACCAGCTACGGGGCAGCAGAATAGATATATTTTGGTAGTTATTGATTTATTTTCTCAGTATTGTAAGCTTTATGCCACATCAGACCGGTTGGCAGACACAGTTGTTTCGTGTCTAGACGACTGTTTTTCAACTTTCGGTTATCCGAAAACACTTCTCAATGACCAAGCTTTAAAATTCAAATCAGCGGCCGTTCAAAAGTTAACTAAAATTCACGCTATTGCGAAAGAGGAGGTTCTACCGTGGAGTCCTCATAGTAACGCTATTGTAGAAAGGAATAATAGAAAAATAACAAATTTACTAAAATTGTAAGTTAATTACATAGTTCACACAGAATGGGATCAGTGTCTCAACATCACGGAGAACGCAATTAACAACTCTCCTAATACTACGTTGGGTGATACACCCTCTTACATTGTTTTTGGAAGAGACACTTGTCCAAATTTTCAAGCTCAAACATTCGAAACCATTTACAGTTACGATACCGATGTTGATCTGGTGAAATTTCGAGCTAAGGAACCGGCTCGTATTGTCGAAAATGTTAGATCAGTGATTATTAATAACACCAGTGAAAGGACAATGTACCCCAACCTTCGCCGCAAAAATAAAAATTTTGCCCTTGGAGATCGAGTCTTGTTAAGGAACCATTTGAAAAAGAATAAATTGAAGTTTCTTGGTTGGGTCCAGGTATCATTACGAAAATTGACCGCAATTACGTAGAGTTGAAAATTGGAAATAGGACTTACAAAAGTAATCAGAATCACGTATTACCTTTACGTAAAACGGGTTGAACGAGTGTACGACTTACAACTGTCTGCGTTACAATGTTTAGCATTTTATTTTTTGTGTTCAAGTATTTCTGTATTCAGTTTACTGTTACGATGTTTGCATTTATATATCAGCTTTTTACCTGGATTTTTCTTATAATCTTGTGTGTATTTTTCCTTTACATTTTAGGTATCTGTAATGTCGTAGGATCTAAGTCCGCCAATGAGGGTGCCACGCGTTTTTATTTAAAAAGGAAGATTTGCATCTGCTAACTAATATGAAAAATTAAAGGTCCACCTTGTGCTTACGTGGCGCGGTACTTGCATGCTGTGCGAGCTGAGTGCTGGCGCCGGGGGTTGTTTATGCGGTGGCTCAGTAGCGGGCGTGTCTGCTCGGGACATGAGCCGCGTTGACATGCTATTTTGTTTCTTTCATTTAGGGCTGTCATTTTCAAAAGTGTGCCGTTATTCCTATTGATTTCTTTTTGTTTCATTTGAGGCCATGCTAATCGGAATGTCTCTGTATCGATTTCAGGACGAAATAAGCTAACGTCCCTGACATCCACGATGGGAAATCGTATGACGACAGTCAGCGTGGAGGCGCTTACTAACGCCTTGGAATAACACCAAGGCAGGGTGTCGGACGACTGGGTGCGGGCGAACGCCCTTGTTGATATCCTTCCAGACAGGGTTTCGAACCTAGCGCTTATTTTTCTGGTCCCATTTTCCTTGGCGCTGGGAGTGTCTATGTTCTACATTCGCCGAGAATTGAATTTGTTGTCGGAGCGAATGAGGTCGGAGGATTTCATTCTCCGCCGACAGCAGCTGCGGTCGACCCCTGCCGATCAGCAGCTGCGCCCAATGCCAGCACATAACGAACAATAAGGAAGGACGTGCCGCGAGTGTGTTTGATGCGATAGTGTTACACGGGTTGGTGTCACCTAAGGGGTGTTACTCTTTCACCAGAGATGTAAGCGGATGCTTTAATATTTACTCAGGAATTATTATTAAGTTGGTATTTCCACCCTTGTAATTTAAGTGTTTCATTTTGCCCATGTTCGCGAAGATGCTCGAGTCGATACAATGTTCGAGTATATAATTCTGATTTGTTTCATTTTGTTTTCGATAACTCATTTCATGCGAATATTTTGATCATTTAAATTTTAGAGATATTATGTAATTATTTGTTTCATGCGTGTTTATTATTATCATTGACGAGTGTATTGTTTTTTTTTACATTTTATGGCGTGTGTCGATGCCAATGTACGAGGTTTCTGCGTGCCGTGTTTCTTATTTATGTTTGAGTGAAAACTTCTTTAGTTGTTGTTTCAACGAGGCGTTTTTTTTCATTTTTACTGCGTTATCATTACAACTGTTTTTCACAAAAAATGTTAGAGTTAATTGTGATTTTCATGGCTGGTGTTCATGTTAGCGGTTTTTGTTTTTTTGGTACGGCGAATGCCGATGTGCATTATTTTAGGGTTTTCTGTACCCACAAAATTTTTTGGGTGTTGCACTATTCGTGTGCCTAAAACATTTTTTTTTGCATTACATACGTGTGTTGAGCAGCGGCTCGTTTCATGTTTGTTTTGGTGATGGAGGCGTTTGTGTTTTTCCTTGCGATGCTATTTGTAGAATTTAACTGGACGCGTTTGTTTTTACTGTTAATGGCAGTTGTTTTGCCACGAAAGGGTTATTATTATTTTTGGCTTTCCTAGCTGGGTGCCTTTAGCTTGCTGTATTGATTTTTGGTTTTAAATTCTTACTCTTTGCTTCAATTATTTTTGTGCTTGGTGCTCACTCCTACGAAGTAGGGAGGTGTGTGTGCGCACTCTGTCCGTACATGCGTTAGTACGTGTGCCAGTGCAACGCCCTGTGCGGGGTGCCGCACTGCGGATTCTTGGTCAGCAGAATCGAGATAGTATACATTAACGTGCGCGACTTGCAGAGCCGCATTTGGTCGTGTGATACCCCTCTACCCAAGTATACTACGAAGCTCTCCTGGTCTTTCAATATCCTCGGTCGGGACAGCTATACCTAGTGTGAATAAAGATTTCAAATAAAAGATGCAGATAAGATAGAACTCATGAACTGTGCATCTGCGCAAAATTAGAAAAAACAGCACTAGCTTGATTAAAAAACACATGAGAGGCTGGGCTAAATTGCCAAACAGAAAATTTAGAGTGAATAACGTTGATAATTTAATTGTATTTGGAAGAGATTTTTGGTGCAGCAATTCACCCTGGGTGATTGACTGAAGACTCACCACTCTTGACTCTACATATTAAAAGCCAAAGGTGATATATATGGTTATAAATTGTAACCTGACATGGCTGCGAGCAAGACTTCTATTTTCAGTTCAAGGACATCACCGAATACTGTTGCAAATTAGAAATAGAGATGTTCATTCATAATAAAAAATTGCAACAGTACTATTAACTACCTAATAGATATCTCAACTGACCTTCATTGAGAGTAAAGCTCAGTTTCCGTTTGCTGTTGACTGTTGTTCTGGGTAGATTGCTCTTTTGTATACGAGGACTTCTTCGGACACCGCAATATTGCAGCTGGCCTTGCGTAACTCTTCTCGGTGATGGCTCAGCTTCAGAAGAAGTGGAAGCCAAATTGCCTTGTGTCATCTTCTTGTTAGCCCGGTCATAGTCATCTGCTCAGTAAACTAACCATTATCCTCACAAAAAATACACCTCGCGTTGTGAGACGCTCCATACCAAACGCTAATTCGTGCATCAAACTTGAAAACAGTTTGAGTGTGAGTCCAAGTATGAGCCCAAGCCCCAATGGTTTGAGTCTAAGTAAAGAGTAAAGTTCAAATTGGATTCTAAGTCAAATTAAAGTTCAATTCCAAGTTTAGGTCAAAATCGAATTCCAAGTTTAGGTCAAAATAGAATTCCAAGTTTGAGTATAACACTCCCACTCCAAGTTTGATTCATAGACCAAGTCCAAGTTTGAGTTCAAATCAAAGTATCAGTCAGTCTTAAGTCCTTACTTGAAGACATTTTTGAAAAATAAAAAAATAATTGGATAGCAGCCCTCCTCGCCCGAAATCATTATTTATGTAATTTCATCTATCAATGAAAACTTCTTATTTATATTCTTTATAATAATTTATAATTAGGTATAAGTGGGGACAGACGGACAAAAATGTATTTCTGATTAAAATATGTGAAAGATACAGTAATATCATCCCCTTTTTATTCTTTCATGTAGGTAACTGTATGGAAACATGAAACTTACAAAAGTACAATTAATGCCCAGAAATTGGGAGACAAGTGATTATATTTTGAAAGGTATTATATATGCATTGAGTTACAAACCTGATGAAACAGCTGTCTTCTTGATGATAAATTCAGTCCAATTTTTTCTTGGAGTCGTGTTTTCCTTGGCCAAGCCTTGAATATTTGATCCGTCTGGTGGCCAGTAGCACTTATTAAAGTTTCCAATTTTGGTTGTCCATTTTGATGGTACTATCTTCGACTGACTATCGTCAAAATAAACTCCTAATTATTTTTTTGCGTAAGTAGTCATATTTTTTACTATTCCAATTATGATATGGGTTAATTATTAGTTCAAGATTCACTGGAATTAATTTATTGACAAGCAATTTAACCATGATCACAAGGAGCAAGAAACATCTTGCAACAGAATTTATCTACAGAAACTTCAGCCCTGATGAAGGGTTCCATTAACTTGTGAATTCCAATAGATTTAGAATCCACTGGATAGGTGAAGTAACTTTCTTTATGAGAGAAATACTCAATTTGGCAGGTATCATTAGGAAAGCTTCGCACAAAAGCAATATCTCCACTTTCCAGCATTACACAATTATTTCGATCATGAGTTGAACAACCTTTAACAAGGAAATTGCAAATTTTCCGGAGGGCTCTGGATTTATTTGGGCAGTTTTCATTTCTGTCTCAAGCTTTCCTGTGATACCTTACTGGAAACCTGTTCCAAAACTTTGTTTCCGCCGCATAAGCGGTTTTTCACCACTGTTCCAAGGTAGTTCTCAAAAACAAAACAAGATACATTATCTAATGGCCCAAACCTGATATAGTCATCTGGTAAGTGAAGGACTGAATGGACATTGTAGGAGATGAAGGAATTTCCGTAAATTATTCTTGAGCCCTCCACAAATTCTTTCAGGAGGAATCTGATGTTCATTACATTATCATTCTGGTTAGGGCTTAAAAGTAACATCATGGCCACTGAGAGATTTAAAAAGTTAAAATATTGTTTTTGAGGAATGTTTTTCAAAACAATGGGACCAACATGAAGTAATATGCCGCGTAATTCTGTGGCCTTCCAGTGGGGCAATGAATCTACACTGAAAGAAATAATGGCCCTATTTCGAAACACCCTGGTGCATCTGACGTTTGTCCCAAAACCGAGACACGCAGATGCATCACCAACGAGACACTCGAGATTTGGATGCATGCCAGTGTCTCCTGACCCGATTTAGAGACGCTCCAGTGTCTCATCAGAGATGCTCCTGTGTCTCATCGATGAAACACTTAGGCTTCAGTTTGATGCATTTTGAACTGGTGTCTCAAATAAAACTCTACGGATATTAACCGTAGCATTTTACTAGTAGTAGTAAAGTAGAATTAGTAGTAGCAGTAGTAGTTATAGTAGTAGTAATAGTAGTAGAGGGCTTGCTGCTACTACTCTACTTCTACCACAACTACTACTACTACTTATTCTACTCTACTACTACTAATACAATGGCATTACCTTGCATGGTTGACGCTCGTATAGTTTGCAGTTTCACTGTCAATTAGAAATGCTCTCGAAGTTAGGGAGGAATGAAAAGCAGTTACACAAGAACATGTATGGATATATTTTATAAATAAAATAAACTTGGAATGGCTCTCAGTCCCCTCATAATTTATTTGTTTTATTTAAATGATTTGAAGTGAGTTCTAAATGAAGATAGGAAACATAATACCTCATAAAAAGGGAACAATTAATTGAAGCACAAAGAAACAATAGTATTACTAACCTAACTCATGTTTTAAAAGTGAGTTTAGCAGAGGGTATCATCCCGACCAAGGGACTCGTTTTCACAGAGTTGATAAAAGGGTGAATGATAAAAAAAATAGCTCCAAGCACAAAATACAACACCTCCATTTAAAATTATATGAAACAGTGCTTAAAACAAGTTACCTATTGAAAATAAAATGAAAAGTTACATCCATAATAGATTCTCCGTATATTCCATTTTTTTTTCTACCTGTTTGTTTTTTCGTACTGTATAGGCTATACGGGAACCCACTCTCTGCAGAGAGACCCTTTTCCAACATATTCATGCTAAACGGGATCTTGTTCTTTCCTCTTTTGATGCAACTTGAATGTTTTTCATGCAAGCCATAAACTAATCAATAATTTTATCTTCGATTCGAATTTAAATCTTTCCATTTGTTGAATGTTTTCCTGTGTTTGTGAAGAATCTGTTGTTTCCCCTCTATGTCTACTTTCGAGCGATGTACTTCCGTATAATTAAGACACTTAGCTAGCTTTCTCAAAGATATCTATCGTTAGCTATATTATTTTAGAGTTGACAGTTTTACGGTGAGTGTTAAGTTAGTAGGTTATAAATTAGTTTAAGGCTTGCATGAACAACATTCAAGAAGTATCAAAAGAACAAAGAACAAGATCCTGTTTAGCATGAATATGTTAGAAAAATGCATCTCTGCTCAGGGTGTGTTTCCGTATAGGCTACACAGCGAGAAAAACAAAAAGTTAGAATAAAGAAGAAAAATTTATCACCAGCAAAACGCAACTGCGGACCCCCCCCCCATAAGTATTGAGAAAGTAGGGGAGATGGTTTTCGATAACAGAGCACACAGTCGGCTTAAAACAAACCAGCAAAGCTACAACGCAGATGGAGTAGAGTGTACTGATGGATGTCTGAAAAATTGTTTGACTCTCAGCAGTAGTGGTAGCACCGCAGGCTTACTAGTGCTTTAGTAACTCGGACTATATCGCCCATAAGGTCACATGGATTAAATACACATTTTCACATCACTTTAGAGACTGTGTTATATAATCTATATTTCGGTGATTAGCAAAAATCATCAGTAGCTTAATATATGCAATGATAATTGCTTACAAAGCACATAATAACTGCATACTTAATAGGTGGTATCTATTTGTTGGTCGCGCTTAAAATTTACACCGGTTTGCGCCATGAATTGAAAATAAAAAGGATACGTAGGAAAGTGAGTGCGAGAACAGCTAGGACTCCAGAAGAGTGAGGGGGTAGAATAAAGAAAGGATTGGACTAGATTATATCTTAGTTTAACAATTTCTAGCCGCTAAAATAAACGTTTCGGAGAGAGGAAGGAGGAAGGCACCATTTAGTATGAAGATAATGGAATCTATGCAAAAAGGGAACAGAAACAATAAGTTGAGAAATATGCCCATGAAGCATGATAAAAGTTAAAGAAGAAAGTAGTAGGTGCTGAAAAACAGCTCAACAGTGGATTAGATTAGATTATAAGTTATTTTAAGACTCCCTAACCGCTACAAAAAAGAGCATATCGAAGAGAGAAAGGAGGAAGACACCATTTAGTATGGAGATAAGAGAAAGGGCACAGAAACAGTAAGATGAGAAAGAAGTTCATGAAAAAAGATCAAAGGTGAAGAAGAAAGTAGTAGGTGCTGAAAAAACAGGACAGCAGTGAATCGAAAAAATATGGTCCGTAACAAAACAAAAACCTATGTTATATTAACAAAAAGTAAGCCTACCTAATTTTTAGCTCAGGCCCTCACATTGTCCCCTTGGGAGCGCACAGCTCAACAATGATTCGGAAAAGAACTGTTCCTTGCCACAACAATAAAAATATTTTATTTCAACAAGAAGAAGGCCTAACCCATTTAACTCTCACCTCGGGCCTCACACATTTTCCACTGAGAGCGGTAATTCTAATAGATACAATATTTGTACCACCCTGAGGGGAATGAGGAAAGGAAAGAATAAAAAAGTTGAAGAAAGCGGGAGGAACTGAAAAACGAGTAGCAATGACCCGAAAAGAAAATTGCCCCTAGCTTAAAAATAAACATGTTCCATTGAAACGAAGGCTCACCCAACCATAACTTAATTGACGTAAAAAAGGGGTTCAAATTGAAGACTTAAATTTGGTTTGTACTTTTGAGAGTTTCTTAGCTCTTAACGGTGTTAAGGGCGATAAGAGGAGTCTTGCACTTGTCCTTCAACCCAAGAAGTTCTCTTTTTATGAATAGCAGCGTTTTTTACATGATTTGGGGTAGCTCATGTTAAATATATAGTAACACGCTAGCCACACAGTAACACCTTGCAATAAACCCTTCACGCGGCATACCTCAACAGCTTCAGCAAGAATAATACCCTCGGCATCAGGGTCGGCAGGGTAGTAGTAGAAGTAGTAGTTATATGGGTTTGTTAGCGCTTCTGTTACTCAACTACATCGCCCCGAAGGTCACACAATTTAATAAATATCAGACCTTCACAATTTACCACATGAGATGAACATCAATATTATTTGAATATCAAAATCATATGAACACCAAGATTATAAATTACAACTCAATATTATAATTGTCTCCCGATCAAAATTTTTTACATACTACAGTACATTCGAACGCACTGGGCAGCCAAACCCCATAGGGGGTTCCAGCTGCCTACCCATTTGTGGCCGGACGCCTTACCACGCTGAAACCCCCTGAGGTACCGACGCAGCGCACCCGGCGATATTGCAGTTTCCTCATCTACAATCTTCCAAGACGGTATCACGCCTGGCTATAGTGCGTTACTGCGTGGGTTCTTGTTGAATTTCAGAATATAGCTTGCACCTCTCCAGGAACAGCAGCAACGCAACGTCTTCCCTGAGTATTCCAACCAACACATTCTCCGCGCAGCCACGAAGATTTGGCATATTAAATTAAATAACACAAATATTGCAGGACTCACCAAGAACTGTTCGACTAGAAAAGAATTTAAACATATAAATCTTTTCGAAGTTTTCAATGTACAGATGCGCTATAATTTTCACAAGAAATGTGTCATAGAGATAACTAATAAGTCGCCAACGATTGAAACGCCGACGAGTCTGTTCTCCCAACATCTTACACAAGAGATCAGATTAGATTATTAGTTAGTTTAAGCCTCCCTATCCGCAACAAAGGCGATCCAAAGAGAGGAAAGAAGAAGTCACCATTTAGTATGGAGTTAAGGGAACGTGGAATCTATGCAGAAAGGGCACAGAAACAGTAAGATGAGAAAGAAGTTCATGAAACAAGATCAAAGTTGAAGAAGAAAGAAGTAGGTGCTGAAAAACAGGACAGCAGTGAACCGAAAAAAGATGGTCCGTCACAAAATGAAAACCTATTCTATTTCAACAAAAATAAAGCCTACCTAACCTCTAGCTCAGGCCCTTACATAGTCCCCCTGGGAGCGCTAATTCCCATAGAGACAATAGTTGTATCCCCCTGAGGGGATCTTACAAAAGATAAAACCAGAGTCAGCGCCCTGTTAAATCAAGGTAATAACGGGAACGTACATCGGAAAAATGAAGACACAACCAACATATGCTGCACCGATAACGGCACCAAGCAGCGATCCCGAAGAGAGGCTGGGTGACGCTCCATTAAATGGCCATGGGTGAGGCGGGAGGCCAGGCCAGGCTGAGAAGGCCAGGCTCGGACAATGATCTTAATCTTGCGCAACTTGTTGTCTTGGGTGTTTTCCCACTTCCACGCCACTGCCAAAGTTGAGTTACTGCAGCTTTAAGGAAATCGAACGATTTTTTCTGTAAAAAACGTCCAAAATTAATAAAAAATATTGCGAGATCGTCAGGAGCGAAATAAGTTTGGAGGTATTCACAACATGTTTAGAACATTCGAATGGATGTTCAGAGCCTTACAAATTTTTAAATTTGCCTATACCCCCTACTCCACAAACCTCGAGGGAAATTTAAAAAAAACTAATTTCTCAGCTAATATTGTACATAGAGACGATTAGTTTTTTTTTGTTAGATTCACAATGCAAATATATACCAAAGCTAGGTCCATGTGTTTGGTTTGCTTCAAAAAAAATTTGGGACATTTTTAATTTTTTTAAGTAAAATATATGAACTTTTAGTTATTACTTCACATTTTAGTAAAAAAAATTTCTAATTAACTCATCAATGAAAAACTAAGCAGGTTTATAGTAATCACCTTGTTCTTTACGATGCAAGAAAGATCTCCTCCATAAGTGAAAAACTGTTGGAGAAATGATTAAAAAACTGGAACGCTTATTCCTCATCAAAAGTTTTTTATGGCTGTGCGGATCAATTTCCCCTACAGTTTTTCACTTATAAAGAAGATCTTTTTTGCATCGTGGAGATCAATGTGAGTACTATAAAACGTATGATTTTTTTTTTAAATTTCATATTTAAATTTTTTATTGTCCATATAAATAGAATTATTGTTTTTTATGTTCAAATAGGTATATATATATATTTTAGAAAATCCAAAAAACAAATCATACATTTGGTAGATATTTGCATTGTGAATCTAACAAAATAAAAAACGTTCGTCTCTACGTACAATATTTGCTAAGAAATTGAAAGTTAAAAAAAATTTTAAGTGGGGGAGAGGGGTTATGGGTATATTTAAAAAAAAATTGGGCTATAACTGTCTATTCGAATGTTATAAACATGCTGTGAATGGAAAAATCTGAAAAATCGTTCGATTCCCTTAATTATAGGGTAGTAATCTCAGGCGAGTGGTCTGGTATTTGTTGGGTCAGCAGTAGAGGTTGCAGTACCTCGCGCTTACTCGTCTGCCTGCTTGTTGTCACGTACTTCAACATGGCCAGGTACCCAGAATAGAGATAGAAGTTTTTGGGAGCCTGCAAGTCGCATGAGGCTTGACATTATTTCAAAAATTATTGGATGTGTGGAGTTGTAGGACCTCAGTGACTGGAGAACAGCTTTGGATTCGGAGAACAACACGTAAAAACCCGAAGCAAGCCGCTCCTCACTCATGCGGGGTGCAGCACGAATGACGATCAGCTCCACAGAGTAAGTTGATCGGTCGGCAGGGTCACTGAAGTGAAGCGTATGAGCAGATCCAGTCTCTTCCTGGAAATAACGAATGTCTTAAGAACACTGCCATAAAAACGATCATGAGCCAACCCAAGCTAAAAAAATTATTACCTTCAGGCCAAAGACATCTACATCATGCGGAAAATAAACTATGCAATTTACTCCACTTATTCCTTAGTATTCGGTGCTTCGTGTAATCCGGAACTAGGTTCCTGAATTAAGGCCGAAAATTGCTCAACATGGGTTTGAGGAAATACGTGCGAGTATACAATTTTAGCTTTCTAACAAGCGCATGTCTTGACCAACAACTTGAATTATTATGTACATAACAGATAGAAGGCAACTTTTATTTTGAACATGAACCGAATTTTATAAAATCTTGTGGCATAAACTATTGGGGACACTTTTAGTATGAAGGTAACTGCTCATGAAGAAAACAAATTCATCAAGGCATATCGACAAGAAGTATCATCATGCTTCAAAACTGGAGGCTTTCATGCGTTTCATTAGAGAATGGAAAACCTTTGAATGTAGTAGACAGCACCTCTCACAGCACAATTCTGGAAATAAATAGTCTAGTGCAGTGTTATTCACTAATTTTTGCATGAGAGCCACATCAGTTAAACACATTGATTGAGAGAGCCTTAGTTACTGCAAGTTAGCGTATATTATATGAATTATATATTAATCAATTCATTTATTTTTTGAGAGCCAAGAATTGAGTCATCGCAAGCCGAGCAATTAATACCACTTGGTTAGTGGAACGCATTTAGCAGAGGTTTAGAACGAGAATTCAATTCATAAACTCCCATAAATTAAATATGCTTCATCATTATGAACAGATACAGTCGAAGTATTTTGTGCATGTGCGAATAATTTGTGTTAACATTTGTAGTAAGCAAGAAGTAAATCTAATAATGAAAAAAACGTAGTTACTGCAGGTTTGCGTACACCAAATTGCATGGGACCTTGAAGAATGGAAAATCATATTCCCCTGACATGCAGAATACATGTAATAACAGTGTTCAGTACACACCCATTAGTAAACCAATATTCATGATCTCATTGTCCTAATTTTCTACATTCGTCATCTACTAATAAAAGCTTCTCCTGACAACTGACCAAAACTTAATGAAAATCAAAAATCATTTAAATGGATACACTTACCAGTAGAATATTAGAAAAAATTCTCTTACATTAAAATAAATAGATCCAATTCCATAATGGAACAAAATTTATAAATGAAAACAAACCCAAAAGAATTACAGTGATGAAGCAACCCAAAAGAATTACAGTGGTGTAATTCCTAACAAACCCCAAAGAATTACAGCAATAGATAACTTCGTAATTTATATCTCAGTTTCTCTTGCTTCAGAACATCAAGCACTGAGACATCACATTAAAAATTTATTTTAACTTACTTGTGGGGTAGAGGTAAAGCTTACAGGTTCCTTCATTAGACTGGGCACTTGAAGACGGGCACTGCAGACCATACGTTCTGCCGACAAAATTAATGGATGATAATTATTCCTGATAATTATCCTAATTATCATACGCGTAAATTATTAAAATCTGAAACTTTACAATAGCCTCTTTCCTTCAGTCATGAGCGGCAACTAAAGGGTAAGCGCTAACGCTCCTCTGCTCACCATTAGCCAAACTTACCCTCCGAGCTTTACCTCAGTTGTGGGGCCTGCAGCACACAAAACCTACTCTTGCCCCAGGGTATGGAATGCGAATGTCCTGACTAACACTGGCGACCACCCACAATACATGAGATGTCGCCCACACCGCTCCGAACACTCACTCTACTCTTCTGGCTGCGTTCAAATCAGACACTCGCAAGCTATTCCCATTTACCACTCTTCAAGCCATATCAATTTATTTCTTCTATAGTCAAATTCGTCACGAAACAATGTTTAAACTCCGTTTAATCATCCCAAACTTGGCTATCTTCATCCAAAGAAGTGAATATTATTGACATGGATGAGACTGTGAGTGAACTCGACTTCAATGTTGCACGAGGTATTCCTTCAGTAACAGCAGCTTAAGTCAGTGATTTACCAAGGATTAACATATGAAGGACGAGTTGTTGTTCTAACATTTTGAAATAATGACTCAAAAGCCTGTAATAGAAATCATCTTATATATTAATGGCTCGGTTTGGTTTGTTGTTACTGACATGTTCGTTTGCCAATTTTCACCCCACTACCATGCTTACGTATCATAAAATCTCAATCTGAAAGCTTTATCCAGCTATCTAACTTAATTTTACTTTTTCCTGCACAAATGTACCTAAGAGCTGATGGCCAATTTACCCTATTTCTTCAGCATTTCATTCATCCTCCAAGTGAAGCATAATGGCAGCATTTCAGTATGTGGTTACATTTCTTAATTCACTTAGATGCTCCTCATTTTTTCATAACATAAAAGTTTAAAACTATACTAATAGAGAACAGTCTGCTTTTCTTGACAGCTGCTTTCCAACACAACTCTCTCCACTTCAGTTCTTACTCTACCTCCCAGAGTCACTACTGCTATACTTTCCAGACATCTCATCTGATATACAGTCAATTATTCTGTTATAGCTAATCTCATACACCAAATCTCAGCTCCATGTAACAAAGTAAATGTAACCTCACTTTTGTTACAACTACCATTGTACACTTTTGCATAAGCTTTCATTTCCTCCACATATTTCAGACCTCTTAACGCTCTTAATCTTTTTGTTAGCTCAAGCTTGCACTTCCTCCACATCGCTATACGCACCTATACAAGACTCAATGTTTCTAGAATTACTTTTTAAATCTTTGTTTAATGCTAAATTCATTTTACTAACATTTCCATCTCTTGAACACCTCGTAATATTAAACTTCCCACATGTGGTCTCAACCTCCTTCTGCCAAACAAGTCTTAACTTTTGTTCCAATCTGCACAACCTAACTTCCAACTAAGCAACCAATGCAGTGTCATGCGCAAACAGTAATTGCTGTACAGCAAAGGCACTGCCCCGTATATCCTTCAAGCGTTTACCTCTATCTGAAACATTGATTTCTCTCCCCATACCATGCATGTACAACCAATCACAAGGTCAGCACGCATCACTGAAGCTAACCCACTCGATCTGTAAAACACACTTACTTGCACTTATTCATTTGCTGACAATCGTTCCACATCTTACCATAAAACACAAATTACTCGAAGATCCTTCAAATACTGCAGGTGGTAGCTCAGGAGGGCAGTGTGGCACATACATTTACGCATTTAGAGAGTGGGTTGCCAGTACTCCAACATACTGTTCTGGAGAAGTGTGGCTTTGTCTTGTTCCGTCAAACGGTTGAACTCAGAACAGATCTGAAATTCATGGTTAAGTTATTGCAATGATAGCTTGAATAAATTGAATTGTTTTTGATCACATATATTGAAACGTACTTCATTATGATCATTCAACTTCAAGTTTCTACCTGATTGGAACGGAAGAGAGCGGGATACAATTCTTTAATGAATGCAACAATAGCAGTCTCATTATGATGAGGTTTCTTCGATGAGGGAAAGTCAAGCGCATGGCTTCATCATTTTTTTGTGATTTGGGAAAACTTTCTGTATTTCCTTAATCATTCCACTCTGGTGTCGTGCAATGAACACATCAATTAGTTTCGATTCGATTAGTCGTTAGTTTTAGCCCCCCTACACAGCAATAAATGCGATCCAAAAAGAGGAAGGAGGAAAGCACCATTCAGTATGGAGTTGAGGGAACGCGGAATCTAAGCAGAAAGGCATAGAAACAGTAAGTTGTGAAAGCAGATCATAAAACAAGACCAAAGTTGAAGAGGAAAGTAGTAAGTGATGAAGAACAGGACAGTAGTGAGTCGAAAAAAGGTGGTCCTTAATATAACAAAAACATTTTATTTGAACAAAAAAGATGGCCTACCTAACTCTCAGCTTGGGCCCTGACATTGTCCCCCTGAGAGCGCTAGTTCCCATAGATACAATAATTGTATCCCCCTGAGGGGAATGGACACATCATCTTTGGTTGATAATTCCTCAGGCAAATAGTTCACAATTCCAAAAGCAGGAACATTTTTTGAAAGCTTACGTTTGCTTGCATTCTCCTTAGCAGCGTGCTGACTCCTCTTTTCACGTTTTGCCACTACACACGACACTAAACTGTCTCTTCTTTGTCTAGTATTTCGTGCTTTTGTGGACATCCTTACTTTCCAGATTTCGTAGAATTTTGAAGCACTAATTAGATTGCAAACAATTTACTCATACATCATATATCTGCTTCACGCTCTTACACTGCATAAATGATACTCAAATTGTTAAAGATGAGGAATCTATTGAAAAATAGAAAAAAATGCTAATTTTTTTTGGATATGACTGAATATCAACTGTCGGCCACTAACCTTAGCATCACCGAAGCTAATACACTGTTGTAAATATGGATACTTCACTAGGAGTGCTGTGGCCACTCCATCATAGTTGCTCGAAGATGGGTAACTGCAACAGACATGAATAGTTAGTAAATGACATTACTATGCCTTATACCAAAAAGACCTAGGCTCAAATAGCAAATCATTCATCACCATTTTAGCTATTTTAAGTCTCATGAGATAAACTTACAAAGTAAATTTAATTATCTTGTTCTGAAGACAATCCAGCAGGTCGGCCTGAAGCCTTCCAGCTTGAAGATAATCCTCACACATGTGCAAACACTGCATGAACATCTGATGGAGCGCAATTGTCTTGCATGGATTTCTGTAGTTTTTAGTCCTCAAAATAATTGACTTCAGGGAAGCACGTTTTCCTTCAAATCTCAATGTTGGTCCAGTAGGGGACCAAATGTTAAATATTGACTAGCATAGTGAACAAGATAGTGAGCTTGGGAACACTTGGGAAGCTTGGCGAGTTTATTCCACTAGGTGTTGACAGCAGGATGGGAATCGGTAGATTGAGCGACTGGCTTCGACATTAGCAGCCTTTATATAAGTGTCGTACAGATACAGAATGACGCGGGATACAGACATGTGCGGGAGATGGCCGCACATAGTTCCCCCCTCTCACGCAACTGGTGAGCGAGTACCATAATAAAACGTTGAATTCGAAATTCAAATCGGCTTACTAATCAAAAGCCTAGAAGCCACGCAATCAACTAGCGTGCTCAAACCCAACGATAGAAAAAAGAATGACAATTAATTGACAAATTGAACGACAATTCAAAATCAAATAACATTATGAAGTTAATTCAACCAAACAGACCGTAAATCGTTTCAATTACGTTAAATCAATCTCAACTCAAACTGTCAACAAGATCAACTTCACCAACCACTTTATACTTCAAGAAAACAAGCAAAACGAGGGTAACTTCGCGAACATAATACGTACACACTCGCTTTAAACTTCGATATATTAGGCTTAACAGCCTTTAACTAACACGCACAGTAAAACTGTTAAGATAAACGCAGTCAACTGTTAAGTAGAAACCGCTAACACCCTTATGATTAAAGATTACACGCAAGCACAAGCAGATTATAGGTAAAACGCCCCTAAAAGTTAAACACATGGGAACATGTTCGTAACTTCAACGGAACATCAAAACATGTTAGAGGAAGGAACCGTTAATACTTTACCCCGCCCCTCTAAAAGAGCACCGTTTAACATTTCCGCAATAAATCAAAACACGTTACCGCAATCACCCAACAAAAGATTAAAATCAATTTTAATACATCCTCAGGAAAAAAAATTAATACGTCACGGAAAGAGTCAAAATAAATTAGTTAGAGACTTTAATATCAAGAAAAAAAACATACGATATACCAAAACGTTCTCTATTAATACTTTCAAATAAAAATGTTTAAACTCCTTCCTTGGTAAAAAAACCATATCACCAATTTACCACAAACATCCAAAAAGAAATTGCAGGTAAAAATTCAATTTTAACACACTTCTAACAAAACCCAATGCACGTAAAAAAAAATCAAAACCTTAATAATTAGAAAGCATACAAGCAAGCAAAGGGAACAAGCAAAAAGCAAGGCTGCTGACTTACCGTGCATATAAATAAACTGCACGTTGACAGCCACGTAGAACGTTGTAAAAAGGGTCATATTGAAACGCCATTTTAATATTTTTTAAAAACAACCTGCGCCATATCAATTAACAAATAATTACCCGTTGCATCATCGCAAATATCTTTTGTGTTTTCGCATAATACCCCTATTAGAAAAATTTAAAAATGCGCAGTGTTTCGAATTCGAATTGTCACACAATTAAAAAAATAATGCAATCAAAACACAACATATTCAAATCAGTAATGTCACTTCTAACACCAAAAACAAATAAGGCATTTGCTAATTAAAACTTTTGCGTCAATATTAAAACCAGTATACTTAAATTAAACACATGCGTTAAATAGATTTAAAAATACATTAAAGAGAACACTGCGCGCATATTTTATCGCGTGTTTCATGCGATTTGCGTTTCATTTAACCGCGCGCCAGATTTTCAAATAATTTAAAATCTAACACTTATAATTTTTCTGTTAATAAATCTTCAATTAATTCAAATAAAATTTTTCAACGTTATCATTTTTCAACCTAAACTCTTCGCGCACCGCCGGATTTACTTGGACGGCCTGCATCCCTGGGACGTCCAGCCCGCCCCAAGTGTGTCACATTCACCACCACAAGATCGCGCGCAACGCGAATTATGGGTCCTGATGCAGGACCCTTGGCGGCCTGCCCCGCACCATCGCGTAGGAAAAATTTTCTCGTTGCGTCGCCGTCAACGTCTGTACCTCCTTCTTGAGATGATATAGTACAGTTCCCATAATCATCGTAGACAGGATCAGACCCATAATGATGATGTCCGTCAGCCGGTCTGGAAGTAATTCCATCTTGGTTACCGCGTTTTCTTTGACCCACTGTTCGTTAACGGTTGTGGAGTGCGTGGACAAAGCCGCGACGAGGGTATCTACGTCGATATTACTCTGTGCATTACCCATCGAGCACCCTCTCCTGCAAGTGAAGGATACAGAAAAATTAGCATGGCCGTATTCAATGAAAATAAATACAACATATAATTTGGTATCAATCTTGGTTGACTCCCAAGAGTCATTGAACCACGATAACTCTCGCGTACAAAATATAGTCGCCGATCGCTGAGAAAAAAAATGTGGCAGGTGACAAGACAACTGCCTTATGAATTTAATTTAAATTTCTGCTGATCGTCGAACGATCGGAATCATTCACATCTAGATCAGTGACATTCTGGTCAGATAAAAATAGCTCGGCAAGACCGCAAGTGCGCGTCTCGCTGCATAAATTCCTGGCTCAGCGAACTCAATTCACCGCCTGATCAAACGTTCACAATTAAAAACCGTCAATTTAGCAATACCAATGTCTGAGTGAATTTGAGAAAAAATTTATAAAACGACCTAGCGACACTGAAAGCTAGACGGTACAAATTCCTCAGGGTAAATACCTAACATAACCTCCTTACCTGAGCATAAAGCAACATTAAAATTAACATAAAAAATACAACGCATTGATTAGTGAGATTAATATGAACGCAAAGCATATTGCCCAGAGCAAAAATGCGCCTAAAATTACGATTATATTCCGTAACATTATTGGTAAACAACGGTAACTACGGTAACAGGGTAAAAACGGTAAAGCGGAGTAGACAACGATAAAAAGGTAAATCCCAAGCTTGTAATCCCAAGCTTGTACAAGCTTGGGATCCACATGATATAAACTGTGGATCGCTAGGATAGCTTTACTCATTAATGAATTAGGAACTTCTGCAGTCAAAATTGTACTCGGTCGATTATCGATTTCTCTACGTCTATAAAGAATATTATTTAACACTAGAAATTTATCTAAGTCAGGAATAGTCGAAACACTGTCATGCAACAAAGCATTTTTAAGCTCTATACAGAAAGCGTCATTTTTTTGTTCGTCGATAAACTCCTCAATCGTCCAAGATATTTCAGCTTCAGTCGGTACGTAGTCTATCAGCGCGGGTCTAGCGCCCTTGTCTGCTGCACTGTCAGCATCGTCTCGAGTCGAGGGCAGGTCAACTACCTCGCTTCTTGTCGTTCGTTTGTGTCGTGCTCGAGTCTCCACAACACAAACTTCTGATTCAAATGCGACTTCCAAATCATCACAAGAATTTAGTTCTTTAAGATTTAATTTCTCGTTATTAACAGGTAATCTGCTTAAATAGTCTGCAACAACGTTCTCCTTACCAGGCAGATATTTTACAACCGGGTCAAGGGAATTTACATCTATGCACCAACGAGCCATGTTAGTGTCCTCAGGTAATTTTTTATTAAACAATGGTGCAAGAGGACGGTGGTCGGTGTAGACGCGAACCGTATATCCTGTAATTAAGTATTTAAAATGCTTTAAGGCAGCGTGTATCGCGTAGAATTCTTTTTTGGTAGTCGAGTACCGACGCTGGCTGGAGTTTAAATTTTTACTATAATAAGCTATGGGTCTTAGAATTTTGTCGCTTGAATCATCCGCTTGCATTAATACAGCACCTATTCCTGAATTGGAAGCATCAGTAAACACATGAAAGTCCTTGTTATAGTCGGGATGTCTCAGAACTGTGTCAGAAGTCAATAAAGATTTCAGAAACTCAAAACTCTTTTGACATTCGTTAGTCCAAGTGTAAACTACATTTTTTCTCAAAAGATTGTACAAGGGACTTGCTACTTCAGCGAAATTTGGTAGGAAGCTGCGAAAATAATTCGCCAAACCTAAAAACTGTTGTAATTCTTTAACATTGGTTGGCGCTCGGCATTCTTGCAATTTTTTTGAATATTTACATTTAATTCCATCTGCGGCAATGATATGGCCCAAATACTCGAGTTCTTTTTTAAAAAAATGGCATTTCTCAAGCTTTAAGGATAATTTACCGGCTCGCAGCAATTTAAGCACCATTTCTATATCAGTTAAATGTTGAGTTTTATTTTTAGAAAATACCAAGATGTCATCGAGGAATACAAACGCGAGCTTTCCCAAAATGGGTGAGAGCGCTGATATCATGAGTTTTTGAAATATTCCCGGACTCGTTGAGAGTCCGAACGGTACCCTACAGAACTGGTACTTACGGTAATTGACGCTAAAAGCAGTATACTTCCTACTTTCTTTTTCTAATTCAATTTGATGGAATGCGCTGCGCAAATCAAGGTTAGAGAACCACGTATTACCTCCTAACGTTGCTAGGATATCGTCAATGCGGGGAATTGGGTAAGAATGTTTAATCAAAACTTTATTCAAAGCACGGAAGTCGATAACGGGCCGTAAATCTCCCGATTTCTTTTTAACTACAATGACAGGGAAATTGAAGTCAGAGGACGACTCCTCTATTATTCCCTGATCGAGCATATCGTTGGTTATTCTCATTACCTCTTCTTGGTACTTATGAGGTATGCGGTAGGGAGCTAAATTTAACACAGGCGCATCAGTCTTCAACTGAATATGATGCTTCAAAATATTCGTTACTCCTATTTGTTCGTTTTCTAAAGTCACCACATCTCTAAATTTATTTAACAAATTAACTAAAGGTA
Source organism: Morinoia aosen (assembly GCA_030386875.1). NCBI lineage: Eukaryota > Metazoa > Arthropoda > Malacostraca > Amphipoda > Talitridae > Morinoia > Morinoia aosen. The sequence goes on along the minus strand of CM059578.1, from coordinate 41,585,618 downwards.
ATTGAATGTCTTCTTCCGTACATGAAATATCATTTACTGTTAACTCACGTCGTAACTCCTTTTCTCCACTTTCTCCACTTAATAAATTTACATTTACTTCTGCATTAAAATCTAGCTTCTTGTCATCAGCAAAAATTTCTCCTCTGCCACGAGTATCAGCATCCAACTCAAGTTTACTATCGACTATGGCATTAATTCCACCACCTGACGAAACAACCTTAGTCGTACCCGACCCCGCGACAGCATTTACTTCAACATCACTAGCATCTCTGAGCGCTTTTTCCACATTCGTTAAAAATACTTCGCTCTCAATCTCATTAGCTCCTATTAATTCCGCATGACATAGCATAGAATTCTCAGAGAGATACACTGTTTCATCACTTGGATTCAAAACCATAATCGGTACCACACCGTCTTCATTTATTTGAACAATTGAGTCAGCTATAAGAGCACCATTATCAAGACATCTTTTCTGAATGACGTATTCTCCTGCAATTGGTTTCTTAAGGAAGCCATAAATGACATTAAGTGAATTCCCAGGCACTTCAGCCTGATTGCAATGAACGATTAATTGCTTCGTACTCATTGTCTGTGCCTGAGCTACCGCAGCTCTCATTGTCTCGCAGTCAGCATTTTTTCTCCTGCAGTCAGCATTGTTTCTTCCGCAGTCATCATTTTTCCTGCTGCAGTCATCAATTTTTAACCTCCTGTTGCTCTTCCTCGCAACAGCAATCTCAGACAACAGACAGTCGCTGTTAACTATCTTTCTCATTACTACTTCTCTACTTAACAATGGTTCCATATTTAAATCTTGAAAAGGAATTGAAATATCATTCCAAAGAAGTTCTTTGTCCTTAAAGTTAATTGTTGCATTTGTTAATACGTCTCGACCTAGTATCAGGTCATAATTGAATTTCGCCTCTTTGATGATGAGTGCGCTTGTTTTAATTACTCTACTAGTGCCGGGGATTTTAATAGCTAACTCCACCTCACCAGTGACGTCACTTTTTCCGTTCACGCCTTTCACTCTTAATTTACTCGGCTTTACTTCCTCACTTAGATTTTTAACCTGTCTGAAACTCAGAAGACACTTATCTGAGCCGCTGTCGAGCAAAGCGCTTAAATACTGGTCATTATTTTTGAGAATAATGGTCGGTTTGTTGGAATCCTTGAATGATATTAAACCAGCATCATTTTTGTTAACATTTTTTACAACGGATACCGAAAAATATGATTCCACAGTCTTGTCTTGATAATGATCATTCTCAAGCTCTTTTTCTTGCAACAAATTATATCGATTTTTACATTGAAATAAGGGGTCAACATACGACTTGGTTATCTCGGTTGCATCTGGAACCTTTGCCACGGTCTCTAGTTTTACGAGGTTAGTACCGTTTAATACCTCGGGCTCAATCTGTTTCAATTCCCCCCTACTACCTTCACCTAGTTTAAAAAATCGCTTGACTTGCACTCCGCCCAATGAACTTCACTTTGCCCACGGTTCGTGCTACCCCTACTGCGTAAATACGCCCTATAGTTACGGACTTCCGAACCGCTCGCTCTACAATTTTTTACTACATGAGTTCCACCACAGGCAAAACATCCCCTCGGCATTTGAGATCCTCTTTGAGATCTGCACTCGAAGTGCCCTACTGTCGAACAACTGCTACAGTACGGGAATCCTGGTTTTTTCGTTCCTGAATTTCCTCCTGAATTTCCTGAATTTCCTGCGAATTGTACAGTACCAGAACTACTACTATCTGATTTCATCATATTACACTCTAAGTATCCATTTCCTCTATCTCCTACATAACTGTTAAACTCTCTACCTCTTGAGCGAGGATTCCGTGCGAGCCAGGGCCTAGGTACAATCCTACGTGCCCCTGATCGGAAATTCCTACGGTAATTTCCTATACTTCCGTAGTACACTTCGTTCTCCTGGAATTGATCTGGCTCCTCCAAAACTTCCTCGAATTCACTAGTCACTTCACCTACGTAACTCTCGCTCTCCTGTCTGACAGGATACTTTTGCGCTAGAATCTTCTTAGACTCGCTCTGGCTTCGCACCGCGGAAATTAACTTGGCTAATAGCTCCTCTGCAGTCGAAAATTGTGTTTCAAAAATTTTTCTAGCGAACGTCTCATCAAATAAAGGACCTAGAACCCCCAACGCCAGACTGTACGACATGCTGTCGCCTACGAATTTTTTTAACTCAGCCTGCGTGGTGCAGTTCTGGAAATAAGCGTGGCGCTGCCACCCGAGTGAGTTTGAACTAAGAATACTCTCTGTTAGCTTCCTTATTTTTGAAAATGCGTTCACGATCTGAGCAGCAAGTGCATTGTTTTTAACTAACTTCAACTCGTTTAGATCGCAAGCTAATGCATGGATACTCTTCTCTCCCCTCGAGACGTAAATGTCCTCTAGTATCTGAACGACCTGATCGAAAGAATAATTTAAATCGGCATTAACTAACTTAGTTACTACACTATTGAAATCGCCGATGTTCTTGTTTGCAGATCGTACCAAAAATTCCTTCTTACGCTCATCACTAGTGGCATCTGGCAACAGGCTCATATAGGCCTTAAGATTTTGAATATGTGTCGAAAATGTCTTATTCTCTAGGAACTCCCCATCATGCAAACGGCGTCTTCCACGAAAGGTTGGAAGCTCTGCATTAGTCATTATTGTACCGACAGAGGGAACATTTAGATTTGCAGCAATGTCACGTGCAAGTTGTGACGCGTCAACGTTACTAGGTCCAGCACTAGCACTAGGTCCAGCTGTCGCTGCCGTAGGAGTCGTCATTTTGCTAACTACTGGGTTACTCACTCGTCCGTATTTAGTTACAGTAGGTTTAGTTCGTACTACTTCGTCCTCACTGTCCAAAGAATCAGAGAAGTCCGACATGTGTCGTTTTTCATTGAAAAATATCCTATTCTACTAAAAATTAACAATTCACTACCAAAATTCACTCCAATTTAATTCAAAAATTAATATCGTACTCCGAGAATAATAATAAACACCCTAAAAACAGTTAGAATGATAACAACCAACATAAAAGCAGTTAGAACCCACAAAATTAATTAATCACACACATTGAAGAACCATAGCAAAAAAATCAGTTCTTTATCACCAACTTCCAAATAAGAATTAGCGTCCCTAATCCTGCAATTTAAAATTTTTAGCAGCACAATTATACAGTTGAAATGGTCAACAATAATACTCAGTCCACACGGAACTGCTTCAACGCACGACACAGATTTCTACCAGGCGTCAAAAAAAAATTTTGCCGCTCCACAGCAAAAACGTGAATTTCTATCAATTAAAGCTTCAAATTTTGAAATCAAAGTGACTCAGACACCTCTACCGACACTCCTATTCAACTGGCAAATAAAATTTGACACTTACGATGCAAATTGAAGTGAAAAGCTGGTAACCAGCTACGTTCCAGATTCGTTGGACAACGTGTCTCTCTCACAACGCTCAGAATGTAACTGATTTTGAGTGCAAACTGCGACTCAGCGATTTCAGCTGTACAGGAAGCGGGCGTGGTAAAAAAAACCACGGCAATAAGTGCAACAAAGAAAGACTAGCTGCTCGGGACAGAGCGAGATAGCACTAAACAAAGAAAAAAAAATTTTCACAAAAGACTTAACTGTGTAAAAAACTGAAGACAGCTGATCACGTCTCTTGCAGGCAATGATGGGACGCTGTGATGCTGTGCTTTGTAGGCAATGTTGTCGGCTGGTACAGCAAGATTATACTGCGTTTATACTGTGCACCACGTTGGAGAAATTACACTTTAAAAATGAAAGTACGTGTCTCCTCACTGCTACAGTCACTGCTACTGTTCTTGGTGCAATCGTAGTAATTTATTTTACACAAAATAAATTGTTCTTAGTACTTGTAGATGTGAATTCACTTCTTGTAGATGTAAAATTCACTCAATGGTTGACGCTGGGAACGCTGCAATTCTGACTTGAAATACGAATTCGATAGTCTCGTTTTCACACTCGTAGACCAAAATTTTTGTACGCAGGGGTGAGTTTAAATTAAGAAATACTGTAAATCTACAGTAAGCTTCCGTCAACAATTCTTTAGAGACGATGATTCCAAACACAATAACTGTTTGTTGAGGCTGCCAGAGCTGGTTGTTTTCGCTGGAACACATTTGGATTTTATACTGTTCAAAGCTGTCCGCACGGAGTACTTGAACTTCAGTTAACACTTATGCGAATGTGAGTTCGAATCGCAACATCTGGCCACCACTTAATGTGCGGTCAGAGAAACACTTGGGAAGCTTGGCGAGTTTATTCCACTAGGTGTTGACAGCAGGATGGGAATCGGTAGATTGAGCGACTGGCTTCGACATTAGCAGCCTTTATATAAGTGTCGTACAGATACAGAATGACGCGGGATACAGACATGTGCGGGAGATGGCCGCACAGACTGATAATTCAGGATTTAAAGAAAAAAATTCCTGAAGAAATTCAGAAATTAGTGTACCCATATGTAGAATTTGCCCAACATTGAGTGATGGGGCTAAAATGGATTCTAAAACTTCTAAGAAGTCAAGATTGCATTTCTAGTAAAGATCACTTTCTGGAATTTTTCCAGCAACAAACAATGGAAGCATTCTAACCAAGCTTAACATCTGAGCAGCAGCTTGTTTTATTGTCAAATTTCTGGTTTGATCTTTCCCAATTGAAGTAGGTTCATTTGTCTCCTTGAACAAGGAAAGTTGCAAATTTGATCATTTAGAAATTTTAGGTCAAAGTATTTTGAAAGAAGACAATGGAGCAATGTAGCTTTCAAGAGGTCAATGCAAATCCTTCGAATAAATTATGAGCAATGTCAGAGGGTGATCCCTAACATACATGAAATTGGTCCAGCGCATTTAGACCACAGTAAATTTTGATTCCATCTGAATTTTTCCGAATTGCCACCTTTTCATTGTAACTGAGAATGGTTCTTTTCTCAAAGTGATCACCCAAAAAACTTTCTCTGAGCTTTTCTTTAGTGGCTGTGCAGAATCTGCAGATGCAAAGTGGAGAAAAACTGTCCACAAAACCTCCAATTTGATGAGCTGAAATATTATCACTGATAAGCATGGAAATAGTTCCAACAAAGTGAAACTTCCATGATGATGTATGCACTGATATTGCATGACTTTCTCGAATTCTCATATCTTCAATAAACTTTTGCAGGATAGTGTGAAACCCATATTTTTTTCATGTTGGGGCTTTTTGTCGAACAGAGAATTTGAATGGCAAATAATTTGCTTCGAAGATTATCAGAGATGTTTCCAAGTACCCAGTAAAGGGCACAAATTTTGTTTTCTTTTGTGGCAGTTCCCAAGGCATTAACTATCTGGAAATCATCTATACATAGCTGCATATAAAGGAAATTCTTAGCTGAGGGGAAAGGACTTGATACACACCAATTACTCTCTTTAAAGCTATTGATGTATCCTTTAGTCGGGATTGGTTCTCCCATCATGTGGTTGCAAACATCTGAACATCTGCATGCATTGAAAGAACTTTAAGATATTCTAAGATGGGCACATACATGACAGAGTCTCCTTCACTGAGGTCAACTTCATTGGGAGCAACAAACCCTTTTTACATGAACATTTTCCTTTGTTTGAATACACTATTGTTTGCATTAAGGTTTGCTTTCAGTTGCAATATAAGGTGAATTTTTATTATATAACTATTATATAAGAAAGTTTTAGCCTCCCTTAATTGCACGACAAAGATGTTCTAAGAGAGGAAGGAGGAAGGCACCATTTAGTATGGAGTTGAAGGAACGCGGAATCTATGCTCAAGGTGCAGAGAAACAGGAAGCTAAGATAGAAGTTCATGAAACAAGAAAAAGTTGAAGAAGAAAGGGGAATAGAAACAATGGGTTGAGAAATATGCCCATGAAGCATGATAAAAGTTAAAGAAGAAAGTAGTAGGTGCTCAAAAACAGCTCAACAGTGGATTAGATTATAAGTTAGTTTAGCACTCCCTAACCGCTACAAAAAAGAGCGTATCGAAGAGAGGAAGGAGGAAGATACCATTTAGTATGGAGATAAGAGAATGAGGAATCTATGCAGAAAGGGCACAGAAACAGTAAGATGAGAAAGAAGTTCATGAAACAAGATCAAAGTTGAAGAAGAAAGAAGTAGGTGCTGAAAAACAGGACAGGAGTGAACCGAAAAAAAGATGGTCCGTAACAAAACAAAAACCTATTCTATTTCAACAAAAGGAAGCCTACCTAACCTTTCGCTCAGGCCCTCACGTAGTCCCCCCTAGGAGCGCTAATTATGACCTCTTAATGGAACATGCATAGGACTAATAGCAAACTGTAAACATGGTAAGTAATAGTATTACGCTAACTTGAACATCAGCTTAAATGGTGCTTTAGCTAATAAAATACTTATAATGATCAGCTTTTTTACATTTGTTTACTTCCTAAGCAAGTTAAACAGCTGAAGCATGCACAATAATGCAAGTAGGTATTGTGGGTTATCTGTCATCACTTTTAATTAATGGTTTCCTTCTGATCTTGAGGATAAGTTAAGTTAGGGTAGATTATTAAACTGGTATTATTTTTTATCATTTTAAATTTTTGTTTTCTTTCACTCCGAAATGAATCTCAAGGACCTTCCATGAACTTAAAATGAAGGTCTCATATTCATGTTAAGAAGATAAATTCCATTAGAAATGAATATTATTCAACAAGGACGCCTTCTCAAATGAAAAATCCTTTCATACAGTCAAGAACATAAATTCAATATTCATATAACAATTCAATTTTTTACCTTTTCTCTTAAGAAAACTTTTTCCCTGAACAAGTTGTTATAGGTAACCCACAAGTACCTGTATATATAATACTGCTTCATGGCCATGTAACTTTGGCAACATGAGGCACAATCAACAGAGCTAGGCCTAGTTTAAATTGATTCATGGTGGCCAAGCACAAGATAAACCTATACATATTAGTTTATTAGGCATACAGTTCTGAGAGTTATTAGATAATTCAAAATATACTGAGAAATCTACAACCTCATTATTTACAACATAACCTAGTTTCATGAATATGACTCATAATCTTTTAAGGGAGGGTGGCCATAAAATGGGGTAGATTGTTGAACGAGTTCAACTGCTTAAATTTTAAAAATGCAAGAATATTTTGAGAAAATTCAGTATAATGAAGCTTGACACATTAATAAACTTAACCTTTTAACTTTGCAATCCAAATGAACAGCAATCATTGAATTATTCATTAAAATGCTTCATTGCGATTATGACGATCACAACTTGTGACAGAGACGCAATCCAGCGCAACGCAGATTACAAGCTCAGTTTTCGATGAACAAAGTACCATATCTTTATCAGTCTTGTAAGTATACATAAACAAACACCTGTCTTGCACAAATGGACTACATGCAAAAGAATCCACCAGTTATTTAAACGACATATCACACAAATACAACTGCAGCAAAGCAATGCACCATTTATCCTGTGGGACTGATGCGTAATAATACAATACAGTATGAAGCTCCTAGCTTTCCGCAGAGCAATCTAGTTCTCTGCATCGATTATACATTTGCACAATTTGCAAAGAAGTTGGCATTCAATTTTTATGCTCAAGTACCAACAGTATACTTCCACAATATTTAGCAAATGTTTTGTTATCATACTTACCACATTGTGTTTGCTCACTTCCAATGAGACATCTGCTCTCTCTTTGCGCTGTTTTCGCTCCGTGTGAGACACCTGAACAGCCATGAGACACTCAAAGGGGCCAAAATTTCTCTCAGTGTAATCCACCAGATAATTTGCGAGAAAACTCACAGGGAAGAAACAAAGATATTGTCGCTATGTGGTTGTTGATCTCTTCTAATATATTTGGTGGAATGTTACATTTCTTTTCAAATTTTTTGCTGCTTTTCAAACGTTTCAGCAATCGCTTTGTAATTCCAATGCACACAAGGTGCATATAGTCTGACACAAATGTGCTAAGAAATCCAATTTCTAGGCCTTGTAACACTGATTCTTCATTACCAACATGGTGGGCAGGGTCAGCACGCGATAGGAAACTATGATCACTTCTTTTTGGTGCATCCGTTCCTAATAGCGCAACATGCCCTCCAGCATAAGAGCCTCTTTGCACACAGCGCTCACTTCCATTGTAGCTATTGTGGCCAACGATTTTCTTAAGTGAAGCTCTGACAGGTGCATCACATACAACGGCATTCACATGAAAATACACTTTTTTATTTTTTGCTAACAGACCATTCTCTAATATGGTGAGAATTTCTGTCACAAAATGCCCTAAAAAATATTAACATCAGGCATTTTATTAGAGTCTTTTTCTGAAATGTACACACCCATACACAATACTTTGCTGGGATGCGTACATACTTGTACTAATACTGGGGAAGCATGGAATTTTCTGGCATCATTAAAAAGAGGGATACCATCGATGTTGAAATTGAAGCCGACTGAATGAGGAATATTTTGAATGCATTCTAAATGTTGTTCCAGAACACTGCTAAAATTAAGTATATGCGCATAACGGCCATTGTGCATAGGAAATATTTCAGTCTTATTCCTATCATTCTTCATCAAAGTCATGTAAGTGAGAGGCAAACATGGAAAAATTGGATGTAGCTTTTGAAAATAAATCCGATACTACAAGTTTTGGTAGTTTTGGATAATTTGAAGTCCATTGCATTATGGCAGCTCAAACCCTTTCATCTGTAGAGAGGAAACTGTCAGAAATATTTTCTTGGAAAGCAATGTTTGAGTCTGCAATTTGTTCCTCCTGGTTAATGCTAGTAGAAGATCCTGGTGAGCTTGCAGTAAGAGAGGAGCTGCAGTCTGAATCACTGTTGTTAGGAGCATCTGGCAGAATATTTTCAGCAATAACAGGAAAACGTTGCCTAACATTAGGTGCACTTTTTGGACGAGTCACTGAAATCATTTCCTGTAACCTACGTTTTTTTTGCTTTGACCTTAGCCAAATGTATGGGATTTTCTCCATTATCACTTTTACCTAGCTACTGAAAATGTTCTCAAATATCACTGTACATAAACAGATCTGCAATTGAACAACATTGAATGCCATTCATGTTATGATGTTTATCACTGTCAAAAAATAATAAAATAAAACAAATAGTCTATAAAAACACTGAATTTCACAGAAAATTGGTATCAAAACTATAATCTATAGAATTGTCATGCAAACACATAGCTAGTTATCTAGGTACCAACTGCACAAATTTACTTGAATAGTGATCTTTAATAAATCAAAATGAATACTAATTAGACATATATAAAGTCAATATTGTTTGTCCGGTCTGCAATTATATCCAATAATTTAAAAAATCCTTGTTAACAACTGAATGCTCACTTAGTCTTATGGTGAGCCACATTCAAGAAGGGGGAAACTTTTCTCCAGATTTCTGGAAAGTCTTGCATATTTCTCCCAAGATTTCTAAACTTTTACAATTATTTCCTGAGGGCTTGTTAAAAATGAAGATAGCTCACAGTTCCACTTTTCCATCCAAATACCTGGGGAGATCTGCCGCATTTTTGAATGTGGATGGCAGGCGCTATATTAGAAAAAATAATGGTATGCAAATAATGCGAGCTCATTTCTAATTTCCATCAACAATGGAATTTAAATGAATGGAAATTCAATACACACAACATAATCTTTTACACAAGTACAGTTCTGATCAACAAAATGAAAGACAGTCATGTTCAAGTCACTAATAATCAAGTGGTTCAAGTTATCATTACATTATAACTAGGATTTCGCCGGCCAAGCAATTCTAACTACACTGCTAGTTAGCATCTCTGCCTCTACGATATACCTAAGCCAAACTAGGCCTATCAACATATAGTTAGCAGGCCAGTACTCGTACAGTTCTGACAAGTTATAACTACAAAGTAGTGCAGGGTCTAATAAGTGCTTATATACGTAAAATTATAATCATTGATCATTAATTAATTCCTTCCCACATTGAATTTGGATGAAGGATTTCACAAGCTGTCAGTTGTACTGTCACTGAAAGATCATAGTAATCACTGGAGTCACGGAGCGAAAACTGCGGAGTGTTTAGAAAATAACTGCAGGGGCACAAAGAAAAGATTTTTAAAAATGACTGCCGCCACACTGCAAACAAGCTAAACAGGTACTCTTAACGTCACAGAATTGATTAAAATGATGCAAATAAAGGTAAAAGCAGTACCCACGACTGAGTACGATATAATTCTATCAACTGTATTTTAACGCATTATGTAAATTCTTTATATTATTTTCAGAGAAGTGGAATTAGTTTCACAATGAAAACGATAACCAAACAGAGGCAGCACTGAAGATTGACTGAAGTAACTAGCTATTGAGCAACGGGGCGGCCGTCTCGCATAACCTGCACCTCGTTAATTTGAGGCTACTTTGAACGAGGTTTAAACCTGTATGAAATGGACCAAAGGAGCAAATTGTTTCATTTTCTGCTGAGTTCCGTCAAATTTTGACATTGATATCTTTTATGTGATGACAAAAACATACCTATGTTGCTTTTTTTATACATAGATCGTATAAAGCCACATATATTTGTTTTGATTAGAATACTGCTTCCTGTGACATCTGGCAACATTAGAGAACAGTTAACAACTTCCTTACCAGGTTCAAATTATGAAATCATGCTTTGAAGAAAGAAGAAACTAAAATGAGTTTATTCTTTATCAATCTCTGAATAACTCACATATTCAATTAATAAAGCAATAAACCGTTGAACTTTTAACGAAATGAACAACACGCTGATGCTGAAGAAAATGTTAGGTTGCTACTAGCAGCTTTCATGTTACTACCTACATATCGTTAAATTACTATACTTGAATCAAAAATTATGATGACAGCAGTTACATTAAAATGACCCACCATCTAAAAATCGACCTGATTTTCAAAATGTGTGTTTAGTATTATTGTAAACTTCGGTGTTTTGGGAATTGACATGCGATGCTGCACTGCTGTGGGGGCCGGCAAACCCCTCCCCCAGCCCCCCGAAGTTGAAAGACTCACGCAGCTTGTCGCGTCTCAGTTTATGACTATTAACTGAGTTGCTGGCTGACGTGCAACTATTTACAGCTGACCATAGTCTTGGTGGCTGTTGCATTTCAACTAATCACAGATGCCGTTTTATATGTTTAGAGGCCGGATTGGGTAGCATTGAAGTCATTACAGTCTGATCTGATTATACAACTATACATGCATCAATAAAAAAGACAGAACCAGGAAAATGGTATGAAACATTTTTTATTAAAATGTATTCTCGAGACTGTGAAAAGACTCGTAAAAATTGGACGTTTCGAGCCTTCGCTCATCATCAGCAATATGTACAAATTCGAACGTCGATTTTTTTTCCAATTTTTCAAATTCGAAACGTCCAATTTTTACGAGTCTTTTCACAGTCTCGAATATACATTTTAATGAAAAATGTTTTACACCATTTTCCTGGTTCTCTCTTTTTTATTGAAAATTCGAGAATACCGAAATAGCTGCTTCGAATGCATGCATCATTAGTATATTTTACTATACTAGGAATTCAAGCATATTATTTTCAGAAGAAGGCAAGTTGGCCTGTGAGAAAATGAATACCGTAATCCGAATGTAGGAAAAAATACCATAAATAAACCTTGGCCATCATGTCTTAAATGCCATACAGGTAGTTATGGACTTTTTATGAGCGACATATGGGTCACTTTTAAATGTGATGACATTTCTTCCTGTAAACATCCCATATTACGCGTATGTTAAGCTTAAATCCAATAAACATACCAAGTCACTGCCATGATTTTTAATAGGGTAGCCACGGAGGCAATTTTCATAATGCTGCGGGAAGACAAGAAGTCACACACTTTTCAAAAAAACTTATTTGAACCTAATGAGAGGATGATCGAGTCAAATTTTCAAAAGATCTGATTACAATTAACTTTAAATTTGAATTGAATATTCAACTTCAGTTCTACCAACTGAAGTCAAAGTGTTTAGGATGCTTAAAAACGGAATCTGTGATTTTAAGAATATTTTAATTGACTGTACTACTCGTATTAGGATGTATATATTGGGTTGTCAAATGAAAATATCGAATACAGCCATTTTTGACGTATCTTGTACACTAGTAAATAATGATACACAGTTGTTGTTATACAAGAACATTATAATTATTATAATGTTATAACAAGAACATTATAATCTTGGGTACTATTGGGATGGATATATTTGTTTGTCATCCATATCTTGAGACGTAAGGAAACTATGGAATCCAGTGATTTTTACGGGTCTTTTATGCTAGTAGTAAAATAACGTAGGAAAACTTACCTATGGGTTTTTTCTTTGTTCCGGCACAGAGTTATTCATGGAAATATTGCTTCAGAGAAACCCCTCCCACTGGGGATAATCGGAAAGTTTGCATATACGTTGTTGAACAAGAGAAAGGAATATGACTGCGTATGTATAGAAAATATATTACATAAATGCGTAGAACTTAAAAAAACAAAATTAATTTTCCGGCGAAGGCCTCAACACATATAGGTTCTTAGTCAGGCCTTAGTCTTAGACAGGCAACAATAGGTTTCATGATAGCCCCCTAAGTGATCGAAGGCCCAGGGAAAGAAACACGTAAATACACCTCTGTGGTTTGATACCTTTTCGAGAAGGCCACCGTGACCGAGTGGTTAAGAACTTGCTCTGCACGGAAAGGTGCGGGCAGTTCGAATCCCTGCAGTGTCGCCCGAAGAACTCTCCCCGCAGGGAAAAGGGAAAACTCAGCCACAATTCTTCTCTCTAGCCCAGATGTCGGAAATGGGTACCGAATTGACCGGGTGTACCCGCCCTTATGGTAGTTATAAGGTATTTGCAAAAACAATGTAAAAGGTGATAGGTATTAGGCTTCATTGATTGAAATAAAGAATCCTTTTTTTGCAATACGGATGAGAAAAAAAAGGAAGGAGCGTAAAGGAGGTGGGTTGTGGAATAGATTTTGATTTGCATCAGTACGATATTTTTGTTTGCCAGAAGCCTCCAATGATTTTGAGATTAAGCGAAGTAGAAATTAATAACTGAGCTGCTGTAGTGGAAGTTCGGCTGTTGGTGACGGCGAAGAAAACTTCTGTACTTATTTTTTTATTTCCCGGTGCACAACCCTTGGCGAAAAAAAGCAACTTTCCCCTGGCGAACAAAGACACAAAAACATAGAAAGAGAGAGAAAGATATGGAAAGAGAAAGTGAGAGTGAGACTTCTTTACTTTCAATACTGTTCAATGAAAGATTTCGAAAATTTTCGTTCATATGTCACTCGAATTCTGTGTTTTCTTGCTTTTGATTGAATATCCAGTGTTTTTGCACAGTATTTATTACAGTTAAACACATTGTTTCATCAAATGCGTCAACTTTATAGGGCAATGATGTTTTTCCTCCGCATCACGTAGTCGGAAAATGTTTTTTTTTGGTTTTGCTTGGGTGATACAGTTAATCATTTCTTAGACTCGTTAGAGTATTATCATAGCCTTATCTAGGGAGTTGATTTCACGTATTACAACAGGTTTGTCGTACATATTATGGTTGCCGTTGTAAAACTTTCCCTTTCATGTTTCTGGCGCAGATTCACTCTTTTGTACCATAATTATTTGCATGAAAATATCCTAAATTTTTGTGTGATTAAATATGCTTCCTCCGAGCTCCTTGGTTGGCATACTAGTTGCTACATGGAAATGAAAACATAGTACTAGATGTCGGCCTCATAGTCTCGTACGTAAAATTATTTTAATCCACCAGTTTTACTCTCAAAAATAATGCCTTGTATCGCAAATTTCTGAGGCCAAATTACGATGTAAGTGTACACTAAAAAAGTGCTTTCAAAAATTCATCGTTACTGGAATTTCTGCTTTCAAATTGTAGCTACATATATTATCAAACCTAAATTAAGACGAATAGAATCCATTGCCCTCAATCCTCTGTTTCAGCTAGTGACATGGGTATTATAAAACGCATGCGAGTATCGGCTAAGAATCCTTACTTTGAGATATTTCAAAAACGAATGATGTTTTTCATATCCCCTTCATTAGAAATGTAAACTCTTTTTCTTTCTTTTCTTTCCATATCTACTGTAAACAGGTGATCAAAATTACGCCAGAGGTCAACGTATTCTCAGTTAAGGTAGGTCTTAATAAAATCCTAGCCCAATCTGTTCTTACGATTAGAATTCTTTGAATCTAGAATTTCAATGCTGCGTAACTTTTTTCAAATAATCGAAAAACACTTCTTCCAGTAAAGTCTAAAGTAGTTAAGTGTTTTTGCTAAAAAATTATGAAGGGCTGCTATACTTTCTATACTGTACGACGGGAGAGATTTAAATTTTTTAGTTGTCATACCATTTTATTTATGTACCTTTTTGCTTTGAAGAAATCTCTAAGGTTGCACGATATTTTTGAGTTACAACACACATTGCACTTTCGGCTCTCGCGAACTCTATGTTGAACCAAATCCCATTTGCATTCAGTGGATATGTGTACTATTATTAGCGACATAATGAAATGAACACCAAGAAATAAGAGAATACGGGCTTGAAACTTTCCGAGAAAGTTGAGTCATCAGATTTCTCCTATATTTCGATTGAATTGTATTGAGCTGAAGTCATTATTTACCATCATTTCGATGCTTTCACGTTTATTTCGAATATTTTTATAATTGGATTGCGTCTATACATTTATATATGATTTTTTTTGAAGGGTAATTACTTCAACCAATAAAGCCTGAATTAAGCACACATCGTTTGATAATTATTATTACACGCACATCTTATATGAGGTGAAGCCTCACTGGATCAATTAGAGAAACAAAGGTCGTCTAGTACATCAAGCGAAACGAACGTATACTTCAGATAACCTACACGTGAAGCTACACGTGGACATGGATGTGGATATGGATTTAGATGTTGGTAAGATACTTAGCTGGGTTATTTCAGAATGGTGGTTGATAAGCCAAACACAACTTATGCAAACAGCCTCCCCCCGCTTGCCCGCAAGGGCAAGCGATGATATTACACGTCTTATTCTCGCGAGTGCGGGTTCTCTAATGCCTGCCGACTTCCTCGAAGGTGCGGGCGTTACGGGTCTGTTACGCCTAGGAACATACACGTTCAGCATGACGATGCTCTACGTTAAATATATCATAGGAAATAGCAAGTGCTGTGAGATAACTAGAATGGATTAGACTTCATAATTGATTAATAAGTAATTTATATAGAATGGATAAGATCCTAAGTCTCTAAGGAAGGAGTTGAATTGTATCAAGAGAAATGGAAGTATTTGGCAGCAATGCCTGTAGACGTGGCGTTCGCTGAGTGAAGGTACGATGGTGCGATGGTGGCGTTCGTAGATGGTATGAGGGCGCTCGCTGGCTGAACGATGGGTGTCGACGTTGTGTTAGCATGATGCGATGCTTTGGGCGAAGTCTGTAAAGCTGAGCATTTGCTGCGTTTTTTGATGAGATTATATTTTCCAATGACGGATCTTTTGAAGATGATGGTTGTTAGGCCAGACAACCCATCTTTTGTAGCGTTTATTTGAACACGGCGTAGGGCAGTTATAGTAAAACTATAACATTTATTATCAGATTGGTGAACCTTGATGTCAAGATAATTCAATTGATTATTTTTTCCAGATCTAAAGTGAATTTTATTTTGGAATGTCTGGAATTGAAATATTGAAGAAAGGAATGGGCATCAAATTTGCTTTTGAAAAGGACAAAAATATCATCAATATAGCGCCCATAGAAAACTGGTTTGAATGAAGTCGGACACTGATTTAAGCATTTCTGTTCATTGTGGCACATGGAAATGTGCCACTCTACCACAAATTTCTTAATACATCTCGTAAATTAGAGAAATCCAAGTTAGAGTGCAATTTTCTCTGTGAATGCAAGATCTACAGCGTCATGCCTGAATTTCTGCTCTTCAAGCTGTACAAGAGGTCCCTCCATACAACCAACTTCTAGCTTCTATAAGTCCTGGCAGACCAGCCTCCTTTCTCGGGAGATCAACTTCAAGGAGAAGACCATTGTAAAGTTAACCACCGATCTATCTGAATGCCGCAGCTGAATCTTACAAACCTTTCTTGGAGTGACACGTGCCGCGATATATAGTGTTGTTAAAGATAAAATGAAAATGTTGTATTAGAAACTAAGAGAACTCACCATAGAAAGCTGCGTAATTTAGGAATTTCAAACCATCTTCAGCCCTGTGATCCAAACAAAGTTGTGCATAATTATAGTTCTTTTCCGTTGAGCAGCCTTCTCAAGTTCTTATTGGCATTTGGTCTTGAGTTTTGCCTACCCGTTTAAAGTACTTCTTCTTCATTTCTTCCACTATGCATACGTTTCGTAACATCTTTTAGGCAGTCTGAAAAACTTCGCTTAAACTAACTGAAACAGCAAAAATGAAACGAAATGGCTTTTTGGAGGTGTTTTATCTTTACCCAGAAATGTTTCGGTACTAGAAAAAGTTCATCAACATACCTTAATCTATATTTCGTAACTTAAGTTATGCAACAATGATAAATAGTTTTATGAAAAGTAAAATTGTAACATCAAAAATGAGTGACTGTGTGGTGTCTAACGAAGTGGAACGATACTCCCATTGTCTAGCTTGAATAAAATATTGTCACCTCATGGAAATTATAACCCTAAATTAGGTGTGATGTTGGTTTCGTCAAAAAAAAGTGTTCCAGGTCTGTGAACAACAATTTACTTGTAACCAACATTTGTGTTCATGTAACTCAAGTACAAGAAAGAGGTTGAAGATGATTCGTCCAGCTCCATTTCGTTATCATAAAGTGTGATAGAGAAGTGTTAAAGAAAAAAAAGTGTCGGATGTAGAGCGTACGAAGCGTACGAGAAGGCTTGATGTATGCAGACTCAAAACCTTATAAGTGAAAGAAGCGAAGTAACTTGTTGGACACATTTGATTGTACATACTTTAGATATGTAATGAAAATTTAAATTACAAAAGGCATCGGCATTATTGTGAATTCCCAAGTGAGAAATGAAGGAAAGTGTTAATTTAATTGTAATGATTGATAAGTGTTAATGATTGATAAGCAGCCTGAACAGCAGTCCTCCAGTGCGATACTGCTGCGTGAGGGACTGGACTGCAGGTTAAAACCTCTTTGAGACTATTTAGTCATCACAAAAGTAAGTCTACATCGAGAACAATTACTTATTTTCCGAAAAAGCCCAACATAAGTCTTGCCACCCAATGACTAACTTTCACATTCACTCGCTTGTTCTAAAATTGATTCTCATTCACTCGTCATTGCGTACGAGTCTGCTCAAGTTAGGGTTGGAAATAACCCGTTTATTTTAAAGTCCAGGTATTTTTTAGGGATTTTATTGGGTTTTGTTAGGTTGTTTTAGGTTGTATGGGTGGGATTGTGTTATTGGGTTATGGTATCTTCAGTTGTTTTCACTAGTAATTATTTCAATACCTACATTATTGATTTGTGTATTCTGTTTAAGGGGGTTCTCCGGGGCCCCTTGTTCTCTCTGATGGGTATTTTTCTCGTTATTGTTGGAAAAGAACCCTTAGGTGATGGCCTATTCGGTCCTAAAATTTTATAGCGCTACGGACAATAGATCCCCCCCCCAGGGGGGGGGGGGTAGAGGGGACAAAAATTTTAATCATCTACCCCATTTCAACCGTCATATAAAAAGAGAACAAATGGGAAATGGAAAAAAGCCCATTTGAGTTTGTTAGGAATGTTTCAAGGATTCTAAAACTGGCTTTGTTTTTGTTCCAGCATAAAAACTGAATGAGAAGCTACATCTTGATATCTCAACACCAGTGAAAAAGCACCAAAATAGTAAATTTTCGAGCCCACTTCAACCCAGTATGAAAAAAGAACAGAAATAGAAATGGAAAATTTGCGAACATACTTTTGTTAGATATGTTCCAAGAATTCTAAAACTGTCTTTGTTTTTGTTCTAGCACGAAAACTCAATAAGTTCTATTCTTTTGAAATATCAATACCCGTTGACTAAAAAACCAAAATGTCAATGTTTTTCAAAAACTAAGGCCTGAATCAGAAAAATGTATGGAAAAAATTGTGTTTCTTTTCAAAAGTTACATATAATAGTCAAATTTCATAAGAATCAGACTGAAAACAAAAAATTTCGTAATTTTTATGAAAATATATTTTATTATTTATTTTTTTTCAAATTACCATTTACAGTCTGGATATGCTGTTATGCATGGAGATTATCGAAATAAAAATGAAAACAGCATTCAATTACATGAATTTTACTAATATCACACTACAACATAGTATATTGTTTTTGGCCTATACTGTATAATCACTTATTTGCAAAATTCAAAAGAATAGAAGTCATTGAGTTTTTATGCTAGGAAGAAAACAAAGACAGTTTTGGAATCCTTGGAGCATTTCTACCAAAGTTATATTCCCCTTTTTTCAATTTTTACATTCTATTTTTTATAATAGTTCAAATTCAAAAATTTCGTTTTTTGATATATTGGTAATTTTTCGCATATAAAAAAGTAAAAAAATTCAAATTCCCCGAATATATCTTTGTTCGAAATGTTTAAAGGATTCCAAAACTGTCTTTGAATTTGTTCTAGCATAAAAACTCAATGACTTCTATTCTTTTGAAATATGTATAAAATGACCCAAAAAACCTATATAACAAATTTTTCGGAATCAAAAAATTTCATGAGTTCAAATATGTTTGTCTTGCAAAACTACATATACTCACCTAGTTTCAGACCAATCGGATCAAAACTCAGATTTGACCGGAGGACCCCCTTAAAGAACAAATGCTTTGCAAATTTGGGATCGCCGTTAAAATTTTATGATCGGATAATAGTATTCGGAATTATCCATTGACCAGGATCAGAAGTTCACAATCGAAACAAACAAACAAACAAACATCGGCATCTATGGGATGCTTTATTTCCAATCAAGCCAGATACATATGATCTTGAGGATTGGTTTTTCAAATGTCTTGTAACTAACACTATATATAGGACACCATGACGGTTCCCCCGTAAAGCCGGTACCCATTTCCGACACCTGGGTTGAGTGACGTATTGTGCTTGAGCTTTCCCTTATACACAACGGGCAAAATCGCCGCGCCAGCGCCGGGATACGAACCCTCGTCTCCAACATATAAGGCTGATCCCTTTAACACTGTGCCACGGAGCGCACAATTGGACTAATATTTTGAAGGTCAATGCCCGCCACTGCTTAAATTCCCTTATACTCGGCTTTCATTTTTTGCTTCACAGATGAAATGCGCAAAATCCCGAGAACCTCCCACCGGAGGAGTTCGTCTTAATGAATATTTCCACGAAGAAAACGCATCAGCATCTGCGGGGAAGTGCTCTAAGGTGAGTTCTTCTAACTTGTACCCATTGTCTAGCTAGAGTAAAGTGGTGAAGCAATGGTTAATTCTTTCTGTTAAGGGTATTCTTACTGTTGATCGACAAGTATTTGAGGCAAAAAAATAATAAAGAAATACGACTCACATGTGCTGAATTCATTGTATCCACTTTTCAGATACCTATTTGTAATCTTTCATTTTGCTATCGCTCGGCTAACATCGTCAGTAGTCTTAGCTATTGACCTCTCATTTGCTGCCTCGACATTTGCTCTTTCTTATTTTTCTCTTAATAAGATATTCGACCATTGAAATGTTGATTTCATTTTAATTATCATTTTTACCTTTATTTTTGTGTCAGTCCAGTTGTCAGTATCTATACCTATTATCTAATACTATCATTGATATCTAGTCATTGTGGGTTCGTATACATACGAGGTGTCTCAATAAAATGTACGTACACATCAAATCATGAGAAAACTTTATTTACACACATAGAGTGAAATGGACGGACTTCGAATACAGAAGACAAATGTAATTGAAAAATCATGTTCGTAAATCTTTAAATTGATAACTTTTTTTTTGCCCAAACAACGCTGTTAACGCGCACCAAAGGATTTGCAAACGACACGAAGGATGGAGAAAAGGATGAATCATCGGAAAAAGCTCAATCATCGACGGATTCTCCAAAAGAATCAGAGGCGTATGAGGCAAATATGTTGTGATGCGATCAGAAACAAAATATCTTTCGTGTCACAATTTCCGTGTAAGGTTGGGGGATAATAAGCTGCATGTATAAAAAGCGTTCCTGTTCTGCTGTTTCAATTGTAAAGTAGGGACAGGAATAGTATTCAAAAAAGGAATATTATCAAGACTGATTTGTTTCTTTGACGTGCATGTCTCACCGATTGAAATTGGTTCCATGTGGTAGGTATTGAAGCCTCCGGCTCAGATACGCTCATAATACACTTCTGTAGAATCATTTTACAAATGTTTGAAATTTTTCAAACACCTGAAAATTTTGTAAATATTTAGAAATTGTGTAACTTCCGAGATAATTCATTCTGTTTTAAATTCTAAAATAATTCTAAATGTTTTAAATTTTTAGATAAGACGAAATGTTTTCAGGTCTTCGAATAAAGGCTTCCCTATAGCCCAAATTATAGTCTCACTATAGCGGCCGACTGATTTTGGCAGTTTTCCATTATAGTGGGGTTGTAATGAAAGGCATGAACATCACAAAGCCTTGAAGACGGGAGCAGTAACTGAAACCAAAGGAGCTACTCAAGCCTTGGCATCTATGATTCACCTACAGAAGAACAAATGGGTCGTGGTCGTCGTCTTTGCTGTACGCTATCTCGAGAACAGCTGAGAAAGTAGGAGCTAAAATAAATGTAAAGGACGTATTCAGTTTATATGTATGTAGAGAGTCCAGACCTTCAAACGATCATCTGCATGTTGAATTCATCCTAATTATGCTATAATTTTCATGATATCTTCCACCAAGACAAAGTCAAGTTGACAATAATAGGCAGAAAACTTATTCAGAATTGAACATGACTGCAAGTACTGAAAAAAATGAGACATGCAGGATACTAATATTAGCACGTTGGAGAATAATTTGAAGTCGATGGGTGCATTCTTTCAGAATTTAAAGCGGGTCAAACTTAAGTTTTTTGACTACGTGCGAGTCGGATAGGCTTATCAAAGAATTTCTGCATTTTTTCGAAACCGTTAGGGTCGTGGTCGTATGTTCGATATGGGAAAGAGAAAATGTTTCACTCTTTCATTTGAGAGTAATGTGCAGTCGATGGATGCATTCTTTCAAAAGTTACAAGCGGGTTAAACTCAAGTTTTTTGACGACGCGTGAGTCGGATTGGCTTATCAAAGAATTTCTGCATTTTTTCGAAACCGTTAGGGTCGTGGTCGTATGTTCGATATGGGAAAGAGAGAATGTTTCACTCTTTCATTTGAGAGTAATTTGTAGTCAATGAGTGCATTCTTTCAAAAGTTACGAGTCGTGGACTCAAGTCTAAAATAAAGTAGGACTCTAGAAATTCTCAATAAATTTCTGTACTTCTCACAAACCGTTTCTTGAACCGTCTCGGCTGCGGCCTGCCGGTATACTTTCTATTTCTGCAGTAACGCTTTGAGGAAACCTCTAATAATGCTTTGGACGCAGAAAAGCTATGTATGTGAATCACTGTATTGTCAAAGTAATTAGATGAGTTCGTAATATGCCTAATCAAGTAGCGTATAGGTTCGGCCAAGAAAAGTAGAGAAAGCAAAATGGAAGGTAGAAACGAGGATAATGAATCTCTGATTATGAAACGCAGCAATTGACTGAGATTTAAACAGTTGTTCCTGGGTTTCGAAGAAACCGAAACGAGAGAAGTATTAAGAATATCAGAAGGAGGGGAGGCAAATGAAAATGCAGTTGTTCAGTCCATAGCATGCGCGGCTTATGGGGGTAGGAGAACCTTGCTCTCTGTCATCCTCCCAGGAAGAGTATGAGAGTTTTATTATACACTCACAGTTGCAAAATGAACTGATGTTTAAAATGAAACCAATTTTAATTTTTTAGGTGAAATAGTTTGGAAATAAATGATGGCGGAAAATGAGGTTAATCGAGAAAATCGGCCGACCATTGCGAGGGTAGGAAAACTTCCATCCATGCCTCGCCAAGAAATGTTTGAGAGTTATATTTTACACTCACAGCTGCAAAATCAATTGATGTTTAAAATGAAACCAATTTCAAACTTGTTGGTGCAATAGTTTACAAATAAATGATGGCGGAAAGTGAGGTTAATCGAGAATATCGGCCGACTATTGAGGGGCCACGAGAGCCACGCTTCCTGCCGCCCACGGGGGCCTAAGAAATGATTTAAATACATAAAAATGTTGTACCCATCACGAGCATTAATTTGGTTTTAATTTCCAGATTGTCCGTTGTATAGTTTAGAAATTACCCTTTTTGTCAGGGTAATTCTTGAAGGATCTTTGATGGGTTCTCTAAAATGGCGCGCCGGTCCTATCATGATAAAAATGTAGTCTAAAGATGTGATGAATTGCTAAACAAATAAATATAAGTTGAGACAATGGGTCAATCTCGATGAACTATCGTAAAATGAAATAAAAATGTCTGAAAAAATTCCAAGAGGATAAAAGATATTCAAATAAAGACGAGAGAATTAATTCCAGAAAATACTAGGATACAAAGCGAAACAAAAACAAAAAACAAAAGAGAAAACTAAATGACCAATAAAATTAAAAAACTAATAAGTTAAAAATGAAAAATTGTCCTAAGAGGAATTAAAAAATCTTCAGTACTCTATCCCTCCCTTCATCTTGACGGTTGAGCTTCGGTTTGTTTTCTGCGATGAGTAGTGCTTCCATAAAAATCAAATCTTGTTTGAATGATCCTCGGTATAAAATTTCATTATTTTCGAGTTAGGTGCTGGGCCTGGTACGCAAAATATGGCTAAGATTGACCCATTGTCTCAACTTATATTTATTTGTTCAGCAATTCATCACATCTTTAGATTACATTTTTATCATCATCGGTTGCATTTTAGGACGCCGAGATTTCATTTACCTTCTGGAAATTTCTACAAGAATTTTATACAAATTACTACTTGGCAACCCTACATTAGGTTTTAAGTAACAGCGACCTGCTTGTTCAGACTAGTTCTATTTAGGCATGATTATGGGGGCGTGACATCCGAAACGTTGTCCTTTTAACTAGTATGATTTTGAATTTGAAGAAATTCGTCATGACTCCAAGTTTTATTGCATCTTTATGACTTTCGAAATGTAACTTAAGATTGGTACCAGCTTCTACACTTTTAAAATTCCGCGCTGTTGAAAAACAAGTGATCAAGAGAATAAAATATATGTGCCATATAACTTTTAACGAAGTGTGTTTGGATTTATATATATAATATATATATATATATACACTCACAACCAACCCTGTATTCATGCAGAAACATGTATATATACATGCTTGTACATGAATACAGGGTTGTGAGTATCTTTATATATATACATATAGAGAGAAAGAGAACAAATATTTGATCAGAAAGTGTACAACTATGAAGAGAAAGTGTGCGTGAGAGTGTGAGCGCTTATGTGCGCGGGCACATGTGAGCGCGTACAGGTGAGTGTGCGCGTGCGGGTGCTGACACACGCGCACACACATGCGCGCTGAATTTGATCGCTGACGCCGATCGTCGAATTTCTTCTCACTTTTTCTCCCGAACCTAAACCAAATAACAACGCAAGTGCTGACCAATTAACTATCGCTCATTTGACACCTAATTTTGAATGTTTTCCATAATGAGTGTTTGCGAGAATGTGGGTGTGGGCTTTGCGGGGGAGGGGGTGAAGGGAGTGCTGAGTAACAAAGAACTCACGGGTTCTTTGTTGACTCGCCCCGTGCGAGGGAGAGCCACGTCGCTTAGACCACGAGTGGGGTGTCTCTTCGGCTGTTGTGGGGAGACGGCGGCAGCGCAGCGGCTTTGTGCTGCTGGCAACAGTGTATCATTTTTGTGTGAAGTGAGAGACAGGGGCGGGGGTTGTTGCATGGGTTGTGTGTGTGTGTGTGTAGGTGTGGGTGTGTAAGCGTGGGTGTGTGTGTGTGTGTGTGTGTGAGAGTGGGTGTGGGTGTGTGGGTGCGGGTGTGGGTGTGGATGTGGGTGCGAGCGTAGAAGCGGCTGTGTAAATCAAAACAAAAATTTAAAATTTGTCTAAAAGTTTTTGGTAAAAGCGCCAGGTAAAGTTGAAGGGCTAGATACGGGTTGAACAATCTATATAATTTTCTGCTTGTTCCTCTCTAAGTCCATCCGTTACGCTCTCATCCGAGTCTGCGGTATCATGGATCCCGAATGCTGAGTGTTACATTAAAAGATCGCTGTTGGGCCATCGCCAAGATGGGTGAACTGGTGCCTCTTTTCTACATTCATACATACATACATATACCGGGCTTATCCTCCCTATGGGAGGGTAGCCGACAGCAGGCCACAATCATCACACTTAGTCACTAGGAGGGAAAATAATTCTTCACTCGAATAAACTGAGCTCGCATATCACAGATACTTGCGAAACGTACTTCTGTCACAGACTTCAAAATTTCGTTTGCTTTTATGCTCAACTAATTTTTCTCTTGACTACTATTGAAAGTTTTGCTACTTCGCCACGCAACCATCAGAAATTTGGGAAATTATTGAAAGTTTATTGCAGCAACAGAAAAAATATTGACGAACCACACAATGGAGCGAAAATTGGAAGCTACTCGCAATAGAATGAGACTCTACCGGCAGTGAATTCGGAATGAACAACGACAGGAAATCCTGGAAAGGGACAGAAAACGTCAGCAAGTGAGGTGAACTGCAATGAACGATGTACAACGTGAAGAGTACCTTCAGCGAGACAGTCGAAGAAAACAAATCATGCGTGAAAAAAATGGACGTGGAGCAACAATCTTTGTACCTTGAGCGGTAGAGAAATTTATTTCGGCAAAGAAGGCAAAATGTGGTCGAGGAACAGCGAAGGGTTAGGTTACTTACTATAGCTTAGATAATGTTGATGAAATTTTTTTATGGGTTCACGGTTTTTTTATGTTTGACATGTTATCAGGATAGGTTTTGTTGGGATACGATAAGTTAGGATAAGTTAGGTTAGAATACTATGTTACGATTTTTTATGTAATTTTGACCAATTTTTTTACGAGTCCACCTAGCTTAGCAATGACATGTTATAGTTCGGTTAGGGTATGTTAATATATGTTAGGTTTCGTGAAAGATATGTTATGTTAGGATAGGTTAAAGATATGTTAGGTTACGATTGATTGATTGTTTGAGGTCGCTTTTCCACCGGGGTGGCAAGCTAATAGCAAATGTGGATCCCTCCGCTTTCGCGAAGTATTAAAAAAGAAACAACATGGATTTAGAATGGGAGTACAGCCTAGTTCCCAGTGGGTTTCAGCTGCCCACCCTCCAAAAGCCAAGCGCCTTACTCTTGCTGAAGCCCTGACCGGGCTACCAGCGCAGGAGTATTAGTAGTAGTAACACGGGTTTGCTATCGCTTCTGTTATTCTAACTATATCAGCACCGAAAGTGACATATGTTAACAAGTATCAGGCTTTTCCAATTTACCAAATAAGACGAATATCAACATTATATGATCATTAAAAATTATGTGATCATGAATATAATTACAACTCAAGATTGAAATTGTCTTCCCATTGAAATTTTGTACATACTACAGTACATTAGAACACACTGGGCAGCCAAACCCCGTAGGGGATTTCAGCTGCCCACCCATTTATGGCCAGACACCTTACCCACGCTGAAACCCCCCGAGGTACCAACGTAGCGCGTCCGGCCATATTGCAGTTTCTCCACCCGAATTACCAGGTGCTCATATAGAGTTCTGAAGTCCTATACTGCATAGGAATGCCAGTATTTCTGTCAGGGGGCCACCATCGCACAGTAGGTGCTGAATGGTTGCTCGTGTGTTTGGATTTCTGATGATTTTGATGTGAGTAGTTCTGGCTTCAGCGAGGTTGGGGCAGTTGACGAGAATGTGTGGGATCGTCAAAGTTGCTTCATCACACAGTGGGCAGCCCGGAGGTGCCTCTTCAACGTCCTGGTTCATGAGATAGTTATGAGTAATCCACGTGTGGCCAATTCTCAGTCTGTTGATGATCACCTCATATTTGCGCTTCAGTTTCTGTTTTTTCCATGGTCCTGGGGTCGGTCGTATGCTGCGGAGAATGCCTCTGCCTCATCGCCAGGCCTCACTCCATATTTCGTTCACTTTTTGATCTATGGTCGGATACCAGTCTGTGTAGCAGACGGGTAGGAATTCGGAGGTGGCTACTGCTGCTGCCCTCGCTGCACAGCCGGCTTGTTCATTGTGAACAATACCTACATGAGACGGAATCCAACAGAAGGATACGTTTTTGTTATTTTGATGAAGGTCATGTAATCTGTGCTGCAGTTTTCTCGACATTGGGTGTCTGGTGCGCTTGTCACGGATGCTGAGCAGAGAGCTCAGCGAGTCGGTCAAAATGGCGTAGTCAATTTGAGTTGGTTGTTCTTGAATGATGTTCAGTGCCAGATGTATAGCCTGGAGCTCCGCACTGAAGACAGAGGCGACGGACGGGAGCGCGACCCTGCGAATTACTTCTCCGTATACTGCAGCGGCGCCAACTCCATGGTCGCTCTTCGAGCCATCGGTGGAGATGAAGGTGTTGTTTGTGTAATTCTCGTGGACCATTCTGTTACATTCCTGTTGGTATACGATTGGCGGGGTTGACTCTTTTCTATGTTCTTTATGTTTTAGGTTGATGTCGACAAGGGGTGTTTTCCACAGGTTACGATAATGATGTTGACTGAATTTTTTCACCGGACATGGTTATATATGTTTGACGTATTATCGGGATAGGTTCGGTTAGGATATGTTAGGTTTGGATAGGCTAGGTTAGCATAAGTTCAGTAATGTTGATGAAATTTTTTCAAGGGTCAACGGTTTTTTTTATGTTTGACATTATCAGGATCGATTTGGTTACTGTAGGTTTGGATCGGATTGGTGGGAATATGTTAGATAAGGGTAGGTTAGGTTAGGTTAGAATGTGTCATGTTAGAACTAGTAAGGTAATGTTGACAAAATTTTTTCACGGGTACACCTGGCTGAATGATGGCATTGGTGTAAGTTGGGATAAGATATGTTAGTTTAGAATAGGTTAAGATAGGTTAAGTGATGTCGACGGAATTTTTGTGGGTTCACGGTTTTCATGTTTGGCATATTATCAGGAACGGATCGGATAGGATGGGTTAGAATATGTTTGGATGGGTTTAGTTAGAATAGGTTATGTTGGAATTGGTAAGGTAATGCTAACCGGGTCCACCAAGCTTAAGTTCAACCCAGGCCCCTGGCGGTTCAATAAGCCATTTTCTTGTTGTCGTTGAGAAAGGACCCTTAGGTGGTACACTATTCGGTCCTAAAATTTTATTGCGCTTCGGACACTATATCCCTCTTCAGGGAGGTGTATATGGACCAAAAATCCTGAATTTTCGACCCCATATGAAAAGAAAACAAAACGGGAAATGGAAAATTTGAAAGCGTAACTTTGTTTACAATGCTGAAAGAAATCTGAAACTGTATTGGTTTTTGTTCTAGCATACAAACTCAATGACTTCTTTTCTTTTGATATACCAACAAAAATTAACTAAAAAACAAATATGTCCAATTTTTTCAAAAAAACTAAGGCCTGAATCGAAAAAATGAATAAAACAAATTGTATTTTCTTTTTAAAAATGATGTATAATAGTCAAATTTCATAAGAATCAGACTACAAATATAAAAAATTTTAAATTTTTATATAAATAAGAATTTTTTTCTTGTAAATTACAATTCCCTGTGTGAATATGAAGTTATGCATGGAGATTAGAAGTAAAAATGAGAACAGCATTCAATTACATCAATTGTATATTATATTACAGTTCAGATAAAAAATTATTTATGCATTATTACTAACAACCTTTATTTTCAACATTCAAAATAATAGAAGTCGGTGAGTTCTTATGGTAGGAAAAAAACAAAGAAAGTTTTAGAATCCTTGGTACATTTCTAACAAAAGAATAATTCTTTTCTTCCCAATTGTACAAATGATTTTTTTATCAAGCTCAAAACCGAAAATTAGTGTGTATGCTAGTTAGTGATCAAATATCGCATATAAAAAACTAAAAGTTTCAAATAGATAATTCGAAATCGAACTTTTATTTTGCAATCCCAATTGAAAATCAAGGACGTTTCGCCGGCGGGTACACGTGGGTTCCTAGGCGTTTTTTAGTTGTATTACGCGCGGTTTAAGGGTCAGAAGTCCACTTTTTCGGACACAAAACTGCAGGCGAATCGCCGTTGTTCCGCCCTACCTAACGGCCGTTTACCGCCTCAGAACCGCGCGTATCTACTCCATTCGCCTCTAACCCAACTTTAACCCAATTTCGAATCGCGGCTGGCCGTCCGTGGATTATGAGTAAAAAAATTGCTCCCGGTTGCGCGTGGTTCGCCTCGCGGGGTGTACAATATCGCACTGGAAGTTTTGGATCTTACAATACATTCACACTTAATGCATAGTGAATGTGTTGACCCAATAAACACAGTACAATATTGTACATCCAATGAGACCAAACAACGTGCAACCGGGAATTTATAAGCACATGAGTTATATACAATACATTTAAAAGGATAAGGAATCACTTTCAGTAATTTTTAATGCAAAAATTAAACATTCTCTAGATCACAGCCTTCCCCATCACTGGAACACCAGAATAATACTGGAATTTAAAATGCAATCACAGTCCGACTAGAATACATCCTGGTACATATATATTCACTATATAAAAATAGGCATGAGAAGTTAATTCTCTATCACAGAGCGCTCATCAACATTATATATGTACACAGTGTGTTGTGTAATTCGATGCACATATTTTAACCATCTACATAGTAAAGTGCAAAATTGAACGATTTTCACGAGTACCAAAAAACTTGAAAACTCTGTTTCCGAGAAATTGTGACTTGAAATAATTTTAGAGTCCCGTTAGAATAGGCTTGCCATGCAGAACGAGTAAAATTTAACTTCTTGGGCAGGCTGTTGGTGCGCGTTTTAGGCTATCCCGTTGGGAATCTAAAACTATTTTAGGTCATCATTTCTCGAAAACGAAGGAGTTTTCAAAGTTTGCTCATGAAAATCTTTTTATTTAGCGTTTATCTGTATGGGGGTAAAATAAGTGCATCGAATTACCGAACACCCTGTACCTATATATTATTCTTGGTATATATATATATATCAAGAAATAACAATATATTATAAACCAATTAAATATGATTTATTTCTTGATATATAGATACACAGAGTTCCGTTTCAACACTCGTCTACATTACATATATATATTTCATTGGTTTATGGTATACTTTTATTACTTGATATATCTATATATCAAGAAATAAAAGTAAACCATAAACCAATGAAATCAATCATGTTTTTTTAATTCTTGACATATAGGTAGACCAAGTCAAGTATACGGAGTTCCCTTTTAACGCTCGTCTACATTATATATCTGTATAAATAATTATTGATATATCTATATATCAAGAATTAAAAATAAACCATAAACCAATATGTTATGGTTTAGTTTTATTTCATGATATACAGATATATCAAATCAAGTTTACAGAGTTCCCTTTCAACGCTCATCTACATATTATTCTTGATATCTATATCTATTCTTCAAAAAATAAAATAAATCATAGAGCAATAAAATATATTGTTAATTTACATTTTTTGGTATATTTAAATATCAAGAAAAATAAATTAACAGTTATGCGTAACTGTAAATAATTTCGATTAAAAGTCGTCGAAATCTAGCATTACTTCAGACATTTGGGGGTGGGGGAATGGTACTCCCGGTTTTTGCAGAGTATGGCCCTCGTCTTCTGCCGGTTCAGTGGTGTGCGCTTCCGATGGCGGATTCACACGAGTCCCTCTGTGACCATCCCAGTCGCCTGCACCTGCACAGACAAAAAAAATAGCTAAAAACCTGACTCCTATAATTGCAGATATTGGTCTGTCGTCTTTCGCGTCTTCAATACTCTCAACTGCGCGCTCCCTTTATTACCACAACCCATTATTTCAACAAATTTTCAAACCATCTCAAACTGTTAAGATTCCCCGGAAATACAGCGTGCGCGAAAATAGATGATACCCGTCTGTCTACACGCTGATGCGCGAAAACAGATGATACCCTATCTATCTATTTCTGTATTTGTAAATTTATCAAGTATTTTCGTGTTCTTTAGCGATAAATAGCATCGTACGTCTTGCAAGCTAAGATTTTGAAAGAGAATTGAGAAATATATGAACTCAGTGCGTTTCGAGCTGCCGTTGAATGCTCATTTATGCACCAGTGTGACTCGAAGAATTGCCACATTTTGCTTATCTTGCTATTTTTTCCCTTTCATTTTCAAGTTTATGCATTTTTAAGTTATTGCATTATTAAACCTAGGAGAGTACTCACAGAAGCAGAAAAGGCTACTGCATTAGCCCTGATAAGTGAAAAAGTGTTCTTTAAAGAAACAGCGGCCCGAATTGGACGAGGAATTGTTACTGCGAAACGTTTGAAAAGCGTTACCGCCCATCCACCCATCTCCCCACCCCCCCCCCCCCCTTCAACCGGGTGAGATTCTTACCTACTAGCTTCAAAAATGTAGGTCAAGATAAACCTCAAAAGCTACAGACCATCTTTTAGAGAGAGAAGTGTTGAAAACCTTTTGAATGAGTGCCTCTAAAATGAGAAAAACTCATTATGTGCTTCTTGGAGCTGTCTCGGTGAGGACTATTCAAGAAAGGCTCCAAAAAAACTTGGAAATACCCTTGCGTTCTCCAGCCAAAAAGCTATTCTTAACGGCAAAAAACATTGAATTTTGCTAAAGAAAACTCATCAAATGGACACCTGAGATGTGAGAGAAAGTTATGTGGAGCAATGAGTCGACATTTAGGTGCATTGCCGAACGTCAAGGGAGGGTGAGCCCCTTGGTTAAGATATGACCCAAGGTATACCAGCCGGACTGTAAAACACCCGATTATGTCATGACATGAGGAGGGCTTAGTGACAAAATGGGCAGAAGTGGCCTATACTTCTCACCTAAAAATCAAACAAAGAATGAAGATTATTACGTACAAGTTTTAGACGATCATTTGCTCTCTTTTCTTGTGATGCATGAATGTCAGTTTTTTATGCAAGATTCGGCTCGTTGTCACCAATCAAAACAGGTCTTAAAATTCATCATTGACAAGAAGATAGAAATGTTTGAATGGCCAGGCAATTGACCGGACTTCAAACCATTGAGAATTGCTAGTCATACATGAAGAGTAAGCTCCATGACCAAGATACTACATCAGTCCTAAAATTAGAAGAAGCCTTACTTAATCTGTGGAAGAAGGACATGGATGCCTCTAACTAAAAAAACCTTGCACATTTCATGCCCAAGCGTCTCAAAGGCGAAATTGCAGCTCGAGGGCATTTGACTGAATATTAAATTGTAAAAATTTGGCAATTTTGTGAACTCTGCCACTCAAAATTACAGCCACTCTGCTATTTTGAAATAAAAATCAATTTTTATTGAAATTACCTAAAAATAGACAGAGTATGAACTTTTCGCGCTCACTGTACATCATGCAAACCTGCCTTCTCCTTAACTCTACACTTCGAAACTACGGTCAAGTTTTCAGTCAAGTTTTTCACCTCTAGAAAATGTACATAAATGCATCTAACTTTCATGCATTTGTGATATTAACTGAACCGAGTCTAAGGCATTCGTGACATGTCCTACAATGTGATACTGTATCCGTAGAGTCGTGTGGAACTTATAAATTCCAGTGAAAAATCCTTATTCTAATATAGAAAATAGTTACTACACATATATAAATTTCATTCTTAAACGTTGGCCTGAGAAGCTCACCTTTGAGAGCTTTTTGAATAGCTGCTTTCACTTTGCAGCGAGGTTCCGCAGCATATTCCGGCATGCTGGAGAGAATGCCTGTAAAGAGCTATTCAGAATATAATTCATCTATGGAAAGATTGCCTTAGAAAGTTTACATTTTTACTATATGCATCCCCGTAATGAAAAAACACCCCAACATAGAAAAAAACTTAGATCTCAACAGAGAAGACTATTACACCCATAAACAAATCGACACTTTCTCCTTCAGGATTTATTCTTAAAGTACAAGAGTTCCATAATCATTCTGAAGCCTACATGCACAGCCTGTGATTGGCCTATAATAATATTTTTACGACAGCCTGAAACTTGCTACAAAAATGTGTAGCTTTCATTCATGTTGAAATATAATGTGCATAGTTACAGCCACTCTGCTATTTATTATTTGCAGATTCGAGTGCATTCAATCGGAACAATTTCATGGAAAAATAACGAATGAATGAAGTCATCATCAACAAAAATTTAGGTGAAAACCGAATGAATACACAAAACTGTAGGTACAATGTAGCTGATCTAGTAAACTTATTTGAAGATTTATTCGCCAAGAAAATGTAATTTATATTTTATGTAAGCCACAATTCTGCCACAATAATACGGCATGACGTACAAGCCTCTGAGCAATAAATGAGCAACCTGCCTAACCAATGACATACCTTCAATCAAGCAGCAAGCCGGCAAGTTGTCGAATTTAAACTTCGACTTCTGTCGCTTGAGACCCAAACCCGTCATGCTGAACTGGACAGCAAGGTTTCGGTTCATAAGGATCCTCAGCATGCTGCTAACCGTCTTTCCGAGCGACGATTGTCTCGAATTCACCAGCATGGATTTCTGGTGAATAAGTTGAATAAAATTTTAACATAGTGTAACTATAACTATATGGATCACGCGTGTTGAAATTAGTCATAACAATGATGTAGCACATGAGTTTGAGCCGTAGATGTTTCAAGAAAGTACTGTAAACATATGACCTGATGGTAGTTTTATTTCATATGACTGGCTTCTCTAAAATTTGCAAACAAGAATGCATATTTGTTTGTTTTATTGAATCAAATTTGGCACTGTACGTTCTTAGAATTCACCAGTTCTTTGCAGTTACTGAAGAAAATGATTTATAACTTTTAGCTTTTACTCAAGATCAAGGTCATTTTTTTAAATTCAACTCTACGTCAACTGATTTATCATTTTCAACATTAGATTAGATTATTCGTGAGTTTAAGCCTCCCTATCCGCAACAACGGCTATCCAAAGAGAGGAAGAAGGAAGGCACCATTTAGTATGGAGTTAAGGAAACGCGGAATCTATGCAGAAAGGGCACAGAAACAGAAAGCTAAGAAAGAAGATCATGACACAAGAAAATGTTGAAGAAGTAGTAGGTGCTGAAAAACAGGATAGCAGTGAACCGAAAAAAAAATTCCATAACAAAACAAAAACTTACGATATTTCAACAAAAAGAAAGCCTACCTAACCTTTAGCTCGGGCCCTTACATAGTCCCCCTGAGAGCGCTAATTCCCATAGATACAATAGTTGTATCCCGCTGAGGGGTTTATCATTTCCAAATTTTACTACTTTTTAATTCTTTTTACTACCCTCAACAGCAAAAAATTACTACCTATTTTTACATAATGAATGTTGCCCAAATGTCAGGATGTGAGTATAAGGCCTATAATGAGCAGTTTGAGTCAATAATACATGCAATACCAAAGGTTCAAAAAAAAGATCCAAGTTTCTTGATACTTAAAATACTTAATACTAAATGCAGCAACCAAAGCATTATTGCAAAAAAGTTGCCCGAGTTCCTTAAGCACCCCGTCCTAAATGGACTGTTTACTACTTCACTCCCTGATAGACACCCGTACGTAGAAAAGAAGTTCCTACCAAATTCAGTAAAAAAATTTTAAAGATTTTTTTTGTGGTTTCAAAAAAATCGTTACCTATAGACACCCAAGATGAACATGGGGCAAAAATTGAAAGGGGCATTCCAGGTGCGTAGCATAGTAAATTTCATTTTTGGTATGGGTAGTACCACTATCAGAGACAGATTATTAGTTAGTTTAAGCCTCCCTATCCGTAACAAATGAGATCCAAAGAGAGGAAAGAGGAAGGCACCATTTAGTATGGAGTTAAGGAAACGTGGAATCTACGCAGAAAGGCATAGAAAAAGTAACTTGTGAATGAAGATTATGAAACAAGATCAAAGTTGAAGAATAAAGTAGTAGGAGCTGAACAACAGGACAGCAGTGAACCGAAAAAAGGTGGTCCTTGACATAACAAAAAAACATTTTATTTCAACAATAAGAAGGCCTAACTAACTCTCAGCTCGAGCCTTCACATTGTCCCCCTGGGAGCGCTAATTCCCATAGATACAATAATTGTATCCCCCTGAAGGTGAAGTTTTATTATATATTTAAATTAACAAACTGTTGCATATTGGACAGAACATATCAACTGGCTAGCGTAACGAAGCAATGCTTCTGACAAGCTTACAACTTCTAGTTCTATTGTATTTACCAAAACATCTTTGAGAAGGGACTCCAATTCATTATGCGTATCACCTGGCACTGGTAAGCACTAGGAAACTGCTGTTGCACTGGGCGCCCTCTTCTCATCCTCGCGTACTATGTCTTCGCGGAGGTTATTTCCTTCTTCATCTTCCAGAATTTGGTTCAACTTGCGACGCAAGTACTTTTCTTTCTCTTGACCCGTTGTTGTTTCTTTTGGCGTTCCACTGAAATCAAAACAATAGTTGTATAATTATTTTTACCTGTAAATTATATGAAAAAACATAGGACTATTGAAATCAAAGATTTATAGCTATTGAACGTGCAGCAAATGCATAGTATTCGAAGTAAAATCAAATTGCAGATACTGCTCCCAAACCATCACTAGGAGATTTTCATTAGTGTCAGATCCCCCCATGGGTTGATTGATTGATTATAAGAAAGTTTTAGCCTCCCTTTACCACGACAAAGATGTTCCAAGAGAGGAAGGATGAAGGCACCATTTAGTATGGAGTTGAGGGAACGCGGAAACTATTCACAAGGTGCATAGAAACCGTAAGCTGAAAAAGAAGATCATGAAACAAGAAAAAGTTGAAGAAAGTAGTCTGTGCTGAAAAACAGGACAGAAGTGAACCAAAAAAAGATGGTCCCTAACAAAACCAAAACCTATTCTATTTTAACAAAAAGAAAGCCTACCTAACCTTTAGCTCGGGCCCTCACAAAATCCCACTGGGAGCTCTAATTCCCATAGATACAATAGTTGTATCCCCCTGATATACACAAATGGCAATTTATATTTATTTAAATGGGGTATACACAAATGGTAATTTAAGCTTTTCTATCTACAAGTTATTTTCAGTAGAGATGATAATGAAGGGACCAATTAGAAAGACACATACATGAGAAATCTATAGACAAAGTCTGTTGGTGCAAAAGACATGCTTGCATGGCAATATGCGTCACCACACACGATACCAAGTGCATCATGAAACAGCAAGTCAGGAAGGAAGTTCAATCTAGAAAATGGTTGAAGAAGGAAGTGGTCTGTGCCTAATGCAACAATAGCAGTGAGCTGAAAAAGTTGGTCCTTAATAATAGAAACTTCTATTTTAGCAAATAGAAGGCGTACCTAACCATTAGCTCAGGCCCTCTCCTGGGTGCACAACCTATTGATAAAATTATTGCTTTCTCCTGAGGAGATCTGACAAAAAAAAATCAAGAAATAGGCAATAAAGTACTTGCAACAAAAAAGTTGCATTTGGGTATCATCATCATTTCCATTTGAATTTCATTGGGTGCTACTTCTTTGCAAATTTCCAGACTCACGACCTTATAAATACCTACCAGTTGCGAAACAATTGGACTTGTAATAAGCGGTTTTTGTCAAGGGTTCAACCTGTAATACAAAATCTACTGAATCTCAAGGCCATACACCTAGCCATAAAGAATGCAATGATGGTGATTAAACCTGAAAATATTACAGCTTAATACTCCTATATTTAAAAACTTGCAAATCTGTGAATAGCATGTAGTACACTCATTTGTTTAAAAAAAACGAGCTTTAAATGATGAATCATTTCAATGAGCAAAACTTCCCAGATTAACAGCCTTTTATGAAAATAAAGCCCATTTTGCAATTAACTGCAGAAAGAGTGTAGAATGAACTCTAATTCCTCTTGTATTAATATATGTACATCATTTACTATACCTAGAAATACTATGGAAATAAACTCTGTTCTAGGTTTAACTTTCCTAATTGCATAACAGCATGCATTAAAATAGAAAACAATGCAGCATGATTGAGACCTGTGCATTCAGAGATAACACTTGAATAAATGAGACAGAGCCTCCCGATTCTTACAAGACTCACGAAATAAATCATCACAAGCAGTTTACCCTAAACAACGCTTAGAATCTACATAAGGAATCAGGTAAAAATACAAAGAAGAAAAAATTTCGAGCTCCAAATTATCTCAACTCAAAACACATAAAAATAATGAAGCTCATTCACTTCCGGGTTAATATTGAATTTAGCGCATCAACAATTTTCTAAATTTCAATTCTATATTTAGGTAATAAATGACACTTTAAAATGTTTAACCGGAATGACATTTTCCTCGCAAATACTTTTTGAAATATTTAACTTTAAAGTTATAGAAATGTCATAAAAACAATTCAACAAACGGACGTGTAAATAAGTCTAAATACAGTATTGATGCAGCAATAGGTGAGGTTAGGTAAAGTTAGGCTAGTTAAATAGAATAACCTAAATATACTTAAAATAGCTTGAATTAACCATATGAAGACCGATTTTTTTTGCACCAAAAACCTGCGCGTGTTCCGCATCCACCTTTCACCGGAGGAGCTATTTCAAAACTGCCGTTAATGCTATTCTTACTTGAACGTTATTAATGCTATCTTGAAAACTAAGCATTTGCAAATACGATATCATTCATGTAAAACATCTTAAAATGTCCCCCTAACCTAAACATACGGAAATAAATTCGAAATCGCTGACGCGCTAAACTCAATACTGACTGAATTCTGTTTATGAACCAAAAATATTTGCGCCAGAAAAATTGTTAGAATCATTCAACAAAATGTAACAAATCTTAAGGAAAGAGACATTGCACATCTAATAAACAAATTCTCAACTAATATAGCGTAAAACACCTGGAACACCCTTCATATAACTAAATACAAAAAATTTGAAATGAGCTTGAGCCCGCCTACCGATGAGGAAGATATAGGGTAGAGTCCCCCTTTAAAAAAAAATTTTATTATTGAATCCATAGTACTGAAATTTGGTATACAGATAGGAAATGCAATTTAGAATTATTTTTTATTCGTGAAAAAATGCGATTTTCCCCATAGAAAACGAGATATTCATAGAAAATGAGATTTTGGGGGGGTTTTCAAAATGTATCTCTTCCTACAGTTTTTGAGCTACAGTGATGATTTTAGTGTCATTGTATGCGGAAATACTTGTAAATTTCAAAAATTAACTTGGCATTCTCCAAACCTCAGTTTGTAGTTCAAAAAATTCAAAAATTCAAAAAAAGGCATTTTTTCTTAAAATTTCAAATTTTATGACGTCAAAACTTTCGATCGGAAATGAACTTCCGAATAGCTTTTCAGTTTTTGAAATGCCCACGTATTTCCGCATCCAATGACACCAAAATCATCACTGTAGCTCAAAAACTGTAGGAGGAGATACATTTTGAAGCCCAACATTCCGATCCTCCAAAATAAGGCAAAACAGGTAAACAAAGATATATAAACAATTTTAATTCTTTAATTATTTTTTATTGGGTCAGCTAGGACCCTTGAAATCATTATACAGTAAAAAAGAGACATAGAAGAAGGCATAGCCACGTCAAGCCGTGAAGAAAGAGCCAAGGGGGAGGTGTAACATGATAAAATATCACTTCCCCCTCCCCTCCCCCCCATACTTCAAACCCCCGTAGTGGGCGAACCAATGAACGTACGAACTTCATTTTTTCACAGGATGTACCTGACATCTTATCCTTCCTTTTTTAGCTAAAAACCCAATATCTCCAGAAAATTCGACATTTTGGGGGTACTCTTCCTTAAGGGGGTCCTCCGGAATGAAAATTTTTTTGATCCGATTGGTCTGAAACTTGGTGAGTATATGTAGTTTTGCAAGACAAACATATTTGAACTTGAAATTTTTTGATTTAGGCTTTAGTTTTTCCGAAAAATTTGAAAAATGGTTTTTTTGTGTCATTTTTATGCATATTTCAAATGAATAGAAGTCATTGAGTTTTTATGCTAGAACAAATTCAAAAACAGTTTTGGAATCCTTGAAACATTTCTAACAAAGATATATTCGGGGATTTTGCATTTTTTTTAATTTTTTTTACATGCGAAAATTTACCAATAAATAAAAAAAAACGAAATTTTGGGATTTGAACTATTATAAAAAAAATGAAATGTAAAAATGGAAAAAAGGGGAATATAACTTTGTTAGAAATGTTCCAAGGATTCCGAAACTGTCTTTGTTTACTTCCTAGCATAAAAACTCATTGACTTCTATTCTTTTGAATTTTGAAAGTAAGTAACTTTACAGTATAGGGAAAAACTAAATTTTTTGTTTTAGTGTGATATAATGGAAAATTTGTGTAATTGAATGCTGTTTTCATTTTTATTTGGATAATCTCCATGCATAACATCATATTCAAACTGTGAATTGTAATTTACAAAAAAGAAAAAAATTAAAAATTTTTAACTTATTTCATGAAAATTATGAAACTTTTTGTTTTCAGTTTGATTCCTATGAAATTTGACTATTATATGTAACTTTCGAAAAGAAACACAATTTCCTCTATACATTTTTTTGATTCAGGTCTTAGTTTTTGAAAAAATTTGACATATTGGTTTTTAGTCCACTGGTATCGATATTTCGAAAGAATAGAACTCATTGAGTTTTTATGCTAGAACGAAAACAGAGACAGTTTTAGAATTCTTGAAACATATTTAACAAAAGTACATTCGCAAATTTTCCATTTCTACTTTTGTTTTCTTCTTATATGGGGTCGAAATGGGCTCGAAAATTTAGGATTTTGGTCCCCTTACCCCCCCTGGGGAGGGGATCTATTATCCGTAGCGCCATAAAATTTTAGTACCGAATAGTCCATCACCTAAGGGTTCTTTTCCAACAATAAAATGAAAAATGACCATCGGAGAGAAAAGGGGCCCCGGAGGACCCCCTTAAAATGAATCACTGTCAACACAAAATGCTCAATATTCCATAGAACTCATTTTACAATAAAAGATTAATTATCTCGAGTTTATTTCATTTAATGTTAAGTTCACAACTTATCAAACATAGAGAGAAAGAAATCACAATAACAATCACGGCCTGTCAAGTCCAGCAATGCCAGTTAAAACTACGCCGCCGGCATACTCACGCTATGCGGTGACTCAGTGATCGCGAGTCATCAACGAGTGCTTTTAGTAAATTTTTAGGGTAATTTGAATTACGGACAATAAAAGTCACATAATAGAAACAGTTTTTTGGAAGAGTACAGAATACTAAGTGAAAAAATAAGGCATATATTTACATGTGTATGCAAAAATGTAAGAATGTATTAGATTTTGCCTTTATGTTCTTCGATTCTAATTCAATCTGGCAAGACTAGGGTAATTTTCAGATGAACTTCGATTGGTCTCCGATGATCCTCGATTGGTCTCCGACTTACACGGGCAAGCCGCAACCCTAGTGAATGCCTTCTCGATATTTTCAACACATTTCGTTAACGATGAAGTTTTCGTTTTAAATGAATTATGAATAAAAATTTATCTTTAGTTCTTTTTTGAAGGGTGCTGAAATATGTGACGTGAGTCTAAAACAAACGCAACGACTCAATTCATTTTTATTGTTACCGTTTGGTGACTGTGCTAAAATATACTACTTCTGAAAGTTAATTTATAAAGAAAAATCAAACTAACAACCTTTTATGACAGGAAAGACCTAGCTATAACATTGATCGTGAAATAAAGTAAATTTACCGCTTTAACTCCTGCTTGATTAATCAAACAAATTCAGCTGATGTGTAGCATTTAGTTGAAGAATGATGTAAAACCATACCCATGACAATGGTAAGCGCATAAATATACGTAAGTGAATGTGCCAATCTTTTTCATTCTACAGCATAGTAACACGTTCATAACCTATGTTGTGAACATTTTTGGAGAAGAATAAATATTAAGTTAAATATGTGTATTCAGTGACTCCGTGGTGTGAGGATGAGTGTGGCGCCCGCTCCGAAACAAAGTACCTATTGTTAGAAAGAACGTACCTCTAACCTAAATGGGTACCCACTCTCGTCCTGAGTATTCAAATGTGATTTAAATACTTCATATATAAAAAAATCAAACTACGAGTATAATATTCCCTCAAAAGTGTGAGAGTATTCAACAATCGTTTACACAACGACCGAACTTCCTCAATCTTCAAGATGGCTAACAAACGACGCAGTACCAACAACAGCAGCAACAACAGCATCGAGTTTCAACCGAAGTTTGGTCAATACCCTGATGTGTCTAGCCTAACGAAAGACGGTAAAGAAGTGGTTTCTGTCCTTATAAAATACTTCGATTCAGTGATGACAAAATTTAATAGTGATATTGTTCAAATGCAAAATGAAATAAGTCACCTTAAAACGCTATTTGAAGCAAAAGAAGCGGAACACAAAAAAATTCTCGAAGAACAGAACGAGAAAATAGATACCTTAACCTCCCGCCTCGACCAGTTGGAAAAAATGATCAGCGCCGAGACATTGAAGACAAAAAATGTACTCTCGTCATTTCTGGAAGGGAAATACCGCAATCTCACGCAGGCGAAATCTGTAAGGATACAGTCTGCCAGCTCCTGAAGGACAAGATCAACATTGACCTCTGCGACACTGACATCACGTCAGCTACAAGAATGGAGAAAAAAACAGTAACTGGGAACGTAGATCAAAGAAACATTGCATTTGAACTAAAACATTATAACAAAAAACGTGACATTCTCAACGCCTGCCGAGAAAAGAAACCGCAGTTCTTCTTCATAAATGAATACCTCATACCTTCACGAGCTAACGTCATGTACATTCTGAGGATGGCCAAAAGGAAATTCCCGGATAAAGTTGGAATACCAAGAACACAGGATGGAAACATTTTCATATTTAACCCCGGAAACCAAGATTCAAGACGCCGCGAGATCAACACGCCAGATGACCTCGAGCAATACCTGATGCAACAACTTATCATCGAAGCAGGTCATGGGTGACCAGACTAGGTGATCCCCTAAATTAGATATGTCAGTTTCGTGTTAATTTAACCTCAATTAGGTATCATGTCAGTTTAAACTCAACTTGATGTTAGTCTAACCTGAATCTATTCAAATGTATAACAGATGTGTTTGTTAACATTTATGACAGCTATGTGTGAACTTTTGAAACAACGCAATCAGCAATTTTTCACCTCCCAATGTTACTGTGAATTTTTTCTTATTTTACCACTAAAGTTATTATTACGCGTAAACCATATTAGCTGATTATATCATTGTCGTTATAATCTTTAAAACTTATTACCTGTTGTATGTGAACTTGTAAAAACGCCTTCATGCGGCAATCTGTTTACATCAATGTTGTGATATTGACCTCCAATATTATTCGCTCGTGGACTGAGTTTATGTGTACTCACGTAATCGCACTAGATTTTTTTATACTCTATTCTCTCGTACTTCATAAGCTAGTTTTTTAGACAGGAATATCCCTTAAAGCTTGACTCTGTATTTCGTTTTTAAGCTCTATAGTACCTACTTCCTACTGTTTACTCATTATAAATGACTGATCACCCTGAGATATTTGAGGAAAGCGACCCAGATCTCAATCATTTGAACAGAATATATCCAAACCTAAACGACTCTCAAGAGTGTAGGTATACTAATATATCAAAATTCAACGAAACTATACGAATAACTGACCGAGATTTCTCACTCCTGTGTTGGAACTGTAGGTCACTCTATCCAAAATTGGAAGAGATACAATGTACTATTACTGAAAAATATAACCTAGACGTGATTAGCTTCACCGAAAGCTGGCTAGATGACTCGACTAAAAACATGATTCGATTTGAAAATTATCATAGTTACCATTCGCTAAGAAAAAAACAGCGGGGCGGAGGCATCAGCACATATATATCTAACCACATAGACT
The DNA here is from genome assembly GCA_030386875.1 of Morinoia aosen. Taxonomy (NCBI): domain Eukaryota; kingdom Metazoa; phylum Arthropoda; class Malacostraca; order Amphipoda; family Talitridae; genus Morinoia; species Morinoia aosen. The sequence continues at coordinate 41,543,372 of CM059578.1, read as the reverse complement.
CGAGAACCATAGCAAGTGCAACAATGAATCAGGATCATATAGAATCACTCTTCGTGGAACTGTCTAGAAATGGTAAGCGCATTGTGCTTGGAACGGTGTATAGGCCTCCTACAGCCTGTCCTATATCCTTCCTGAATGAGCTGAATCGTATTATTTCTCAGTTCAACGGGCCCTTACACAATGACATAATAATATGCGGTGACTTCAATTATGATCTACTGAAACATGAGAGCTATGAACCAATCTCTAATTTCCTAACAACCTTTCAGTCTCAATCCTTCCTTCCGATCATTACAAAGCCTACACGAATAACCTCAGAGTGTGCTACGCTGCTTGACAATATCTTTACGACAGACCCAAGTGATTTTCTTGCTGGAATAATTCCTTCTGACTTATCAGATCACTTCCAAGTTTTTCTTACTAAGAAAAATGTCGATATTGCTTGCACCAAGGCACGGGCTGAAACTTACTCATATCGTAAAATAAACTAATCAAATCTTGAAGAAATGCGCACCGTTCTAGAAGAATCAATGCCTACATTGCACATCTCTCAACAAAATAATAATGCTACGAGCATTGATGAAGCAGTAGTAAAGTTGACTGAAACTATAATGACCGCATACAATCAGTGTTGCCCAATTGTAACTCGTAGAGTTACCCCGAAAAATAAACAAAAGCCCTGGATTACCAGAGACATCGTAATAAATATAAAGAAACGTCAAGCGTACCTAGCCCTCCTTTGCGAAGGGCGAATATCTAGAGAAACATATAACCGATTCAGAAACTATGAAACAAACCAGATAAGAACATCAAAAAAGAACTACTTTACGCTCAAGTTTTCTCAATTCAAAACTGACGTTAAAAAGACTTGGCATCTCCTTAACTCTTGCTGTAAACCGAATAATGCCGATAAAAAGAAAATTGAATATGTCATTCAAGATAATGTGAAATACCATGAGAAGAAAGAAATTGCTAATCTCTTTAACAACTTCTTCGTAAACGTAGGGCAAACTATAGCTGATGGGATTCCAAGTGAACCTACTGATCACCTGGAATTTATGGATCATATTCGAGAACTCAACTCCTTTTTCTTTACGCCTACGAACTCCTCCGATGTAATTACGTGCATAAACATCATGAAAAATAAATCGAGTGGGCTACAAACGTTTCCGACTAAAGTACTTAAAGTTATTGCTGACATTGTAGCCCCGCTGATATCAAATATTATTAACCAGTCTTTCTCACTAGGCACTTTCCCGAACTCCCTCAAAGTTGCTAGAGTAACCCCTATCTTTAAAAGTGATGAAAAAACCTGTGTAAACAATTATCGACCTATCTCCGTACTACCAATTATCAGTAAAGTATTCGAAAACATTGTGTATATAAAATTGTACTCTTATTTTGAACAAAAATCATTTCTTTACGATAAACAATACGGCTTTCGCTCTAAAAAATCAACAACACAGGCTATATTAAATTATTTACAATTCCTCTATTCTAATATAGATGAAGGAAAGCCTGTCTTCTCTGTATTTCTTGACTTTCGAAAAGCATTCGATTGTGTGGACCATAAAATACTACTCTCGAAACTACACTGTTATGGCATTCGAGGGATTGCCCATCATTGGTTCAGATCATACCTAACAAATCGGAAGCAATACGTTGTCATTGACGACGCAAAATCAGACCCACAGACAATTAGCCATGGAGTTCCACAAGGATCTGTTCTTGGGCCTCTCCTGTTTCTGATTTTTATCAATGATATTGTAAAATCTACATCATTCTTCAAATTCATACTTTTTGCCGATGACAGTACGCTTTCTGCGGTCCTTCCGAACCAAAATCCGGCTATGATTGTGGAAAGTATAAATAATGAACTTCATAAGGTTTCATCGTGGCTCAAAGCTAATAAAATAAGCCTTAATATCGATAAAACAAATTATATTACATACTCATACAAGAAAGATGTATCTCTCCCACACATTAAAATTGGCGAAGGTGAAATCGAAGAAACCAACTCATGTAAGTTTCTATGCATCATAGTAAATAAACATCTGACCTTCAAAGAGCACATCACTCATATTAGTTCTAAATTATCAAAATCCATCGGAATCCTAAATAAAGTTAGAAATTTTCTGCCTGAAACAGCTTTACAAATGCTCTACCGAACGCTTATTTCTCCATACTTGTAATACGGAATAGAAGCATGGCACGGAACTGATAAAACAAAAACCAACAAAATTTTTACTCTGCAGAAAAGAGCTGTCAGAGCGGTAAAGAACCTAGAATATAATGCTCACACAAATGATTCTTTAAAAAATTTACAAATACTAAACTTTCGGATCTCTACAAAACCTCCATCTCCCAGTCGGAAATTTTGGTTGTATTTTTGGTAGAATATAGACGTCTATGTGAGATTAAGGTCGATCATGGTTAGTGAACCAAGTTGGTATAACTGTCAACCAAAATCTACCGTTAATTTTGGTTTATTTTGGTCGATGTTGGCTGGGACACTTATGGTGGTTTAAGGTTTGTCAGGAAGGCAAGGACGATGGTAGGCTATAGATGTTCTACGACCATAAATGGTAGAGCATAGACGAGCAATTTTAATACGGAACGCGCCGCAAACGTCAAGAATTTTCAAGTTTATTCACGGTATAGGAAATTATAATCTACTAATTTGCCAATATTTAGTTTTAAGAATACTCTATTATTCCACATGTTATTCATTACTCAATAACACTGAATAATTTTGAATACAGGTAATATTAATTGGGTGTCTCAATATAGTTTACACATATTTGGGAATATATATGTATATATATATATACATATAAAAAAATCAAAAGTCTCTCAACATGAAGTTAAAGGAAGTTTTAAGTATCCGATATAGCAAATTTTCTTGTACAACGTTGAAACGCATTCGTTTTTAATCCGAATATGCCGTTCCAAACTCGTTTCAAACTGACTATTACAAGCTTGCAAGTTGCCAACGATGTGAATCATAAACGGAATACGAGTTTAGCACTTGTTCGATTCAATTAACTCCTCAAGTTTAATTAGCTATGTATTGTAGTATTTTGTAGCACCCAAATTATTTCACGCAGTTCTATTGAAAGATTTTAGCTGTATTTCAAAATTTTCTAGGACAATTACTTGCTGCATAGCTCAAGCGCGTATCAATTTGCTGCATTGGTAGGCTGATGTTAAGCAACTACCTGGTTTATTAAGAAGTATTAATTCATTCTGCCAAATATGGTTTTTAAGCATCATTTTAAAATATTAGAATCGAAGTAGCAGGTTGATCTTAAAAGCTATGAGGCCGTACATCGTAATAATTTCTTATAGCTTATCGCAACGCGATACTCGCACCTCTGGCACCGACAAACGATTACCGGCAGTGCTGCTGCCTGCAGCGGGCTCAGTTTGAATGCACACATTGCGCGATCTGTATCTGTCCTCATTTCAAGTTCAGTTCAAGCTCAAGTGATCGAGCGTCAGTTCAAGTTCAAGTGATCGAGTGTGAAGACAGTTGTTTTCAATTTAACAAAACAATGGGAAAAAGAAAAAATTTATTCGATTTATCTCAGAAACAGAAGCGGCGACGTGTGAAAAAATCATAGAAATGTCCTTATCAGGGACTGTGAGGAACAGTGACGACGTACAAACTTCTAGTGAATGTGAGAGGTCTGGGAAAGATGACAACAATAATTGTACTGCCACTGTAGTGAGTGGTATGAAAAGCTTCATTTCATTAGCAGAAACGTCCTGCAGTGAACCCTCTAAACCGAACATCCAGGTGAACACATCTAGTGCAAGTGATGAATCGAATGATTTATTTGAAAATATCCAAGGAAGCACAAGGCCTAAACAAGCTGCCAATGTGTGCACTATCGCTTGCACCAATTTTCTGCGATCTAACTTAGAGAACTGGTTAAACGCAGAAAAACAAGTTCCTCATGCAGCGGTTGATAGATTATTAACTATGCTAGCTCCTAGATATCCAGGCTTGCCTGTTTCAGCAAAATCATTAGTTCAAAAAGAAAATGAGTTTCATACAAAAGATATGGGAGATGGTGAGTTTGCCTATTTTCCAAACTGGCGGATACAGTTAGAAGAATATATCTTAAACTCTCCCACAGATTTGAATCAATGTAAAATTATTCACATAAAAATAAATATTGATGGATTGCCGTTATGTAATGGTTCCATCAGGTATAATTCTTATCCTATCCTTCTGCAAGTATTGGAAATTCCCAGCCACATATTCTGTGCAGCAATATTTTGTACAAATAAAATATCTCTGTGTCACATGCCTCCAACTAAAGAATATTTAGAGCAGTTTTTGCTTGATTTTGTTACTCTGCAACAATCTCTTGGAGCTAAAGGTTTCACAGTAAAGCTGGGGCCACTTGTATGTGACGCCCCAATAAGAGCAACACTAGAAGGAGTAGTCAGCCGCAGCGGTTATTCCAGCTGTGAGCGCTGCATTCAACGTGGCCAGTACCATGATCGAACGGTTGTCTTCCCTGAAATCAACTGTGTTGAAAGAACAGATGACAGTTTTTTACAGCGCATAGATGAAAATCATCACAAGTCGCCTCTAAAGTCTCCATTAGAAGAATTTGGATGCAACATGGTTAGCGACTTCATCATTGATTATATGCACTGCTGCCTTTTGGGCACAATGAAAAGATTTTTGAGCAGGCTTAAGATCAGCAGAGCCAATCAGAAAAAAATGCATATGGATACACGAGCAAAAATCAAATTCAATGAGAAGTTGGATCAGTGTTCTATGTATTTGCCAGATGAGTTTTCCAGAAAATTAGAAGGTGGGATTGAAAAAATGGTGCATTGGAAGGCTACAGAATTTCGTACATTTTTATTATACATAGGAACACTTGTTTTGTGCAGCTCTAAGGTTGTGAGTAAGGATGTCTACATACCTTTTTGCATTTTTCACTGGCAATGAAACTTTTGCTAACAAAAGAACAAGAAAATAATTTGGAAACAATTGAAAATCTTCTTCATATATTTATTGAAAAATCAGCTGGCTTATTTGGAAAAGGTTTCATCTCCTACAACGTTCACTCTATGGCCCATCTTTCACAAGATTACCTTAAATATGGAAATCTTGATAACATCTCTTGCTTTCCCTTTGAAACATTTTTAGGGACCCATGTTAAAGCTGCAGTGAGGTCTGGATATAAACCCCTGATTCAAATCTGTAAACACGTGGTCTATACTAATGCACACTGGAAAAGTGAGACAAAGCAAAAATTTGCAACCAAATGCAAAATTGTGAACAAAGAGTGCTGTGAAAGTACACAAAATAGAAGGTGCTAAAAAAATTGCTTATGAAAAATAATTCTTGTCTGAAAATAAGGTCTTACTCTGAAAAAAACAGTTGTGTTCAGCTTGCAGATGGAAAAATTGCATTGGTTATTGAAATTCATGAGCGCGACAGTGAAATAAAAATACTCGTGTCACATTTCTTACAAAAATTAGATTTCTTCACGGACCCTTTTCCATCATCAAAAGTAGGGGTTTACAAAGTTTCTGATTTAACAAGTCTCAGAACTTGGATGCCTTTCAAAGATGTGTCAAAAATGATAATATTCCCTTATAAAGAGTCATATGTTGCGCAGGTGCTGTCTCCATCATTAGCTGATAGCTAAATTTAGTCATTGCCATTATTCCATCTTGAAATAGGTAGGTAGCTACAATGATTGAACTTGAAAATGCAAAAAAATTTATTGCAGTAAAATTTAGTGACAAGACTCATGAAGTTGTGCCAAAGATTTGGCTCCAAGAAACCAAGAACAAAACAAAATGCTTGTGGCCTGCTGATAATGACTTCAATAAAGTTCGAGAGCGGGCATCCAAAGGACTGCCTGCTGCGGATGACTGGAAATCAGTCTCAGTTAAATTACTGGCGCATTCAAGTAAGTCTTCTATATTTAGCTATTATGTATAATTTTTCACATAAATAAGTATCTTGGATCAATGTCAATAACTGCAACTTCTGAGTCTTTGCTACTTGCTGCCAGAATTGCATTAGAAGTTCAAATTTGTTTAAAATATTCAGTTGAGTACAAACTACAATAAGCAAGTAAACCTACACTAGCTTAACATTGTGAGATAGGCAAATGCAACAATTATTCTACTGTCATGTATCAGTTAGGCTACCAGCGCACATTTTTGTCTGCCTAATAGAAATACGTGGTGCCTGATAGCAAAATATATTTCTTCTGCCTAATAGCAAAATTTATGCAGTGATTTCTTGCAATTAAATTCTCCATACTTTTTGTCAGATATAGAGACTTTTTATGTGGAAATATTCTGAGTTTTACTTTAAGATACTAGGCAACTGTGCCAGTAACATACAATTTTTACTGTTAAAAAAGTTTTATTTTTTTTTCGTTTTTCTTTAGTTATTGCTTTTTGTTCATTTTCAGATAATCTTGTTTTAATTTCTAGTTTCAAATTGAAAAAGTTCAAAACTATATCATTGAAAATTAACCTACATAATAGCTATTTCTAATTAGAGGGCAAAATGAGACTCACCACTATTTTGAGTCTTGATCTACAAAGACTAAGCATGCATTTAAAGGTTATATCGCCAGTGTATCACTATTTCAATGGTTATTTAATAAGTTGATTTGTTCCAGTAAACTATATGGGAACATATCTTGTGCACAGACACAGATATATATATATATATATATATATATACATATATATATATATATATATATATATATATATATACATATATATGTTCCACATTTGTTTCTTCCCTATGTAATGGTCCCATTTCTTCTTGAGGATAGCCTTGCGGGAGTTAGGGAAGCTCAAACTAGGTGCATCATAATAATAATTATGGTGATTTACACCAACTAACATATGCAGCTAAAGATTTTTCTTTTTTCAGAATCATTTTCAGGCTGTGAGAAAAAACTTTACGTAGCTTCAGAAACGGATGGCTATACGAACACGGATGTGGAGGGATGCCCAAGACGTATCAACATTACTGCGTCACTCCTTCCTCGCTGTAATGCCATGTCTGCTCCGGAGAGGTAGGTAGTTGATAATCATTTACCTTGCTTGTGTCAATTCACACTGGTTGCAATGCTATCATATTTTTTAGTCTCGTATGAGATTATTTCTCGAGTTCTAATGAATTTGGCATTAGGCTCCTATTTGAATACCTTATGATTTGTTAGCATGCAAAAAATTTTTTACATCATTGAGTTATTGCATCACAGAAGCAAGTCATTGTTAGCTTGTGTATTGTTAAGACTAATCTTTTAATAGGTCTGTTCCGTAATAGTCTCATTGGTATGACTATTTTACAAGATATATTTCAATAAATGCATCAGACTAGCTGCTTTCTAATGCTGAAGGTAGTACATAACTCTTGTCCACATATAAATCAACACTGATCAATTTGGCAGTGGACTGGTGAATTGGAAAAACTATATGAAATAATAGTAGTTCAAAAATGTCAAATATGTTCCACTCTCTGCTTTTTAAAGCAAACATTGTTGAATCTCTGTAATTTTCCATCAAAGTTAATTTGGTACATTGTTTTTTTTTACATTTCTGCCGTGACCTTTATTGCCTTGTGTGCTTCCAGGGAAGTAAAAATACGTTATAAGTAATTTGCCTTTAATTCCATTGTGTTTTAATTGCAGTTCACTGGCTTCCTCAGTTCCGGAATTAACAAGTGATATTGTCAACATTAAGAAAAGTTTGCAAGTGATTACGAAAACAGTGGACATGGCTCTCGTCATGCTCCAGGAGGAACGCATCAATCGAGAATCTACTCAGCAGCAGCAGTTGGCTCGTGAGAGTGGAATACCTCCATCAGCTGATACTGATGAAGAACTAGAAGTTTTACTTCAGAATCCAGGACTCGTAAGTTAATTCAACTGCAGAACAGTTTATAACAGCATATATTAAAAGTGAAATTCATATTTTATCCCTTCTCAAGAATAGCAAAGTAGAGTGAATGTTGCCATTGTGACGTAAAAATATTGGTCTTCTGTAGACTTATTGATGATCTAATATAGCGTAATGAGACCATTTAAGCTAATTTAATATAGTTATTGTCCAATAGAATTTTTCAACGGATTATTATGAAACATTTCGTTTCTGTGTCATTCTCAGTACAATTTTGTACTATAAATTCGTAAACAATTTACTCGTTTATATTCAGCCAAAGTAGTAGCTATGTAGTGGTATTCATTCCATTTCCTCATTGATTATGCTAAATCTTCTAGTTTAGTGATAACATCAACCGTATTTAATTGAAAACTACACAAAAGGAATTACAAATGATAGACACTAATTTATTTGTTTGTGTTAATTTCAGCCTGATGCTTTGAACGCGCTCGAAGGCAGGTCATCAGTTGACACTGTGCGGCGCCTCATTAGGAGGCTGATGACTAAAAAACTGGCAGCTTCCTTTAGCTGGACCGGATTGGGACCGCACAGGAAGGCTACAAAAAAAAGCTTCAGAGAACATCAAGCTGGAAAATGTTGTTATGGTATGACCGTATGAAAAATCTCATCAGGTTTATAATTTTATATAGTTTTATCATTTACAAAACATGGAATTTGCCTTGTAACTGATCGAACAGTCGTTGATGAAAAGGATTAAGATAGGTTATTTATGACTTTTAACGATTTTAAAACTTTTATTCGAGTTGGAGAACCAGAAAACCATTCTCTTGGTCCGTCTTAGTGTTCTCAGGTTTCAGACAATCTATCACTACAATGTAAACTATGAGCCCTATGTAAATTTTAGTCTAGATTCACGAACTTCATCAATGTTATTGTCCAGGCAATGTCATATCTGTTTCGAAGTTGATGTGTGCCATGATAATAGTTTCATTAATGTTGGCACACGACGGCATTAACATTAACGGTATCAATACACTGGTTTCGTTTTGATCCAACCGATCAGCACTTTCATAATCTCTCTAATTTCATCAGATGCCTGGAAAGTAATCCATCCGCGTCTGGCTGTCAACAACTTCTCCAGTGCTGTTGTCGCTGTACTCAAATCTGTCCCCGACTGGGATGGTGGTCGATCGCGCTCCACATCAATGAGGAACATAACGTAAGTATTAATATTTTGCGTTGCGAACATAGCAATTATATCGAATTTTGATGTGAATAAAGTGTTATGGATATTGGCCATAATACATTTCACTTTGTGCAGTCTTCAATACTATAAAATATTATCTACAATTGCTGGACCTCAGATAATTTCATGAATTAATGGAGGAACAGTTATTAGTGCACTGACTCAAGAGGCCTGTGAATTAATGAAGCAAGTAGTTATTGTCTGGTGAAAATATTAGGTGAATACCTTCTTTCATTTACATTCGTGCCCAACCCGTGGTGAACGCAAGTAATTCGTTGGTAGCTACTCTGATAAGCTCATGTCCCAGTAGGTGATGTTACTCTTTTAGTCAATGTAACAGTCATACTTAAATCAAAAATCTTTCTTCCCCTTACCAAATCAATTACACAGTTATTTGCTTCATCACACGTCTTTCCCACACTAAGTTCCTTCGACACAGTCTATCCAAGCAGTTGGAGGTCTCCTACTTCTGTTTCTTCTTGACTCTGATAATGTAAGTTTCTTCACCAACATCTGATCCTTCATTCTCACCACATGACAGAAACATCTCAACATTCAACTTTATTCTCTCGCCCTACCGACATTCCAACCACTGCCGCTTTATGTCTGACTTAATTTCTGGGTTGATCAAAATCGTACCAAACCTGCTTCTCAGACCTTACATTTCAAACCCTTTCAATATTTCGCTCTCTATTGCTCTAAAATTCCATGTGTCACATGCATAGCCAGCACAGCTGGAACACAGGCTTCTAGTTGTGACATTTTTTTCAGCGGAGATGTGCTTGGGTCAGCAACAGCACTGGCGGGTCCATCATCTGCTACTTCGGCAAGCTTTCAGGAAGAGGAGGAGGCTTAACCCTTTCACTGCGGGCGCAATGCGGTGGTACTGAGCGCGCGCTTCGAGGCCCACTGTGCACCGACGTGACGACAGCGCTGCGCAACCCGTGATGTCCCTTGATATCGAGAGCTCACCAAGCATATAAAATGTGGTGCTAGTTTTTTGTACCACTTGATAGTTTTTCTACTTATTGTGTGGTAGTGCAGCATTTGGTCCGTCTTATCTACAAAGCCCATGTTCAAATTATAGTCGTCTATGCAACTTGGAATTTGAACACAAACACGGCCTTCTTTCGATCTTCGAGTAACTGTGGTTTCTGCATTCCAATGGACATTAGACGGCATAAACACATCTCGTTTATCACTGTAAACTAGTGCAAGAAGAAGATCACTGCTTTCGAATGCTTTTTTTTTTGTTCTTTCGCTAATTTTATATTTCAGATGATACGCCAACTATATTTTTTCTGATTATTCCAGTAGCATTTGTTTTATGTTCTTTGATGAACTGGTACAGTTTACGAAACCTGTAATAATAACCAGTGAATATGTGGTGTCCTTTTCTCAAAGTACTTTCCCATAATGTTGAAAGGGGTCTCTGTTTGGAAATATCAACTTTTTTGTTCATCGCCCCAGTGCATATTTTTGTGTTCAGAGTTTCGCCATTTGCGTCAACTAGTTTGAAAATGTTTACCGGAGATTACGGTCGATTACAGCGGAATTCGTGTATGCATGGTGACTTGAATTTGAAATTAGAAGCTACGATAGCCTACTTCGTATAAATAAATAATCTTATAATCTGCATAAAACCTCAACTCATGGTATTTCATTCAATTCCCAAAGTCAATTTTTTGTTTACGTTAAAAGAGAGGTTGTTGAATGTTTTAGGTTTATGTTTAAGATGTTTAAGATTAATTATATCTTGAATCCTCTTGTGTGCTCAAGACGTTCATTGGATGTCTCCGGGATGTTTATTTTTTGTGAGCAATTATGGCGCTTGATATTCTTCTAGTCTTACATATCTGGCTAAATGATTTATTTGTTGAAACGCGTATGAAAGTATTTTCTTATTACAATATTGAAAATATTCGGTCTTTTTTCGACACTTCTTGTAGATAAACATGGGGTTAAAAGAATAAATTATTCATGCAAAATCAATAGTCTGTCTTTCTAAACATACCAACCATAATCTCACAATAACTATAATTTCATGCCATATATAACATATGCAACTAATTTCAATCTTAATGATTTCGTCCGTGCGACCTTTACCATTGAAACAGTCACATTTAACTATTTACAACTACTGATGGAACTATACGAACTACAAAGGTCAACCTTTTTCATTTTTTTTTCATTTTATATTACTTTGACGAACTTGATTTAAGCTAATATCACTGACCATACAATAGCGTCAAGCGGTCGATAATTTGTCTCTTCAACCCCTCGACGCTACCGTATGGTCTCTAATATTGGCTCTTCAAGTCCTCCAGAGTGATGCATAGTGAAAAAAAAGATTGGAAATATTTGATTTTGTAGTTGAGTTCTATCAGTAATTGTGAACAGTTGATTTTGGCTGTTGTAATGGTAGATCATGGTTGCGCGTTCGAAATCTATATGGTTGTAATTAGTCGAATATGGTTGAATGTAGTATGAAATTATGGTTGTAGTTAGTCTCATATGGTAGATTATGGTATGAAATTAGGGTTGTAATTAGTCGCATATGGTATGACATGGTTGTGATTGGTCGCACATGGTATAATATGGTATGATATTATGGTTCTGAATTGGTAGCATATGGTCGAATATGGTATGAAATTATGGTTGCTATGGTCGAAGATTCGGGACATATCCACACCATAATGTACCCCATAAAGGTAGGACATGGCAGATATTTCGCCGATAAAACACCGATTATCTCGACCATAATCATCGATGATGCATACCATAATTTCCGACTGGGCTGTAATTTCATTTACAAAACATCAAGAAATGACGGCGACAATAGCCTAAGACAATTATTGACTGCGCAAACTGGTCATCACGACCATTTAACCCGAAATAGAAGTAAATTCATGCTTCCTTTTTATTCGAAGGCCCGGTCGCAACACAGTATCCTCTTCGTTGGAACCAAAACTTGGAACTCTATACCTGCGGAGATCCGTAAATGTAATTCGTACTGAGTATTCAAAAGACATCTTGAGTCTCACTTCCTATCAGAATACTAGTCGTGTAAGATCACCATGTCAAATCTTGCCCCCTACATGTAACTAATGATAATGTAATAATGTAACTTGCTGTGGGTAACATAACCGATCTTCGGTCTGCTCTTGAATCGTTTTATCGAACATACTGTTAAATATAGCCGATTTGACCTATATTGTAAAATACAGCATAAATATCGAGTAAATTATCTCAATGATCAGTCTAATGCGAAACTAGGTTAAGTAAACTAGGTTAAACATTATTGTACACCTTAGAATAACGTGATGATAGGATGCCCTAGAAGTCGCTGAACTTGTTCGGGCCCACAGGTAGCTATACTCAAATTTAACCATTGTACTAGACTTAAGAAACATTCTACCTCTGTATCACCTGTGGTAAATAAATTGTTTAAATTGTTTATTCTACATATTGCTTCAAGCTTGATGCGGTGTACGTTACAATATCATAACACACGATTGATGGGTCACGTCCGTCCATTATACGCACGGCGATCATTCACTGCAGCACACTACCCTGCAGCACGCCACCTGCAGCACACCACCTGCAGCACACCACATGCAGCACACAATCTGCAGTACACCACCTGCAGTACACCACATGCAGCACACCACCTGCAGCACACCACCTGCACCACACCACATGCAGCACACCACCTGCAGCACACCACCTGCAGCACACCCCCTGCAGCTGACTACCTGCAGCTGACCACCTGCAACTGACCACCTGTAGCTGACCACCTGCAGCTGACCACCTGCAGCTGACCTCCTGCAGTTAACCCCCTGCAACTGACCCCCGGCATGACACCAACGGCAGCAAACTACTTACAGTACACCACCTGCAGCACACTACCTGCAACACACTACCTGCAGCACACTACCTGCAGCACACTATCTGCAACACACTACCTGCAGCACACTACCTGCATCACACTACCTGCAGCACGCCACCTGCAGCACACTACCTACAGCACACTACCTGCATCACACTACCTGCAGCACACTACCTGCAGCACGCTACCTGCAGCACACTACCTGCAGCACACTACCTGCAGCACACCACCTGCAGCACACTACCTGCAGCACGCCACCGGCAGCACACTCCCTGCAGCACATTACCTGCAGCATGCCACCTGGAGCACACTACCTGCACCACGCCACCTGCAGCACACTACCTACAGCACGCCACCTGTAGCACGCCAATTGCAGCACGCAACCTGCAGCACATTACCTGCAGCATGCCCCCTGCAACACACTACCTGCAGCACAAAACCTGCAGTAAACTACGTGCAGCACACTACCTGCAGCATACTACCTGCAGCACACTATCTGCAGGACACCACCTGCAGCACACTACCTGCAGCACACCACCTGCAGCACACTACCTGCAGCACACCACCTGCAGCACACTACCTGCAGCACGTCACTGCAGCACCCCAAGTGCAACAAACATTTGTGAAGCTGTAAACCACGGATGGCCGTTTTCAAATATTACGCCCATTAACCAACCGAAAATTTTGCGCCCTCAAACCTTCCATGTCCAACTATGAATTTCACGTCCGAGCTCGACCGTGCGTAGTTATGAGCGCGGAAGATAGTTTAAGGGCTGAGCCGGCCAACTGCTCAACAAATCATCCTTGATCGACTACCACGTCCTTATACCACCGGCGACACGTCCTTGATTTTCAATTGGGACTAACACAACGCGGCAGTTTTACGTTATGTTATAAAGTCATGACCAGCTGAGCGCATGCTGGCTGGTAACATTTGAGATCAAATGTACTTGCTGACTTTTCAAACGCTTAAGGAAACGATAAATGAATGTTTTCTTAGCTCTGTAAAGTGTGATCCACAACGTGAGGTTTTTCACATGTCTTTTTAACATCAAAAATAAGTTTTCAATGTTTGCACATTGAAAAAATTTAAAACAGACACTGTAAACATTCTTTTTGGAGCGGAAATTTCTATTTTTTTTCTGAATTGTTGGCCACTTCGTATTGTAATTGTACCGCACAGAAACTTTTCATGTTCATTTGTTACGAGGGGTGTGGCCCCTTGCTAATTCGCATTAACAAATTATTGTATTGATTTCTTCATCTGTATATGAAACTTCATTTTATCTACCACAATACCTAGACTATATTTTCACGATACAAAAACTATTTTCAAGGAATTCGACTTTATCTAGATTATGTTTAATCAGATAATTTGATGTACTTACCCCCACCCCTCAACCCTTGCGGATATTTGCCCTCAATGAAGGTGGTAAGTAGTCGTGGTAGAGCGAGCCCTCGCGTCTCTGACTATAAATTATTTACATGATTAGTTTCCAATCGTTTCTCATCAAAAGATGCTCAACATCAATATATTCATTTATTTCAAAGATGTAGATCTTTTCCCTATACTTCTGCACCACTTACACATCTTTCATTTGATCAATCGTCATTATTGACATTTCTTATTCCCACACGGCCATGCATGGACACATTGCCCTGTGCCACTACTTTACAGCGTGTTTTTGCGGCGTATTTTTATCCTGGTTACATTTCTAAGCCTTTACCTTCCCACACGGGAAATGTTCATGCTAGACACTCGTCTATTCGCGCCGTACATTCAAATATATTTCGCACAGAACTGAATTTTTTATTCCAAAACTTTTCTCGTGTATATTCCTAACTATTGCGACATGAAGAAAGGACCAACGAAGATACGTGTTTTAGTGTACCTCCTCCCCATTTCGATATGTTCTTTCCGACCATGTGTGGCAGGGCAGGAGAGACCTCCTCCCCTCGTCCCTCGTGTCTCTCTCCTCACGTGTACGGGATGTGTTGGTGCCTCGAGAGCGTGAGATCTGAAGCATGGAATGTTACCCACGGGCCTGGATGGCTATCTACAAAACAACGAACCATACTTATAGCACGTGACGCAGAACACAAACACAACACACCACACATCACCTCAACACAAAATACCAACACAAAAGATTATTATTTAATATTTGTTCTCTATAATATTACAACCTGATCCAATTTTCACAGAATATTCGTTGCAAATTTTTATTTAAACTTGATAAATGGTCTCAGAATATTTTTCAAAATAATGAAAAAATGACTTCTCGCGTCAGATTTTACATGTTCACAAGACGTAAACTCTTTAACTGCACTTTTTAACTTTAACTGCTTTAACTTGTCATGAGTGCGAGTGTGAGTACGTATGTTTATATAAAAAATGAAGCTTTCTTTTTGAAGGATTTTATCATGAAAAAAAACATTATAACTTGGGCTACGCAAGGGTGGCATGGCCACAGAAATCTCAGCAGAACTAATTTCATTTCCTTATCCTGTTTTGCTACCTATCATTTCAAAACGCAAAATTCAATATTTGTACATTTACGGGAATAAAGTGATCCTGCACATCCTCGAATAGAGCGCACCCGGTCCGTGAAGAGAACGTCGCTATGCCTGAGACCTTCAACAGACGTGAGGTCCCATCTGGTGTGTGTACCCTGCCGCCGTGCAGTTACATCTGGCCACACCAGGCTGCTCTTCTTGTGACTCCTGTTGCCTGTACTGCTGGCTCTGGTGCTGGTCTCTGCTGCTGACTTCTGCTGCTGCTCATCTGCTCCAGGCCCATTCTGCTGAGTGAACTTCTAGTCTATTTTGTGTACCTAGTTCTGTCTAATGGTAGTGTGTATCTCTTAGGATCAAAATAGCAGTCCGTATCAGCCTCAATTTGTCCTCTCTCAAAGATTGCCAGTTGTGGACGAGTCAGCCTCGATTTAGCCTTTCCAATTGCAAGATTGAAAAACCACGCAATCATCTTCAGTCGTATTTCGACTGAGGATAATAATATATTGAGAGGGTCACCGAGTTTTTGATTCTAGTAAGTTGACAACATCGCTAATGAACTGAAATGAGTAACTTGAACGCTTTATGTCATGAGTGCGAGTGTGAGTACGTAAATTTATTTAAAAAAATGAAGCTTCCTTTTTGAAGGACCTTATAATGGAAAACATTATAAAATGATTTCATATCACCATTGCGCACAGCATGTAATGCCTCAACTATGAAAAAGTTACCCACCGCTTCCCAACCGTAAGCGCAAACGCCACAGGACGACTGTGCAGGGGTCTCAGGAGCGGTGTTCAGCCCACGCTCTGATTTGACAGGAACTCAGCTCACAGTATAGCCTCTGTAGAATTGAGAATTAAATTTGTGCTAATGATTCGAAGCCTGACTTTGAGTTTTTGAACAGAAGAAATAGATATCGTTAGACTTCATCAAATATTTGATCGAAGAACTGTACGAAAATCATTCGCTCATTTTACATAATTGTATTAAATGGAAGTTATGGCAATAGCCTAATTATTGCGAGTAACTAGAATGATTCTGCTTCATCATGGCCTAATTATTGTAAGTAACTAGAATGATTCTGTTATATTACAAAGAATTGTTCCATATTATATAATAGAGATTACAAATTCTAGCGAGTAAGCTGCAAAAAATGCAAAGTTGTGCTCTCATTCTCAACCAAATGTCTGAACTTTGATTAAAAGTGTGCAGTCGACGTTAACGTGCTTCGGTGGTTCACCACTCTTTACCCGGATTTTTACAAACCGCATTTCATTGAGAGAGAGTAAAAATCATAAAATCTCACAATTCTCTTGCTCCAACCACCTCCTAACACCACTGAAATCATGTCATCAAATGCTCCTTCTGGAGATGAAATTTGAGGGGACATTTCGTGCGCGCACATAAATAAAAAGTTGACGAACGCCATCATTTTGCACCAATGCATAATGTGCAGCTACTGCCTGGCTGCCGAGTTTACCAGCTCTGAAATTAATGCATTTCTCCTCTGCTTTTATTGTACGAGAATGGGTGTACAGTCTTTACTGAAAATCTCCTTGCCTTCACTAGCGCTCGTAATGCAGGACGGGCGATGTGACTGGAGCATAGAATTAAAACAATTGAACTATGCTAATTTGCGTCTATGTTTCTCCTGTCGTAGTCGAAACGCAACTCAAACAAGATATTTGCCTTGAGAAATTTCGGTTTGGAATTTTCGAAATTTATACAGGTTGACACAAAAAACGAAAACCTTTCAACAACTCTATCCAACCAAGAGTGATGGATGAAAAAATTTCATTCATGTTAATTGAAACATGAAGCATGCCATTTAATAGACAGTGATGAAATTATCTTTTTTTAATTATGTCCTGTAGATGGCGTCCTCTCGTAGGAATGCACTCTTGTAATCTGCTGTTGAGATTCTTCATTGACCGTTACTGCATCTAAGCTGGGAAACTGTGAATTTTATCTTGGATTCTCTTTTTTCAGTCATCCTGAGTTCCTGGTCTGGTTACATACACTTTACCCTTGAGATAGCACGTCAAGAAACATTACAAGCGGACACATCAGGCGATCTAGGGGACCAGGGAACGTTACCGAATCCTAAGATCATACGGTTACCGAACAATTCTCGCACAGCCCCCAATGATTTCTTGAGGTGTGTGATGTCACTCCATCCTGTTGAAAATAAGTTTATCGAACGCGAGGAAAATTTTTAAATTCAAGTGTAAGGAAAGATTTAACATCTCCACGTAACGATTCGCAGTAACAGTAACTGAGATCCCCTGTGCATTTGGAAAAAAATAAGGTGCGATGATCCTTGGCAATGAAGCAGCACACCTGTCACCTTACGACATCAATGTTCTGTGGAGTACGAGCACATCTTGGTCGTCCTGTTGGGTTCTTCTTTAGGGCAGATCCTGCCTCTCCAAAGTTATTAATAGAACATTTTATCGCGTGTTTAGATGGAAGAGCACCATGACGTCCTATGTTGTGACAACGTCGGAACTCCCTCTGTGCAGGTGGCAATTTTTCACCGTTTTTATAAACATTTTATGGCTAACTCGCATTGTTGCACTGTCTCGCAGTGCTGCCACTGACTCATGTCTGCCCATGAGCACTTCTAAAATTTCTGTTCTGGGCAAACGGATTAAAAAAGTTTCATATTATATGAAGCTAATGATTTTAATTAACCCTACTTTTGGAAATTTCTCTCGTTCAAAAAAAATGAAAGTTGAACTTACTCATAAGTATAACTACCTCCGTGTTGGAATTTCAAGCACTGTTCAAGTAGCGTCAAGTTAAATAGGTTAAGCATCATAAAACCTCACTCATCTTCAGCGCAATAATTTACGATTTAGAATTCTCCGATTATTTCTGAACAAAAGGTGATATAGATCATTTTGCAGAGAGATTAAATTGCCTACTTGTATATATGAAAGGATATAAGCCCATTATGCTTTAGTCACGATAGCTTCTGGAAGTTCTCCCGTCTGATGTCTCATATAACGATGCCTTGAACTCTATGCCTTCGAATACCTTCACTACATCGCATAAGCAGGTGGCAGTGTGGAGAAATACAGAACATCTGCACAACACAGCATGGACAGTGATGACAGTACCTTGGACATTACTCCAGGGCGGGGATGAGTGAAACCTCATTTTTAAATTGCGAAAATTACATTTACACTGAATGAAAAATGCAGTAACTATTTTACGTTCAAACAACGGCCATTATGGGCACCTTGAACTGAATTTCAATGTGAGAGAAACATTGTGAATGAGAACCATGTGAATGAGAAACAAGCCATAATCTAAGTTTTAATTAACCTTCATGAAAATTGAGCATATGACTGCTGATTTGTCAGCAGCATGAAAACCAAGTACCTGATTGTAGCATCATTAAAATCCCTCTAGTCACAACCGGTGGTTGACGCCTTAGTCAAAATATCAGCGAATGAGTTTTATTCTGAAGTTCAGGTGAGATGAGCATCGCGTTGAAATGCACCGTCGTATAAACTGTTGTAAAGTAGTTGAAAATTTTCCTCTATCGAGATCCTAGAAATCAACGCTTAACAAAAGCCAGAAGCGGTGATCTTCAATGGAAATAGATACGGTGAAGCGCATCTTAAAACCATTCGAGTAGCAGCAACAATGTAACAGGATCAGTTCCCGTTGCAATCGTATGCAAAAATCAACCGTCCGAGCGTTGTGTTTGGTGCCAATACGGAGAAGAACGCCGCAAGTAGCTGTGTACTCCTCTCTGTGTTGTTGACCAAGTGGAGCTGGGTGTGTAGTGCCTGCAACACGTAGTACGCGCCATCAGCTTGAGTGTTTTGCTACGAGGATTGCTCTGCTATCCACGAAGTTACTGATCACCGTATAATGAATAAAATAAGACCATTTCAAAGGGAACAGCCGCTCACTCCGTTTGACAAGCCAGCCTGCCAATGGAAGACGTTTTAGCTGATGACGTCACCACACCGCCACTCAATCTCGCGGTAGCGATGCACTGGCTGCCGTACGTATGAGTGCACCATGGCTCAACTGCTAAGTTTTCTCACGTACGTATTTATCAACATTTGGATATCGTCCGGAAATTTCTATTCTGAATAGCACTGTCAAATCTTGCCTGAAAGGCTCAATAGTTACGCCATAAGTAAAATTTGTGTGCTTGCCTGGAAAAACCGTCATATTTAACGATGTAAAGCCCTGCTTTCAACTTGCATCTTCATTGAAATTCTCTAATTCAAATGTTTCGTGTAGAGTGGTTCAAAGGAAAACGCAAATGAAAGTCCACCCAATGTTACTATATATTTCGTGAAAAAGACTTCGTATATTGTGATTCGGAATGGATAAGCCATAGGGTAAAATGACGCTGACAAAAATGCTTTCCCGTTCAAGAACAGTCTCCAAGTCGAGTATATTACGGGTTAGACAAGTTCTCAAAGGGAGTAGGATAATTACTCATAAACCGTAGTTCCTTTATTAACAAAAACTTTGAAGAAAATACCGAAGTCTGAATGAGTGGAGGTGGCAGCAATTGTGTGCATATCGTTAAAGCTATTTTGAAACATTTCCAACCAATTTAAGCGGTATATATGAAAATATCACGTACTTATATAAGTAGGCTCCCACAGACACTATCGCGAACTGTGTACAAACATCGCTACGGACGTTGTGCGTCTGAGTACATAAGGGCTTCTTCACTGAGGGACCATCGTGTTCGCTGGGTGGGCCTGATGGAGCTTCTGTGCAAATCTTCCTCTGGCCTCTCCTTTGTAATCTGCTGCGCACTCATATGCACAGAAGTGCGACTCATCGATTCCCTCAAAGGATCTTCGGATGATCATTGCTGCTTTTAAAGAATCAAATTCTACTTGAGAATATCTTGAATATTTAAGAAAACTGAATTCCAACAAAATCACAGTCATGCTTCCTCTCATCAAATTGAATAATCATTGTTATAGTGGATTTATTACTTCTTGTCAAATTTCACTTCATACGAATAACCAGCATCCCTGCAGAGAAAGTGTGGCTGTCATATTGACTGCAGGAATATCGGCAGTACAGCTACAGTCACTCAAGCAGCTACACATTTCCCCACTGAAACTCCCTCAATACACGGACTAATGCATCTAGCTAAGTTACATCGGCGAAAGCATTCTTACTCTCATATTTCGACGATGAATACAGAATGGATCAGATGTTAGTTAAGGCCTCCCGAACAGCAACAAAAGTATCCAAAGGAGGAAGGAGGAAGGAGGAAAGCACCATTTAGTATGGAGTTAAGGAAAAGCGGAATCCATGCACAAGGTGCATAGAAACAATAAATTGAGAAAAGTCCATGAAGCATGATCAAAGTTAAAGAAAAAAGTAGAAGGAACTGAAAAACAGCAAAGCAGTAAACCGGAAAAAAGGTGGTCCTTAACACAATAAAAAAATATATTTTAAGAAAAAGCAGGCCTACCTACATAACTCTCAGCTCGGGCCTCACACATTCCCCCAGGGAGTGCTAATTCTCATAGATATAATAGTTGTATCCCCCTGAAGGGAATGAGAGAATAAAACAATAAAAAAATTGAAGACAGCGGAAGGAGCTTAAAAAAGAGTAGCAGTGAACCGAAGAGAAAATTGTCCCTAGCTTAGAAACAAACCTATTCTATTGAAACAAAGGTTCACCAAACCATGACTTCATGGAGCTAAAAATGGGGTTCAAATCGAAGACTGAAATTTAGTTTGCACTTTTGAGCATTTTTAAGCTCTGGACAATGTTGAGGACGACTGCACTTGTCATTTGTACAAAATGCTGCTACAGAATGAATAAGGTATAAAAATCTGCTCCAGCTTCCGTAATTTATTTTGATTAGTAAAGGGTTTTACACCAATTTAAAATTAGGAGCGGTGCTCAAAATCTGCTGCAAGGTTGAAAGTCCGAGATAGGTCGGTGCAGAAGAGCGAGCGAACACCATGCAGGCACCAGATTCGCCGCAGCTGGCACAGACGCGAAAACCTGTGTGACAACAAATTATACGCATGTAGTCGAAGTTTGTAGACGACTGGGATAAATTTATAGGTCAAGGTTTATAAAAGTCTTTGAGACTCTCAGAAAGTTTCAAGTTTTAAAGAAAGTTTCAAGATTTAAAGAAAGTTTCAAGTTTTAAAGAAAGTTTCAAGTTTTAAAAAAAGTTTCAAGTTTTAAAGAAAGTTTCAAGTTTTCAAAGAAAGTTTTCAAATTTTTAAAGAAAGTTTTCAAGTTTAAAGAAAGTTTTCAAGTTTATAGAAAGTTTTCAAGTTTATATAAAGTTTTCAAGTTTATAGAAAGTTTTCAAGTTTATAGAAGTTTTCAAGTTTATAGAAAGTTTTTAAGGTTCAAAGAACGTTTTTAAGAAAAGTATTAATTTCATTTGCGAATAAAATATTATGAGGAGAAAAACACCCAAATTTCACAATAGCCCCCGAAAAGACCTTATTTCACTAGAAAAGAACGAACCTCCGAGGGCCTCGGGTGTTTTCCGCCCATACGACGCAAGTTGCCCGTTGCCGTCCTCTCGCTGCTTTTGGTTTACAAGCTCATCTTGTTGTAGATTTCTTCAGGTTTAAAATTTCCCCAGATAATTTTGGGGTCCAGGTTGTCGAGTTGAAAAAACCGTAGTAAGTTTCTGAACCGTTGAGCCTCCTGCCGCTGATAACGAATATTGTCTCGAGGAGAGTCCTGAAGTGCTGCTGAAGAGTACCGAGGCCCAACTGATAATGGCCGGACCAAATAGCAGCTCTGACGCTTGACCGGACTGACACTAGGTTCAATAGACAGCAGTCGCGTTGAACAGCAGCTCAATCGGTCCTGGTACGGGACTGCGTGGAAAATGAGAACTTCGAACGACATAAGTTTTTTTCGGTGGATAACCACACATTAAATCAATGTGTGGTACAACATTATAATTAATGTGTGGTACACAATTTTGAATTATCACAATATTTCCACAGAAAAAAATACTCTACTTATAGAGTCAGCGTATTCTGTAATTTTACAGAGAGCATATGAAATATCTTATACCGTCGTGTAGAAAAACAACACGAATTCATGCATAATTGAACAGTTTAATTGAAATCTGTAAATAAATTGAGAGCGTCTACAAGATTTTCCTCACAATAGCGTTAAATGTATTTTAATACGATAAATGAATTCGAATAATTGTGACGGTTTCAATGCCTTAACGTTTATCAAAAGAAGAAAGCACTGATTCCAAGCTAAATTGCATTTTAGATACCTAAAAAATTGTTCACGCATTAAAAATAAGCTTCAGCATGACCACATCTTACATTCATCCATTCAAATAAAAACAGCATCAGTTCAGTTCGCTCATTTTATTCAACACTGAAATGACACATTTTCCCTATATTCAATTCTCGGAAAATTAAAAGTTGGATTCAGAGCAATAAAAAAGGGTTAAACAGATTCAGCACTGAATGTTTATCTACGTAGAACTAGAAGTGATCAAAATAATTCTACGTTTGTGAGCAAATTTCCGTGCAATCAAGAAATATTATAACAATCAGAATCAATTTTATTTTCCACTTTCAGTTTCATTTAACTTTGAAAGTTAAGTTCTCACGCTTCAGCACACGAATTCTCCATTTTGAAACGAAAAATTCCAACACCTGTTATCATGCGCATATGAAATTCTATTTTATCACAATACCTTAGAAATTTTAGATTTCATTTTACACACAAATAAAAAAATTCATTTTTAAAAAAAAATATTCACATCTCTATGCACATTTATATGCAAGTCTAAAAAGATTGAAACTGACGAAAATAATTAAGTTCTGCGTTAAGTTTCATAATGAATTTCTCGTAAAATTAAGCATGTCTTTCACTGTGATGGAAATAATTTCATTTGGAAAAAGAAAAACTATTTTCAAACACTTATCTCGCACGAATGAAATCCTGATTTATCTCTATACAGGAAGGTTTTGTTTTAATTCAGGAAATAATCTAAAAATACTTATTTAGTGTTTCACTTTAACACAACTA
Organism: Morinoia aosen; assembly: GCA_030386875.1. NCBI lineage: Eukaryota > Metazoa > Arthropoda > Malacostraca > Amphipoda > Talitridae > Morinoia > Morinoia aosen. Next base: position 41,519,774 of record CM059578.1, on the reverse strand, counting down.
ACGAAATGAAGGTAAAGAATCAAATTTTTAAAGGATAGTTCGAACGTTCACAAATAAATCCAGGAACTTTAAAAAAAAACGGAAAATATTTTATTCATCACTTTTGAGGTCCATAAATAACGACCTCTCGCAAAGTTAGAGAAAGTTTTACGTTAGAAAAGAGAAAATATTTTCTGGAGTTGTATCAGCCAGAAGAATTCTACCATAATTATCGCATATAAGAATTCTCATTAAATAACGATGGCAATACAGTTTAATAACACTATTTTATACACGACAAAATAAAACATTACATATTTATTAAATCGCAGTTCTAGGCAATGTACGCTATAAAATCAGATAATTCTGGTGACTTCATTTTTTTATAATTGGGCGCACTTTCTACGAAAATCAAAGAATATTGGAGCAGACGAAATAGTATCTTATTTACTTCTATTCTACGAAAAGTGAAGGCTTCATACAACGCTAGGAAACATTCTCTCTATTCTAAAACAGTGGAATTATTTTTTAACACTTATCATCTGAAAAACGAAATTTTCATTTACATACTACTGTGACAATACAATGTAAGAGTTTCTTTTTCACACGAGGAAATTTTCAGCAATATTTATTTCAAAGTAGTGTACTGAAAGGTTTGTACGTTTGTGAATCAGATCACAGCTCAAGCAGCTAAGTTAATTACTAATATATATGAAAATTAAAATTATTTAACATTTATACGCATATTTCTTTATGAAGTCAGAAATGTTCAAACAAACGAAAAATAATTTTAATAATCACTTTTAGTTTCATACTGAGCTCAAATTCTTGCTAAGTTAACAATATCTCAAGTAAGAATTTACGTTTCGATACAGTGAAAACATTGAAGCTTGTATTAGAACTTGGAATCTCAATTTCCAGGGGAATATAAAATGAAAGTAATCTTGTTCCTTTTGAACTATATAGTAAATAAAAAATTCCACACAAAACTGGAATCGCATAACCTTGCATCAAACGATGTTCATTGGTTTCACTGAGTCAAAAAGCCGCCACTCGTGATGAGTTGACCGCCATTGGTAACGATACCGAGGTCGTTTGGTCAAGATCCTCCGACTTGCAGATAAACTTGCAACAATAACAAATTTACGAGGATCAAATGAATAAGTTTAGGTCACCTATCTTAATGGTATTAAAACATCTGATATTCCTGGTAAGAGACCAATCAAAATTTCATTCTCAACTCAATCGATGACATTTAAATTGATCAAATTTCAAATCATTTCAAATAGTTCATAATATTTAATTAGAGTATCTAAATACAATAGATGTGAAAACGAGAATCCCCATTCCCTCGTCAAAGTAAGAAAAATTTGTTCCAGTTTATGGATAAAATTGTGAACTTATCTAAAACAGGCTCATGCACGACCACGTCCATCAAGGTCTGAAATAATTACATTAACTCTACAAGTATCACTTATATTCCGCATTGAAATAACAAGGTAGTTATTATATCCTTCTTAAAAAGATCCATCAAATTAAGTTCGAAAATGGAAGGAATTTCAAGATTTTTTCCTTTATATTCTGGTCATATTTTCGGTAGCAGCACACAAATAGAAGTTGATTTATGCATGAAATAAAGGACATATTTTTGTTGTTAGAACTCATATTTCATATTATTAGCAGGTATCAAAGGAACGAATAGAAGTAAAAACTAAATTTATTCAGCACCAGTATGGACATCTCTATGTAAATCAAGAAACTTGCAAACAAATGCAATGAATTTTGTTTTACGCATTCGAGAAAAAAGGAAAACCGAAACTTTGCGAAGTGAAACAAATCTACCACAATCGTAAAAATATTCATTCAATTTGATACTGAAAAAAATTTCCATACCTATTCATCCATACGCATAAATTCTCGTAAAATCATCAAATTCTCATTAAATAACCCACTTTTACAAAGGAATAATTCCATTTTCATTTCGATGAATACAATAACCGCTATAGGCAATCACACCTCAAGTTCTTGGCTAGTATTATAGAAATCATAAATTCGTTCAACACGTAGTCTGCTCTGAGTTAAACTGAAGTTCACTATTCAATTCAAATTTAGAGTCAATTGCAGTAAGAAACATTGAAAATATCAGTCGTTAACTCGATCTTACCTGGATTTAGCTACTATTAACTATTTATAAAAATTGAGTGAGTGACCAGAGGTCGGCCTGCAGCATTATGAAAACCCCTCGAGTGACAACCGATGGTTCTTCGCAGGAAACGTGTTAAGCGAGAACGCGGTTCAATGCACTGTATAGATGTGTTGTCATACTAGATCCCCTGCGTTTAGAAACAGTACGTTGGATTACTTGGCTAAAACTTGCCAAGTCGAACGCACTGCTGTGGCGAGTCTCCAAAACAGATTGAGACGAGGTAGAATGAGGACGACAACTACCGAGGTTGTCGGAACTACAGGTTGAGACCACTGAGCGCCCTGACGCGCGTGCTGTGCTGAAACAAATGAGCATAAAGTTTTCATTCGGAAATTCAATGCACTCACACCAAGGCAATTTTATTGAGCAGTGGTTTTGTGAAGTATCCATGTATTGAAGGTGCCCACTCAACTGCGTAGCAATGTAACCAGGGTTGAGTTTAAAATGATTCTTACACAACTCTAAAAATCCTGCACAGATTTACTAATTATTTTACTCAAAATTGAAGCCCCAATGTGTAATCTAAACCAACCATCAAGTACAAAATATTGTTAATTTACTCGGTCATATGTGCGATAAGGCTACGAGTAATTTCCTGATCTCAAGTGACCATGAATTTTAAAAAACTAGTGAGCTTCATCAGTCCACTGTATATTTTACACTCTGCTCTGCACATAAAAAAATGTGATATGAATTAGGATACAAGTTGATCTGAACCTCCCAAAGTAAAACAAGGTTCCAGAAAATCTGAAAGAAGGTGCTGTTCAGAGGGAACAAGAATGGAACAAATGATGGGAACGGGGAATCTATGCACAAGGAGTGTTCCAACAACTTGTGCAAAAAAAACATACTATTGAAAAGGGCCTCATTATAATAAGATATAAATTTCATTGAAACCACTAATATTGAAGGAGGCTTTTGAAACCAAATTAGAGTGGAAGAAGATAGAACTGAGTTACAAATAAAAAGATCAACAGTGTATCGAGAAATGATATTCCTCAAACATGCAAAAATTCTAATTCACTTTTAACTAAACTTCCTAAGCTTCAGTTTGCAACCTCACCAATTATAAAACATCTGTTCAATTGCTGCAAAACTGGATGAGCACACATTGAACTGCAGAATGAACGTGGAGAAACATCCGAGCTGCTATTACAGCAGCGGCTTCTTTTGTGTTTGCTAAATCTACTATTTTACAACAATTCTACTATTTTTTGTGCTATAAAGGATAAAATGAATCATTCAGCACCAGTAAGATGTCTGCATATTCAAACACCATTTGTGTAGCACTTCACTCAATAAACAATGTAGGAAATGAAGAGCTTCAGCCCCTCTTCTTCTTCGTAACTATAAAAATTGAACATTTTTAGTTCCTTTCCATGTACATGTTTAACAGGTTACTGGCCTCATTGTTCTAGCATTCAAGAAACCTTAACAAAATAACTGAATTTATGGAATTAAAAGACTAAAGGACCCATCAGCATAATTTTTTTTGAATTAAATGTATTCAGGAAAGAATTCAAATTCTATTCAAAATAGAATTGGTGGATCATGATGCAAAAAATGGAAACTATTCATGAATGAAAATAAAATTCCCTATGAAAGCCTCACAGAGCATCTTTTGAATCAGGTTTGGGCCAATTATGATCATAACTAATCTGATTGGGTTAAACTCAAGCACTCCAAAATATATGATGAAATGTGATTTGCCATGAAATGAAGTTATTCATGTTGAAAAGCGATACAATGTAATGACTGAGGTAAAAAGTATAAATGATGCTCATATATATCTTTGGTGAACAGAGACAACCAGACTGTACTACATAATAATCAAAACACTGAAACTGATACTTTTTTCTTTGAAAACTTCAAGCTTTGCCAACATATAGTTTTATTTTTTCTTTGAAATGATTTTTTTTACAAAAATCACCAAAGGTTCCTTACCTTATAAGATTTTTTTTTTAATGTTTCAAACCAAGTGTTGCTCTTCGAAGAAAACGTTGGCAAGGTTTTGAAGAAACGTTTGACAAGCAGCAGAAACAAATTAGCCAGACCATCATGCATCATGCCCTCTAGAAGTCTTTCAATGATGCAGACCTCTTTGCAACATGCCAGTGACTGTCATAGATGACCACTGGTCATGGTACATGAAAAAATAAAAAAGTTGAGAATGTGCATAACATTTAATTGAAAACACTAATAACTTTGCTTGTTTGCATTTCCTTGTTTGGTTAGCAATGTGTTAGCTAGCTTGCTCAACACCACCCACCATCTGTTTTCAGTAACAATGATGAATCATGATGTAACAGGCCCAGGTAGTCAGTCTAAATTTTTATAATTTCTACAAAGTGGGAGAGAATGAGAATACATTGACGTGAAAGAATAATACTTTGATATTAATTTCAAATTGCCAATGTTCTTGATTAGGAAAGAATCAAAAACAAAGCCTTCCCAAAATATCCCTGTGTATGCTATGAAAGAGCGGACAGTGATAAAATATTTTTGATTTGTTTTTCAAGAAATGGAAAAATTACTTGATCTCTAATGAAGTGGATCCAAAATCAACATTTGATTTTAAAATATGTTAACATGAAGTTACTTGCTTCGAAAATGTACTTGGATATCACAATAGTCCTTATCAATGTTTTTACAAAAGGTTGAAAGAAAACCACAAATTCATCCCAATTATTTCAAGCTAAATTGGATATTAATACCGGTAGTTTAGGTATTAAATGATAAGATTAGGTTGTGAATAGTAATTGTATTCAATAGTTAGCTACATATATAATATTTCAATAATGTAGGTATTCTAATACCCATACATCACACCTGTCAGAGTTATGTGAACTATTTTACATACAAAAGGGGAAAAAAATTTCATGGAATATGATTATAATTTAAATGAAAACATTTTATAATGAGCAATGAATATCAGTTTGCTCTGAGCTAAATTATATTTGGAATATATTTTGCTACTAATTCATCAGAATCCACATTATCACTAACAAACATCTTTCATAACATATATAAAACAAGCAATAACATTATTCAAGCACAAAAGGTAAAATAACTTTCTTCACAGGAACCCCGAAAAACTTAACAGAACATTGTTTGTCACTGCAAAATTTCAGATTAGCTTCAGGGCTCTAGCCACATTCAACACCTGAAAAACACATGCTCGTAAGGTCAAATTAAATTGCCTTTATTTAACAATTGAGAACAATCATCTCACACAAGACACACAAGTACCACCGTGTGAGGTACTGAACTATTTTTCAAAACATCCGGGCGGCACAATTTGTAATTTTCGCCGCAGTCCGTGCTGGCGGACTGCGGACGTTAGGTTTATGTCTGATGTACGTTACAAATCCGCACAAAAAGAGGAATTCATCCTATCCTCAAACTTCTTTAATTAACCGACTGATCTTCCGATGGCGCAAGCCTTTGAAAGTCAGCCTCCTCAACGCACCTTCAAAAGATCACACTGCAGCCAGCACTAAATATGGACACGGCAAATCTAGCCGTCTGCAATCTAGTGCTTAACAATACAATGTTTCGAAGCTGTCGCATGCTCTCTCATACAGATGCACCAATATTTTTTTGCCAAAGAAAAACATACACATGGCTATTTGCAATCAAATGCATTAGACTAACAGACATCAAAAAATTCTCCTTACCATGAATCCCAACAAAACATAAGATGAATGCATTTCAAACGAGTAAACACAACTTAAAAAAGAGAATCTTCAGAGACCTTATTTGTGTTCCACGAGTAACCCGAGGAATAAATCATGCAATCTATTTAAATACAACCTCAATGCGGATGAAATAACTGATACTTGAGCACCTACCAGCACATAATGAGTTTTCTGTTCTGTGTTTAACGATAAGTTTAATGATCAACCGAATTAAGGTTTGCAATGTATTGCAAGTCAACTTTATTTTAATCGAAATGGCGTTTAATTGATTTTATTCAGGAGAATTTTTTATGCAGCAAATTTGCTTATCATTGGTCGCTACTTTTTAAGCGAGTTTCCATCGACGAGATTCTGTGATAAATAAATAAATGTAAGCTATCTTATGCAAACCGTGTTCATTTATTTGTGATACATTTTACTGAAATTGATGTTTTATAACTCATGACGAACAAAAGATAACGTTTAATAAGCCGAGAAATTCAAGATGCTTCAATATTCTGAGATTCGATCAAACAAGAAATGACCAGAGACATGACGAGAGACATGACCAGAGACCGGACCAGAGACATGACCAGAGACTGGACCAGAGACCGCACCACAGACCGGACCAGAGACCGGAGCAGAGGCCGGACCAGAGACCGGAGCAGAGACCAGACCAATGACCAGACCAGAGACCGGACCAGAGACCGGACCAGAGACCGGACCAGAGACCGGACCAGAGACCGAACCAGAGACCGGACCAGAGACTGGACCAGAGACCGGGCCAGAGGCCGGACCAGAGACCGGACCAAAGACTGGACCAGAGGCCGGGCCAGAGGCCGGACCAGAGACCAGACCAGAGACCAGACCAGAGACCGGACCAGAGACCGGACCAGAGACCGGACCAGAGACCGGACCAGAGACCGGACCAGAGACCGGACCAGAGACTGGACCAGAGACCGGGCCAGAGGCCGGACTAGAGACCGGACCAGAGACCAGGTCGGGGAAAATCAGATGAAATTGTATAGAGTAGATCAGGTTAGACTTTTAAGCCCCCTATAGCGCAACAAAGGCTTTCCAAAGAGAGGAAGGAGGAAGGCATCAATAGGTATGACCTTAAAGGGATGCAGAATTAATGCACAAGGCATTTGGAAATAAAAAGTTGAGAAAGATGTTCATAAAACAAGATAAAAATAAAAGAAGGAAGCAATAGGTATCAAAAAACAGCATTGTAGTAACCGAAAAAACATGATCCATAAAAAAGAAAAACAAATTATTTCAACAGAAGGAAGGTCTAAGTAACTTTTTGCTCGGGACCTCACACATTCCCTTGAGTGCCCTGATTCACATAGATACAAGGACTGTATACCCCTGAGGAGTATAAAAACGTTACCTTTTTCTCAATACTGAGTTGGAAGAAGCGAATCTGTCGCAAAAATAACATAAATTCAATAATTATCACATTTAAACTAAATGCGTCCATAAAAAAATATTAGCTGTCATAGATTATCAAGGAAACACTCAGCAACGGTAACCTTGGCAACGTTCAATCGGTGAAAGCTGGTCTACGACCTCGGTCAACTTGAAGGTGTGTCATGGTGATACACTTAAGTGTGTCATGATGACACGTCCAGGTGTGTCAAGATTTCTCTGAGTGTGCACATGGCTTTGTAAGAATAGCAGCGTTTATCACCATGAATTAGGGTGGCTCACATTAAATATACAGTGACACGCTAGCCCCACAGTTACACCCTGCAATAAACCCTACACGCGGCATCCCTCAACAACTTCAGCAGGTATACCCTCTGCATCAGGGTCGGCAGGGTCACTGAAGTGAAGCAAAGGAGCAGGTCCAGTTTCTTCCTGGAAATAACGAATGTCTTAAGAACACTTTCTTAATAACGATCCAGGGCCAACCCAAGTTAACAAAAATTATTACCTTCAGGCCAAAGAAATATATGTCATGTGTGAAGTATAGTGCGCAATTTACTCCACTTACTCCTTAGTGTTCGGTGCTTCGTGTAGTCCGGGAGCTGCTTCAACTAATTATCAAAAAATGCCACAAGTTGCTCGACATGGGTTTGAGGACTTACACAGTCATTATACACGAGTATACAATTTTAACCCTCAAACAAGCACATGTTTTGACCAGCAACTTGAATTAGAATGTAATTACCAGGTGAAGTCAAATCTTATTTCGAATATGAACTGATTTTTATAAAACCTTGTAGCATGAAGTGTTTGTTATTTAATATGCAGGTAACTGCCCATGAAGAAATCAAATTCATCAATGCATATCCATTATAAGTACATACATGTGTTTTACACGAATCTACGGGATCGCTAATATATATCGTAAAAACTTAAAATGCATGAGTAACTGTTAGGGATGAGAACCTATTTCTAGCCACCTGCATGAACATTTTACCTTGACACGTCGACTACGAATTGGTGCTTATGACTACCACTTAGTGCAGCAGTTGGAGAAAATAATGGTAACACCTATGAAAATCTACAAGGTATAATTTAGTGCAGAGTAGGTCTAATTTTTGAGGCAACAACAGCCTCAATTCTCCGAGGCATTGATTCATGCAACTTGTGAATTGTTTCCAAATGAAATTTGAGTTAATTCTTCAGTTGAAACACCCTCCACGTGTTTTAGACAAAGCTGGCGGAAATCGATTTCTAACTTAAAGCTCTATAACCGACCCTAAATGCTCAATAACGTTGAGGTCTGGAGATTGTGGTAGCCAGAAGAGATGCTCAACTTCATTAAAATTTCATGCACATCGTACGAGATCTACACACTTTTTCCAAACACAACAAAATACGTGTAAAAAACTCTGTAGACTTAAACGCGAAAACTGAACAACTCTACGGGCTGGGATCTCCTCGTTTGAGTTAATGCACCCAGCGAGAACTAGGAGTTCCCATACACCGACGTGATCTGGTGCAGGTGTTCTTAGAGCTTTGCTTCCGACCAGTAACATCGCCTGCTCTTTCCCGTAGTTTTTGGTTTCCGCCATAACTTCCGAACGGACGATTTGCGGTCCATACACGATACTTGAGAAAAAGGCGATGTCAACAGATGCCTCACATAAAAAGCGATGTCAACAGATGCATCACATAAAAAGGTGATGTCTCACATCTTGATGAGAAGGTTCTCTTTGAGCTGCCAGAAGCGTCAAAACGAAGCATCTAAGCATGCTTGGCTCAGTATTTGCGGTACTTCTGTAATTTTCTGCCGCCAGCCGAAAGGAGGCGAGATGGCCGGGTGTGAGGAGTGAAGAAGAACATATCGTAGAGAATTATGCGTGGGCACACGGCAAAAAACTAAACTTTTCTGTCCACATGAACGCAATAGAAACAAATTTTAGTGGCGACACACAAAAAATTATATATATGTGTGGACACAAAAAATCTTTCCATTTAAACATTGTGAGAGAATCTCAGTCGTCACTAAAACATTTCTTCACCGGGCTTATTCAATGAGCCAAAATTTTTGGGGTAGAAAATCAGAACTACTCTATAAAAACAAAGACATTTGCGAGATTCTCTATGCTTGTAAAGTGATGTATTCAGCCTTTAAAATTAACTGTTTTTTTTAATGGAATACTAGGTCTTATGAAATGAAGTATTTAACCAGATGTAGACTTAAGATTCATAAAATAAAAAACATAGGCTTATATAGTCTTTAGCTTTATAGCATGAATTCTCATTCCCTCATGAGGTAACTTATTCTTGAGATCAGACGTATTTCATTTCCGCATTTTTATTAAAAGTAATTTCAAATTGACTTAGGAACACTAATTCCGCCTATTTTCATATTAACTTAAAAAAAAACAATAAATAGCATTCAAACAATTCCCAAAAAATATCCGTCAGGAAGAAAATTTGATTTCTTCTAATAAGGTCATCAAATTTAGTGTAAATTTCTTTCCCCATTGAATTCCAGATACAAATTTCATGTTTGAAACACTTTTTTAACCGTCTAAGTTATCTATTTTACGGAGAAAATGCCATTGCTTATCCTGAAAGACATATTTTTATTGGGGGAAAATTATGTCTAACCCTAGAAAGTCTCTGTTTTATGGAAAAACTAATTATCGTGAACCCTGAAAGTCATTTGCATAGTAAAGAATGTTCGAGTGTGATTTCATTAATAGATATTTTTCAATAGAAAACAAGGGTACAGAATAAATTCGAAACCTGAAGTTTAACGCTTCTATGGCGTCTTCCGATGTCTTATAGCATTTTGACTGCGGCAGGTAGAACTGAACTTTATTTCTATACTCAAAATTGCAGTAAATTGTAGTTAGCAATTTTGAAATAAGTAAACTTGAGCTGTAGGAAGCCTTCATTTAGTATTGATTATTGAAATTGAGTTCGTGACTACTGGTCGGTCGGCAGCGATATGAAAATCTCCTCCGTGGCCACCGGTGGCTCACGTCGCAGGGAAAGCGCTAAGAATATTCGACATGTCCTCCTGTAAAAATTAAAATTAAAACAAAATACAACATAGTATAAAGCGTTTCAAAATACAGTGATATATATAACTCTATCATTCACCAAAATGCCCCGTAATTCATTTACAAAATCAAAGAACTATCAAAAGATGTGCATTTTATCCATGAAACTGTTTTAAATAGCTTCAAAACACTAAAGGTATTTCAATTGCCTAGCATTCAACTGTAAAAAATGTTTCAAAATTTGGAATTTTATCACCTAAGCTGCTTCAATAATCAGAACTTCACCATTGGCGCTGTATCGTGTGTCGGCATTGAAGCGTTGAAGCTGTTCCAAGAGACATGCCACAAGTGAAGCTGTTGCAACAGCCAGCTCTGCGTTGTCGCAGCTGTTTCACACTAGAGCAAGGAAGAGCCCCTGAGGCGGCCATATACCGGAGCTGGCAAATGGCAAGCATTTGACTGCAGCTCAACTGGCAGGTTTGGAGCAGCTGTGTGAGCTGCTCTAGGCATCGCCTGCACACGGCACACATGGCTGTACACGGCACACATGGCTGTACACGGCACTCATGGCTGTACACGGCACGCATGACTGCACACGGCACATATAGCTGTACATGGCACGCATGACTGCACACGGCACACATAGCTGTACATGGCACACATGACTGCACACGGCACACATAGCTGTACATGGCACGCATGACTGCACACGGCACATATAGCTGTACATGGCACGCATGACTGCACACGGCACATATAGCTGTACATGGCACACATGACTGCACACGGCACACATAGTGTACATGGCACGCATAACTGCACAACACATATAGCTGTACATGGCACGCATGACTGCACACGGCACACATAGCTGTACATGGCACACATGACTGCACACGGCACACATAGCTGTACATGGCACGCATGACTGCACACGGCACATATAGCTGTACATGGCACGCATGACTGCACACGGCACACATAGCTGTACATGGCACGCATGATTGCACACGGCACACATGGCTGTACACGGCACACATGGCTGTACACGGCTCACATGGCTGTACATGGCGCACATGACTGCACACGGCACACATAGCTGTACATGGCACGCTAGACTGCACACGGCACACATAGCTGTACATGGCACGCATGACTGCACACGGCACACATGGCTGTGCATGGCACACATGACTGCACACGGAACACATAGCTGTACACGACACACATGACTGCACACGGCACACATGGCTGTACACGGCACACATGGCTGTACACGGCACTCATGGCTGTACACGGTACACATGGCTGAACACGGCACAAATGGCTGTACATGGCACACACGGCTGTACATGGCACACATAGCTGTGCATGGCACGCATGACTGCACACGGCACACATGGCTGTGCATGGCACACATGACTGGACACGGAACACATAGCTGTACATGACACACATGGCTGTACACGGCACACATGGCTGTACACGGCACACATGGCTGTACACGGCACACATGGCTGTACACGGCACACATGACTGCACACGTCACACATGGCTGTACATGGCACACATAGCTGTACACGGAACACATGGCTGTACATGGCACACATAACTGTACACGGCACAAATGGCTGTACATGGCACACACGGCTGTACATGGCACACGTGGATGCACATGGTGCCGACAGCCCCATGTACATCACCTGAACATGGCGAAGTGAGGGTCATGACAAGTCCGGAGCTTGACGAGCAGGAAATTTACATAGAATATTCAGATGTGACACGTACACGTGACAAGTGAGACACGTACACGGGGCAAGTGAGACATGTACACGTGGCAAGTGAGACACGTACACGTGGCAAGTGAGACACGTACACGTGGCAAGTGAGACACGTACACGTGGCAAGTGAGACACGTACAAGTGGTAAGTGAAACACGCACATGGGGCAAGTAAGACACGTACACGTGGCAAGTGAGACGCGTACAAGTGGCAAGTAAGAATCGAATCTCATTTTTTCAAACTGCCTCTTTCTTCTTTGTTTTGTTAAACTTCATAGATCCCTCCTGTGTGCCTCCTGTGTGCCTCCTGTGTGCCTCCTGCGTGCCTCCTGCGTGCCTCCTGCGAGCCTCCTGCGTGCCTCTTGCGAGCCTGCTGCGTGCCTCCTGCGAGCCTCCTGTGTGCCTCCTGCGTGCCTCCTGTGTGCCTCCTGCGAGCTTCCTGTGTGCCTCCTGCGTGCCTCCTGCGAGCCTCCTGCATGCCTCCTGCGAGCCTCCTGCGTGCCTCCTGCGAGCCTCCTGTGTGCCTCCTGCGTGCCTCCTGCGAACCTCCTGCGTGCCTACTGCGAGCCTCCTGCGTGCCTCCTGCGTGCCTCCTGCGTGCCTCCTGCGAGCCTACTGCGTGCCTCCTGCGAGCCTCCTGTGTGCCTCCTGCGTGCCTCCTGTGTGCCTCCTGCGAGCCTCCTGTGTGCCTCCTGCGTGCCTCCTGCGAGCCTCCTGCGTGCCTCCTGCGTGCCTCCTGCGTACCTCCTGCGTGCTTCCTGCGCGCTGCGTTCCTCCTGCTTGCCTCCTGCGTCCTGCATGCCTCATGCCTGCCTACTGCGTCCTGCGTACCTACTGCGTCCTGCGTGTCTCCTGCGTGCCCCCTGCGTGCCTCCTGCGTGCCTCCTGTGTGCTGCGTGCTTCATGCGTGCCTCTTGTGCGCCTCCTGCGTGCCTTCTGCGTGCCTCCTGCGTGCCTCCTGCGCGCCTCCTGCGTGCCTCCTGCGTGCCTCATGCGTGCCTCCTGCGTGCCTCCTGCGTGCTTCCTGCGTGCCTCCTGCGTGCCTCCTGCGTGCATCCTGCGAGACTCCTGCGTGCGTTCCTGCGTGCCTCCTGCGTGCCTCCTGCGTGCCTCCTACGTGCAACGTGCGTGCCTCCTGCGTGCCTGCTGCTTGCCTCCTGCGTGCCTCCTGCGTGCCTCTTGCGTGCCTCCTGCGTGCCTCCTGCGTGCCTTCAGCGTGCCTCCTGCGTACTTCCTGCTATCCTCATGCGTTCTGCGTGCCTCCTGCGTGCCCCCTGCGTGCCTCCTGCGTGCCTCCTGCGTGCCCCCTGCGTGCCTCCTGCGTGCTGATGGCCTCCTGCGTGCCTCTTGCGTGCCTCCTGCATGCCTCCTGCTTGTCTCGTGCGTGCCTCCTGCGTGCTTCCTGCTTGCCTCCTGCTTGCCTCCAGCGTGCCTTCTGCGTCCTGCGTGCCTCTTGCGTGCCTCCTGCGTGCCTCGTGCGTGCTTCCTGCTTGCCTCCTGCGTGCCTCCTGCGTGCCCCCTGCGTGCTGCGTGCCTCCTGCGTGCCTCCTGCGTCCTGCATGCCTCCTGCGTGCCTCCTATGTGCTGCGTGCCTCCTGCGTGAATCTTGCGTCCTGCTTGCCTCCTGCCTGCCTCCTGCGTCCTGCGTGCCTCCTGCGTGCCCCCTGCGTGACCCCTGCGTGCCTCCTGCGTGCTGCGTGCCTCCTGCGTGCCCCCTTCGTGCCTCCTGCGTGCCTCCTGCGTGCCTCTTGCGTGCTGCGTGCCTCCTGCGTGCTTTTAGCGTGCTGCGTGCTTCCTGCTTGCCTCCTGCGTGCCTCCTGCGTGCCCCCTTCGTGCCTCCTGCGTGCCTCCTGCGTGCCTCTTGCGTGCTGCGTGCCTCCTGCGTGCTTTTAGCGTGCTGCGTGCTTCCTGCTTGCCTCCTGCGTGCCTCCTGCGTGCTCCCTGCATGCCTCCTGCGTGCTGCGGGCCTTCAGCGTGCCTCCTGCGTGCCTCTTGCGTGCCACCTGCTTGCCTCCTGCGTGCTTCCTGTCGTGAACGTGGTTTCTCATCGAAGCCGTGATCGTAATTTTCTTTCATGCATTTATTCATCGTGCGATTTTCAGGGGGCAATTCTTTGATCATATCATTCATCGTCATTTTCTTTTCGGTTTCAGGAATCTCAAGGCTGGTGATCGAGACAGAAGGCCTCATTTATTATATTTTCGTTATATCATTAAAGATCGAAATATGCAGTGACTTTTCAATGTCATTAGTCGTTGTAAATAATCATGATATTATAACAAGTCAAGCAGAAGGTGAATAATGAGATGAGTGCAACGCACATTTGTTATATTGACGTCTTCAAACTTAATCAGAAAGGGGAATGACACATGTGGATATAAGAAGCGATTCACGATACATATAGCATATTAGGTTCTAAATGATTACAATGCTATTAGATCTCGGTGATCAAGTCGATTCCTATCCATAAGATGACATAAATGGTACAAATTATGACGTTGAGATAAACTGGTGAAGCCTTTAACGTGAAACAATAGATGAGAACATAGATTGTTAATATATTGCGAAGTCTGACAGGGACATCCTACACGAGGTGAGGCCTCGATGTTGTATCATTTAGTAAAGGAATGCATTGATGATAATAATGTACACATCTTAGGTGAGATTAAGTCTCGGCATTGAGTAATTAACAGAGAACAAAGATCGTCTAGAAGTTATCGAACAAAGTTAATCTACGCCTACTACATGAAGTTACGAGAGGCTTGATGAGAACATAAATGAGTACATGGATGATCAGGGATACTCAGCTGGGGTATTCCGAATAGCGATTGGCAAGTCAAACACGACTTTGAGCTAACACTTCCCTTCCGCTCCACCCGCGGGGGTGTAAGCGGAGGTTCACACGACTTGCTCTGTTGGCGGCCCAGGACCTTCTGCCGCTTGCGCACAATGCCCAGAGGGAGGCTGAGTGACGCTGTCTCGAGTGCGAACAGACGCGTTACCTATTTTGAAGTTGTTACGACAAAATATTACAGAAAGTAGCAAGTGTCGGGAGATGATTCAAATGGATTAAGCTTTATAATTAATAACAAAGTAATTTATGTAGAATGAACAACATTTTAGGTCAACAAGGAAGGAGTTGAAATATATACGAAGAATGGAAGCGTTTGGAAATGATCCTTGGTACAGGCGTCGCCTACGTGACAGAGAGTCCGAAGTCCACTGGGGGGGGGGGTTCGTAGAGAGGGGGTGAGGTTCGCTGGTTGTTTCAAATGATGCTCGGCGGTTAGCGAAGCTTTGCTCGTAGCGTAGGTTGAAGAGCTCAGAGATGCTGTGCTTTATTGTGGAGAGCATTTTCTTCAATGTCGGGTCTTTTAGAAGATAGTTGCTTGGCCAAAACAACCCTTCCTTAACGTTTATATGAACACGACGAAAGTCTGTCCCAGGAGAACCACGACATTCCTGCTTGCCTCCTGCGTGCTTCCTGCGTGCCTCCTGCGTGCTGCATGCCTCCTGCGTGCCTCCTGTGTGTCTCCTGCATGCTGCGTGCCTCCGGCGTGCCTCATGCGTGCCTCCTGCGTGCTGCGTGCCTCCTGCGTGCCTCCTGCGTGCTGCGTGCCTCCTTCGTTCCTTCTGCGTGCCTCCTGCGTGCCGCATGCGTGCCTCCTGCGTGCCTCCTGCGTGCCTACTACGTGCCTATTGCGTGCCTCCTGCATGCCTCCTGTGTGCTGCGTGCCTCCTGCGTGCCTCCTTCGTCCTGCGTGCCTCCTGCGTCTTGCGTGCCTCCTGCGTGCCTCCTGCGTGCCTCTTGTGCGCTGCGTGCCTCCTGCGTGCCTCCTGCGTGCTGCGTGCCTCTTACGTGCCTCCTGCGTGCCTCTTGCGTGCTGCGTGCCTCCTGCGTGCCTCCTCGTGCCTCTTGCGTGCTGCGTGCCTCCTGCGGGTATTCTGCGTCCTGCGTGCCTCCTGTGTGCCTCCTGCGCGATGCGTGCCTCCTGCGAGCCTCCTTCGGGCCTTCTGCGTGCCTTCTACGTCCTGCGTGCCTCCTGCGTGCCTCCTGCATCCTGCGTGCCTCCTGCGTGCCTCCTGCGTGACTCCTGCGTGCCTCCTGCGTGCCCCCCTGCGTGCCTCCTGCGGGCTGCTTGCCTCCTGCGAGCCTCCAGCGTGCCTCCTGCGTGCCTCCTGCGTGCCTAATGCGTGCCTCCTGCGTGCCTCCTGCGTGCCTCATGCGTGCCTCCTGCGTGCCTCCTGCGTGCCTCCTGCGTGCCTCCGGCGGGCCTCCTGCATGCTTCCTGCGTGCTGCGTGCCTCTTGCGTGCCTCCCGCGTGCTGCGTGCCTCCTGCATGCCACATGCCACAAGGCCACATGCCACAACGCCACATCCCACACGGCCACATGCCCCACACGGCCACATGCCACACCGCCACATGCCACAACGCCACATGCCACACGGCCACATGCGACAACGCCACATGCCACACCGCCACATGCCACACCGCCACATGCCACACGGTCACATGTCACACGCCCGCATGCCCCACCGCCACATGCCACACCGCCACATGCCACACCGTCACATGCCACACCGCCGCATGCCACACGGCCACATGCCCCACCGCCATGTGCCACACCGCCACATGCCACACCCCCACATGCCACACCGCCACATGCCACACAGCCACATGCCACACGGCCACATGCCCCACCGCCACATGCCACACCGCCACATGCCACACTCCCACATGCCACACCGCCACATGCCACACAGCCACATGCCACACGGCTACATGCCGCACAACCACATGCCACACCGCCACATGCCAAACCGCCACATGCCACACCGCCACATGCCACACCGCCACATGCCACACAGCCACATGCCACACGGCCACATGCCCCACCGCCACATGCCACACCGCCACATGCCACACTCCCACATGCCACACGGCCACATGCCCCACAGCCACATGCCACACGGCCACATGCCACACCACCACATGCCACACCGCCACATGCCACACAGCCACATGCCACACGGCCACATGCCCCACAGCCACATGCCACACGGCCACATGCCACACCACCACATGCCACACCGCCACATGCCACACCGCCACATGCCACACAGCCACATGCCACACGGCCACATGCCACACCGCCACATACCACACCGCCACATGCCACACCGCCACATGCCACACCGCCACATGCCACACAGCCACATGCCACACGGCCACATGCCCCACCGCCACATGCCACACCGCCACATGCCACACTCCCACATGCCACACCGCCACATGCCACACAGCCACATGCCACACGGCTACATGCCACACAGCCACATGCCACACCGCCACATGCCACACGGCCACATGACACACCGCCACATGCCACATCGCCACATGCCACACAGCCACATGCCACACCGCCACATGCCACACCGCCACATGCCACACCGCCACATACCACACCGCCACATGCCACACGGCCACATGCCACACGGCCACATGCCACACGGCCACATGCCACACGGCCACATGACACACCGCCACATGCCACACCGCCACATGCCACACCGCCACATGCCACACCGCCACATGCCACACCGCCACATACCACACCGCCACATGCCACACAGCCACATGCCACACGGCCACATGCCACACGGCCACATGCCACACCGCCACATGCCACACAGCCACATGCCACACAGCCACATGCCACACGGCCACATTAACAAATCATTTCCCGTAGCGGAATATATTCAAGCAGAAAGTTAGTTATAATTCGGCTGCCCTGGCCTGCGTCCAATTACTGGCCGCCGCAGGGAAGTTTTGCGCGCAAATTCATTTAATTTTGTGTTCCTTCCGCTGTTATGTGGTCCTCATGGATGGTGTTTATGTGGCAGCACATGGTGCCATGAGGCAGCACATGGCGCCATGAGGCAGCACATGGTGCCATGAGACAGCAAATGGCGCCATGAGGCAGAACATGGCGCCATGAGGCAGCACATGGTCCCATGAGGCAGCACATGGTGCCATGAGGCAGCACATGGCGCCATGTGGCAGCACATGGTGCCATGAGGCAGCACATGGTGCCGTGAAGCAGCACGTGGCGCCATGAGGCAGCACATGGTGCCATGAGGCAGCACATGGTTCCATGTGGCAGCACATGATGCCATGAGGCAGCACATGGCGCCATGTGGCAGCACATGGTGCCATGAGGCAGCACATGGTGCCATGAGGCAGCAAATGGCACCATGAGGCAGCACATGGTGCCATGAGGCAGCACATGACAGTTTTGTCATGTGCTGCTTCATTGAAACAACAGCCAAATATATCAATAAATCTACGGTATTTACAATCAGGATTTAACTACCGAACCTCTGTATGTCTGCTACGGGAACCCTCAGTAGAACCTGCTGCAGATGGGACAGTATCGTCCGTCGCTGGAATAGTTGTGTTACTGTAAAAGTGCTACTGTTGCTACTGTTGCATATTCTGGCGTTGTGGCAGATTACTGCTAAAATATTCCCCTCCATGGAGAGCCACATAAGACACAGCCGCTCCATGGAGCACCTCAGCAGACACAGCCGCTCCATGGAGCACCACACAAGGCACAGCCGCTCCATGGAGCACCACACAAGACACAGCCGCCCCATGGAGCTCCACACAAGACACAGCCGCTCCATGGAGCACCACACAAGACACAGCCGCTCCATGGAGTACCACACATGACACAGGGGCTTCATGGTGCACCATACAAGACACAGCCGCTTCATGGAGCACCACACATGACACAGCCCCTCCATGGAGCACCACACAAGACACAGCCGCTCCATGGAGTACCACACATGACACAGGGGCTCCATGGAGCACCATACAAGACACAGCCGCTTCATGGAGCACCACACATGACACAGCCCCTCCAAAGAGCACCATACAAGACACAGCCGCTTCATGGAGCACCACACAAGACACAGCCGCTTCATGGAGCACCACACAAGACACAGCCGCTCCATGGAGCACCACCACCCAACAGGCACCAGCAGCATGCACCAAACAACAGGTCGATGGAAGCCACAGTTCTGCAATGCCGGCCAAATTAGCTCCGACTCCTTCATTGGGACCCGAGCTCGTTAGGAGATTGTAGCCTCTATGTTGTGTCATTACTGGGCCTGGCTTGCGGGAGAAGGGGGGGAAGGGGGACAGGGGAGGCAGGAAGGGGGTACAGGGGAGGCAAGATGAGGGTACAGGGGAGGCAGGAAGGAGGTACAGGGGAGGCAGGAAGGGGGTACAGGGGAGGCAGGAAGAGGGTACAGGGGAGGCAGGAAGGGGGTACAGGGGAGGCAGGAAGAGGGTACAGGGGAGGCAGGAAGGGGTACAGGGGAGGCAGGAAGGAGGTACAGGGGAGGCAGGAAGGGGGTACAGGGGAGGCATGAAGGAGGACAGGGGAGGCAGGAAGGGGGTACAGGGGAGGCAGGAAGGAGGTACAGGGGAGACAGAAAAAAGTGTACAGGGGAGGCAGGAAGGAGGTACAGGGGAGGCAGGAAAAGGGTACAGGGGAGGCAGGAAGGAGGTACAGGGGAGGCAGGAAAAGGGTACAGGGGAGGCAGGAAGGGGGTAGAGGGGAGGCAGGAAGGGGAACAGGGGAGGCAGGGGGACAGGGGAGGCAGGAAGGGGGTAGAGGGGAGGTAGGAAGGGTTACAGGGGAG
Source organism: Morinoia aosen (assembly GCA_030386875.1). NCBI lineage: Eukaryota > Metazoa > Arthropoda > Malacostraca > Amphipoda > Talitridae > Morinoia > Morinoia aosen. The sequence continues at coordinate 41,499,952 of CM059578.1, read as the reverse complement.
GTAGGAAGGGGTACAGGGGAGGTAGGAAGGGTTACAGGGGAGGCAGGAAGGGGTACAGGGGGGGCAGGAAGAGGGACAGGGGAGGCAGGAAGGGGTACAAGGGATGCAGGAAGGGGTACACGGGAGGCAGGAAGGAAGGGGGTACAAGGGATGCAGGAAGGGGGACAGAGAAAGCAGGAAGGGGGTGCACGGGAGGCAGGAAGGGGTACAGGGGATGCAGGAAGGGGAACAGGGGAGGCAGGAAGGGGTACAGTGGAGGCAGGAAGAGGGTACAGGGGAGGCAGGAAGCGATACAGGGGAGGCAGGAAGAGGGTACAGAGGAGGCAGGAAGGGGGACAGGAGAGGCAGAAAGGGGTACAGAGGATGCAGGAAGGGGGACAGGGGATGCAGGAAGGGGGTACAGGGGAGGCAGGAAGGGGGACAGGGGAGGCAGGAAGAGGGTTCAGGGGAGGCAGGAAGGGGTATAGGGTAGGCAGGAAGGGGGTACAGGGGAGGCAGGAAGAGGGTACAGGGGAGGCAGGAAGGTGTACAGGGTAGGCAGGAAGGGGTACAGGTTAGGCAGGAAGGGGGTACAGGGAAGGCACAACGAAGGCAAGAAGGGTCCCACCTTCGTATCACCTACACACACAGACACCAAAAATTCATCCACAAAAACATTCACACTCTGGGCAATTCTTACATTCCCCATTGCCCGGAGAGGCGCATATGGGTTAGAACTTTACCTTCAGATCAACGTGGCTTCGGGCAGCTGAGCTGAGAGCTACCTGAGCATTTTCATCCGATATTTTTGAGCGTTCTACTATAGCATACGCAATGTGTGCGTCACTAATTGTGAGGTAATTTATATAGGCGTCCCCGGTTGTAACCGCCGCACTTACTGCTAGGAGTGAGTTCTATCACGGAGCATTTGTGGGTTGCGGGAATCTCTCGGTAACCTACCTGGCCGTCGATCCTGTGGCGCTGGACCAGCGGCTTCTCGCCTTCCTCCGTGCTTCCTCGCCCACTTCTTCTTTGTTACCTGCCTACTAAATCCTTCTTGACCATTTACTTGGTCGTTACTGGCCGACACCTATGTTACTTGCTCGACTAATTTATGTCGTGCCTTACTGTAATCGTGTGAATGTGAGTGTGTGTGTGTATATTTAGCCTTATTGCCTTCTTTAATTGATTGAAGAGCCGACTTAGCTCAACTTACCTTAAATTTCTCCTTAAATTACTTACCTTGGGCCTGCCGGCTGACAGCTAGAAGGCAGTCTAGGGTTCTGGGTAAATCTTAACTTGGCAAGAAAACTCTTGATTTCTATCTGTTTCGGCTCAACATGAGCATTTTCTTTACTTTGCTCCTTTTACGTCCTTCCTACTGAAACTCCGGAAGTGTCCGTCACAATGAGGCACAACTTTAACTCAGGTTAGCACTGCTGTGGTTACATTAGGCTTTGGTTGTATCTTGTGGCTAAAGCTGAACCATAAGGACCCCCGCTGCTTTCCTTTTGTTGCCTCCTTGCAGTATCGTCAAATTTCCTCATTAATATCCGGAGGTGGGGACGCGGAGCGTCGGGTCGCACGTCGCACTGGACGCCTGTTTTTTAATTCAACGCGTCTAATTGCTGCGAAGCCGTCACTTGGAAGTCCTACTTCATTTGATCTGCTAGACTGCTTGTCTGCCTACTGCTTAAGCTGTCTTAAGATTCCTACGGCAGACATTCGCCTGCCTCGACGCCGAGACCAGCAAAGCCCAGGACCGCTTTCTTTGCACATGGAGGATTCCCGCAGAAGTCCACTGCTCCTCACATTCACTCGTCGCTGCAGCGGTGACATTGCCGACGCCGTGCAAGGGGACGTCGAATCGCCACCGTTTTAGGTTTTAACACTAAAATAAATAAATTACGTAATTCCTATTCGCGATTACCTTGATATTGTTAAATGTTGCGTTCAATTTTGCGTAGAATATTTCCTTAAACTTACCTTCTTTGTTCCGTTGTAGGTTTTTAATAATGTTTCACCTTGCAGGATTATAAAACCTTGCAATTGAACCCGTCGTATTACACCTTTTTGTGTGGGTCTCCCACAACACACACAAACACACAGAAACACACACACAAACACAAAGAGACACACACACAAACACTGAGCTGTGCCACAGCCTCATCGCAACTCCTCAGTGAAAATAAATCTTCCTCGTTGTGTCCACAGATTTGTGACTTATATCTGATGTGTCGTTATTGGGCTGTGTGGTGCTGTGTGTTGTGTGGTGCTGTGTGCTATGTGGTGCTGTGTGTTGTGTGGTGCTGTGTACTGTGTGGTGCTGTGTGCTGTGTGGTGCTGTGTGCTGTGTGGTGCTGTGTACTGTGTGGTGCTGTGTGCTGTGTGGTGCTGTGTGCTGTGTGGTGCTGTGTGCTGTGTGGTGCTGTGTACTGTGTGCTGTGTGGTGCTGTGTGCTGTGTGGTGCTGTGTACTGTGTGGTGCTGTGTACTGTGTGGTGCTGTGTGCTGTGTGGTGCTGTGTGCTGTGTGGTGCTGTGTGCTGTGTGGTGCTGTGTACTGTGTGCTGTGTGGTGCTGTGTGCTGTGTGGTGCTGTGTGCTGTGTGGTGCTGTGTACTGTGTGGTGCTGTGTGCTGTGTGGTACTGTGTGCTGTGTGGTGCTGTGTACTGTGTGGTGCTGTGTACTGTGTGGTGCTGTGTGCTGTGTGGTGCTGTGTACTGTGTGGTGCTGTGTACTGTGTGGTGGTGTGCACTTTGTGGTGCTGTGTACTGTGTGGTGCTGTGTGCTGTTTGGTGCTGTGTACTGTGTGGTGCTGTGTACTGTGTGGTGCTGTGTGCTGTCTGGTGCTGTGTACTGTGTGGTGCAGTGTACTGTTTGGTGCTGTGTACTGTGTGGTGCTGTGTGTTGTTTGGTGCTGTGTGTTGTTTGGTGCTGTGTACTGTGTGGTGCTGTGTACTGTTTGGTGCTGTGTACTGTGTGGTGCTGTGTGCTGTTTGGTGCTGTGTGTTGTTTGGTGCTGTGTACTGTGTGGTGCTGTGTACTGTGTGGTGCTGTGTGCTGTGTGGTGCTGTGTCTGTGTCGTGCTGTGTGCTGTGTGGTGCTGTGTACTGTGTGGTGCTGTGTACTGTGTGGTGCTGTGTACTGTGTGGTGCTGTGACTGTGTGGTGCTGTGTGCTGTTTGGTGCTGAGTACTGTGTGGTGCTGTATACTGTGTGGTGCTGTGTGCTGTGTGGTGCTGTGTACTGTGTGGTGCTGTGTACTGTGTGGTGCTGTGTACTGTGTGGTGCTGTGTACTGTGTGGTGCTGTGTACTGTTTGGTGCTGTGTACTGTGTGGGGCTGTGTACTGTGTGGTGCTGTGTCTGTGTGGTGCTGTGTGCTGTGTGGTGCTGTGTACTGTGTGCTGTGTTGTGCTGTGTAATGTGTGGTGCTGTGTACTGTGTGGTGCTGTGTACTGTGTGGTGCTGTGTGTTGTGTGATGCTGTGTACTGTGTGGTGCTGCGTGCTGTTTGGTGCTGTGTACTGTGTGGTGCTGTGTGGTGTATGGTGCTGTGTGCTGTGTGGTGCTGTGTGCTGTGTGGTGCTGTGTACTGTGTGGTGCTGTGTGCTGTGTGGTGCTGTGTGTTGTGTGGTGCTGTGTGCTGTGTGGTGCTGTATGCTGTGTTGTGCTGCGTGCTGTTTGGTGCTGTGTGGTGCTGTGTGCTGTGTGGTGCTGTGTGCTGTGCAGCATTCAGCAGCACAGAGCACGGTCTCAAGGAAACGTGCGCTGCTCCGTTGCACCACAGCACCACACAGACACAGCACCACACTGCCACAGCACCACAAAGCCACAGCACCCCACAGCACACAGCACGTGCTGTGTGCTGTGGGGTGCTGTGGTGCAACGGAGCAGCGCACGTTTCCTTGAGACCGTGCTCTGTGCTGCTGCATGGTGCCCCTCTCCCTCCTGCTGATGCCTCGTCTTCTGCTGCTCACGTGACCTGGGATCCCTTCTAACAATACCATTTACAAGTTGATTTGCTCCAAATGAAATTTGATTTGTTCCTCGTAAAAATACAATTGATCCAAGTGAATTTTGATTTGCTCCTCGTGAAAATAGAATTGCTTCAAGTGAAATTTTATTTGCTCTTGGTTAATTTGCGATCGATCCAAATAATTTGTAGTTTGTTATAGTTATAATATCAAAATTACGTAGTTTTTTCAGCTTGTTCATTGAAAATTTATAAAATACTATATATTACCCTAACCACAGGGTTGAACATTGGTTTGAACCTTTCTTGATTGCCAAATCTGTGCTGTCATGGGAAATTAATATTAATTAGTAAATATTTGAATTTTATTTAATGTTAATTAATAATTCATTACTTTTCAATCAATTTCGTAAAAATCCTAATTCATTGATTACTTCTTTAATTATTTACCTTATCAGTAAAAGGCATAAAGGCAAAGGAACTTTCAATAGTGTGCAGGGTATTGGGATCATGTGTTCAACCGGTAACCTACTGACGAACATCCAGTAGCTGCATTACCCGAGGGTTATTTCCTACCGACGATCATCCGGTAGATGACATCCTATCAAATAAGCCATTATTATTATTATCCTCATTAAACATGTTTAGGTCGCAATCCCTAGCGGAATTGGACAATAAATTGATAGAAAGCGTTTGAAAAAAAAAATATATATATATATTTTTCTGATAACTCGTGTAAAAATGCATTTTGATGAAGAAGTACAGTAATGTTATCGAAAGAATAATACTGCTGAAACGTCATGACTATATAAACATCACAAAATGAAATGTAAAGCATATATTACAAAGTTTGCACAAGTTTTGAAAATTATTTCCTCACTAACATATTTCTATTATTATTATATAACAAAGTTTAGCCTCCCTTAATCACGACAAAGATGTTCTGAGAGAGGAAAGAGGGAGTCACCATTTAGTATGGAGTTGAGAGAACGCGGAATCTATGCAAAAGGTGCACAGAAACAGTTAGCTAGGAAAGAAGTTCAAGAAACAAGAAAAAAGTTGATGAAAAAGGTAGTAGGTGCTGAAAAACAGGACAGCAGTGAACCGAAAAAGATGGTCCGTAACAAAACAAAAACCTATTTTATTACAAAAAAAAGGAAACCTACCTAACTTTTAGCTCGTTCCCTCACATGGCTCCACTGGGAGTGCTAATTCCCATAGATACAATAGTTGTATCTCCCTGAGGGGACATATTTCTATAAGATCTCTTTGATCAACGTCTTGATCGTGTTGTACTTTTCTGCGAAGTTGTGAGCGAGTAATCGAAACATTTTCTTCTATGGCTGTTGTCAGTGTCCTCAATATTTTGGGACATTTCCTGAATTATTTGTTCCTTTCTTCTTAGATATGACTGGCTTATTTTACATCCACCTGTATGCAGTCTTAATATTTATTCCAAGTGCGTTTGCAACTTTCGAAAATATATTCCTATTCATTATTGAAAGCTTCTATTTTTCTCTGCCTATCTGGCGCACTTGTTTTATTATACCTGATCTTAAAGGTTTTGGTTTCGGACAGGTGAAGATGTTTGGAGTTGAGGTGGACACTTATTGCTGATGCACGTTAGCATGTCTACACAAGGTGCGACGTGATGTGCAGCAGCGTGCAACGTGGCAGTATCTCTGTGATGCTTGATGCTTCTTTGATCAAAGTGTCTGAAGTACGACTCCTCTGTCTAATGGTTTGATAATTAGTAATGGTTCATACAACGAAAATTATATTCAGTATTTTTCGGAAAATTGTACTCAGCAAAAACTCTGTATCTTTTTACGCATTATTGGAATAAAATTAATTTACAAAGAAAAAATAAATTTTGCTAAGATTCTTTCAAATAACATTATAAAGCCAATAAAATATTTATGTAATGATTTAAAATTGAAAAAGAGCATATTAAATTTCCCTTGGATCAATTCTATTTTCATTAGGATCAAATCAAATTTCTTTGTTATGGCAATTCCTCGAATGGCATAACAGTGTAGTTTCGAGAGTAATATGTTATGATCCACACAATCGAATGCTTTTCGAAAGTCAAGAAATACGGAGAAAACAAGCTTTCTTTCATCTATATTAGAGTAATGGTACTGTAAATGATTTAACACAGCTTGTGTCATTGATTTCTTAGAACGAAAACCGTATTGTCTGTCTTAGAGAGAAGACTTTTGTTCAAAATACGAATACACTTTTTCATACACAATTTTTTTAAATATTTTGCTCATAATTGGCAAAACAGAGATAGGTCTATTTTTAATGCAATTTTTATCACTATTTTTAAAAATAGTGGTCACTCTGACAGTTTTGAGAGAGTTGGGGAAGATACCTTGAGATAGTGAATGGTTGATAATATTAGATATGCACGGTGCTATTATATCAGCTACTGACTTAATAACTTTAGCTGAGAATGTATTTAATTCATTTGATTCATTTTCAAATTGTTTATGCACGTAATTACATCGGAGGGATTAGTTGGCGCAAAAAAGAAAGAGTTGTGTTCACGAAAATGGTCCATGTTCGTGAACACAACTCTTTCTTTTTCAAGTCACTTGAGCTTGAGACCGCGACTGTGGAGAGGTGGGCGATTGAAGCAATCTGCAACAATCCGAAGTATTTTTATGGGTACGCACGGAGTAAGTCCAAGACAAAGTCCCTGATTGGCCCTTTTTATGTTGGGGACGAGCTCGTTGGTAACTCTTCGGCCAAAGCTGAGGTGCTGAGGAAGCAGGACGAGTCGGTCTTCAGTAGGTCGAGAGACTCGGACACTCTAGGCCTCCAGCACGGACTACTCGAGGAAGACAGGCACTCCTTTCTGGACGATGTCAGGTCGGCGAGAACGAGCTGGTTGCATGCTGTCGTACACGTCCGCAGCCGGGCCGGACGGGATTCCTCTGATCCTCTTAAAAAAATGTTGTGAAGAACTGAAGGCCTCAATACATGCCTTCTGGAGATCATCCATGGATAAAGGATGTGTGCCTGCTCCTCTCAAATTAGGAATTGTAATTATTCCGGTGCACAAGGGGAGCGCGAAGCATTCTCCTGCTAATTATCGTCCGATCGCCCTAACATCCCATCTAATTAAAATTTTTGAGAAGATTGTAGTTAAACGACTTGTTGCGTACCTCGAGAGCAACGACCTACTGAACGACAATCAGCACGGTTTCAGACGGGGACGGTCGTGCCTCTCGCAATGGTTGGAGCATCAGCGGCAGGTTACGGAGGCGCTTGGCTCTGGACTCGCTGTTGACGTGGTGTATCAGGACTTCGTTAAGGCTTTCGATAAAGTGGACTATGGTGTGCTGCTTAGGAAGCTCCGTCTTTTTTGGAATCAGTGGTGTGCTCCTGGAATGGATTCACAGCTTTCTAACAAATAGAAAACAGGTTGTCTCAGTGGACTGGAGCCGCTCGACGGAGTCGGTGGTGGTGAGTGGTGTACCTCAGGGTTCTGTTCTGGGTCCACTCCTTTTCCTGGTCCACATTACGGACATCGATATCAACTTGTTGCACTCACGAGCCTCATCCTTCGCCGACGACACCAGGGTCTTGAAAAGTATTGCTACGGTGGAGGATTGCGAGGCTGAAGCAGAGTGACCCTCAAAAGATTTGCGAGTGTGTGACACGAAACAACATGACCTTCAATGAAAATAAATTTGATTTGGTACGGTACGGTTTGCACCCTGACGCCTCGTATGCGCACAGCCCTACTGGTGGTTCAGCGATTGAACGCAAGTCTTCAGTCAGGGATCTGGGGGTCCTGATCTCGGATGACGGTGGCTTCGGAGAGCACATTAAAGGGATCATCCAGGCCCCTGCCAGGCCCCTGTCGGTCTGGTGAGCTTTTTTCGTTTTGTTGTTGGAAAAGGACCCTTAGGTGGTAGACTATTAAGTCCTAAAATTTTATGGCACTACGGACATTAGATCCCCGCTCCCTCCAGGAGGGGGGGGGGGGAGGGTAAAAGGACTAAAAATCCTGAATTTTCGACCCCATTTCGACCTCATATAAAGACAACGGAAAACGGTAAATTGGAGAACATAACGTTGTTTACAATGCTTCAAGGATTATAAAACTGTCTTTGGTTTTGTTTTAGCATAAAAACTCAATGAGTTCTATTCATTTGAAATATCAATATAAATTCACTAAAACCCAATATGCCCAATTTTCTTAAAAACTAAGGCCTGAATCGACAAAAGTGAATAGACGAAATTGTGTTTCTTTTCGAAAGTTACACATAATAGTCAAATATGATATGAATCAGACTAAAAACATAAAATTTCATAATATACAGAGAAAAAAACATTTATCATTTATTTATTATTTGGAAATTACAATTCACAGTGTGAATATGAAGTTATGCATGTAAATTATCGAAATAAAACTGAGAACAGCATTCAATTTCACAAATTGTTCATTATATTACACTTCAACAAAAATTTTGCTATTGGCTTTATACCCAAAACCTCTAACTTTCAACATTCAAAAGAGGACTCGTCATTGAGTTTTGATACTAAAATAATACCAATGACAGTTGTAGAATCCTTGGAACATTTATAACAAACGTATTGAAGAAAACTTCCAAATTTGAGAGAAGAAGAATTATATAGCTCTAAACCACAAATAATGTATTATTGATGTAATGATAAAATATCGCATATCACAAATTTTTCTTTTCAAATGTTCCAATTTTCTTCAATAAGTTTGTTAGAAATGCTTCAAGGATTCTAACACTGTGTTTAATTTTGTTCTAGCATCGAACTCAATTACGAGTCCTCCTGAAATATCCATAAAAATATACAAAAACTAATTTTTCTACTAATTTGGCCTGGTACCTGAATGTCTCATAAGATCATCTCCTACCAACTATAGCCGGTCAGTTTCCCGGGGGTTTAACAACATGATGGCGCACCCTGTCATAATGCAAGAGTGTTTACAAAGTTTCTTGATGACAATGGAGTGGAGAATTTGGGTTGTTAGCCTGGAAATTAGGCTGATCTGAATTCGATCGAAAATTTATGGTCGATCATCAAAACTCGAGTGAACACAAGAGGAAGCCAAGTAATTTAGCACAACTTGAAGCTTTAATCGAAGAAGAGTGGAGGTCCTTTGATATTTATATCATTGAATAATTAGCAAACAGCCCGCCATAGCGCATCACAACAGTTTTGTAGAAGCGTGGTCAACATTGCAAATATTGAGAATAATTACTTTTCAGTTTAGCAGGGTATGAAAAATTGTTCGTAGCAATGTATGTGTTTCTTTATCCTTTCTTATGTTGTCCGGAAGCAAACGATTAAAATCTACGCAAGAATAAACCTTAGTTTAACGAGAAAGTAGAAAATTTCCGTTTTCCCAAAATCATCGGCCACACCTGTGTGCACAAGGGTGTCTCCGCACAGAGTCCAGCGTGCACAGAAACAGTAAGTTAAGACGGTATGTTATGAAACAAGATAACAGTTGAAGAAGAAAGTTAGAGGTGCTGAAACACAGGACAGTAGGGCAGTAATTTGGGTGTGGGTAAAATGTTCAATGGGGCGGTAAATGTTTAATAGGGCGGGAAATGTTCAATAGGGCGGGAAATGTTTAATATGGCGGGAAATGTTTCATAGCACGGGAAATGTTTAATATGGCAGGAAATGTTTCATAGCACGGGAAATGTTTAATATGACAGGAAATGTTTTATAGGGCGGGAAATGTTTAATATGGCCGGAAATCGAGAGTCATGTCTTCAACAGCCATTATCGTGGACTGCAGTAGAACTGACCAAGCGTTGGTAAGAGACCTCTCGTAGTTGCTGATTTTCATGAAATAAAATATTTAGTTCGATCGAAAAAAACATATCTAGTACTTACGAAACAAGAGTACATGTGCAGTATTGGGATGTCGTACATATATCATGATTCATGTGGTATACGTTTTTTCAAAACTCATTCGAACCTTTGAAGTTTTCATCAAAATATGGGCTGGTTGACTAGTTATTTTTTGTTGATGTTCATCGTAATTTCCGTCTGATACAATGAAATAAACCTTTGTGTTTGAAATAAGTGTATATAGAAGAAGCAAAACAGAAGAGAAAGTATTTGTGGCTAACAAATACTATTGCGACTAAATCTTGTGATATGTTTGCGAACACGAACGAATACGAAAATTTGTTAGCAACAGATACGAAATATGTGAGTTTGTTGCTCATTACAGCACGCGTTGTGGCTTTCTATTCAAATGTTTACAACTGTTCATAAATAATGATTCATTATCACTTATTCATTGTTAAATGGTAATCAATGATGAGTTAATCATTGTTTACGGGAAAACACAATGGTTTCAGTGAATCGTAAATGATCATGCATAATTATCGATCTACTTTACGAGCGCATTTATAATAATGGAAAAAATTAAATTATTCATTGATATTATCACCATTACTATTATTACCATACTGATTATTTTTCTTTGTGAGATTCACATGCGTTGGCCAACGAACCCCTGGAAATTGGCTCAGCTGCCTGGAACAGGACCATGTGTGCCGTCTATCATCTGGAAGAGTAATCTTCGTACGTCATCGCCATGGAAGTTTTCGTCCTGCTCCTGGTGCTTCTCCACGTGGCTCTCGAACGCGTATTCCTAAGACATGTAAATTTATTTAAAGCGTAGTCTATTTTTTTCTGCCGGGTAATTTTTATTTAAATTGATTTCTATACATTCAGTGATTTTGATGTAAGCTTTACGGAACAGAAGTTATTTAAGGGGATATAAAAATTTCCTCAAGCAATTAAATCGAATAATGTACTACGAACTATATAACGCATGCATTCGCTTGTGTACCGGTGAAACTAATATTGGTAATATTGAGGATCTAGAAGTTACTTATGGGATTACAGTCTCCTTCACTAGACTTCGCTAACCAACACACTACATTTTTCAGTGAACCGTCTGAGCTCGTTACGAAAGGACTATTTCAGCGCTCTGGCGAACATAATGACATTCATATCTACACACAATGATGTACTTCCATCTAATATTTTTCCTGAGTATCTGCAATTTTGGTTGTCCCTTGCAAAGGCTATACTTGGTCGGCTAAAATAATAAAAGCTCAGGTACGGCATCATTTTCTCTTAAGGTAACCAAGCCAAATCTTGTCACCTACATAACTTAACCTGATGGTATTATTTGCCATAGGTAATGTCGATGATGTTCAGTCTGTTCTTAAATCATTCACAGAATATACTGTTAACATTTAAACAATATAAAACTATTTAGTACCATGAAGCATCGCAGTTAACTATTTCACTGATCAGTCTAATGCGTTACTAGGATAAGTGAATTAGGCTTAAACATTATTGTATATCGTAGAATAGCGTTGGTGGTAGGATGCCCTAGAAGTCGCTGAACTTAATCGGACCCAAAAGTAGATACTAAATTTTGACCATTGTACTAGACTTAATAAACAATCTACTTCTGTATCGTTTATGGTAAATAAATTGTTTAAAATTGTTTTCTAGACGTCACTACACTTCCATGACCTCCACCGCTTCAGCAGAGTGTACATTCGCATTCCATCGCTGGTGACTCTGCTTCTCGGCTTCAGACTGTGTGACTTCGCCTTGGGCTGCAGAGAGGCAAGTATAATGAACCATTTACGCATGCCTATTTCATTCGGCCATTCTGAAAGCAAAAAACTCGAACCTTGCTGAAGCAGAGCAATTTAGTTCAGTGTGATTCGCCTTCTTCCTGGCACCCTTTGGTAATAACTATGTTCAATTTCTTCAATACACAAACTTTTGATGAACTAATGCACAAGATTGTGTTGAGAAAATAGGCTTAATCGAGTAATTACCGCGTAGTCTAGGGCAGATCCACGCGCAGACTCATTGACTGAGTTGAGAGGGCTCCTGAATTCCGCCGATCAATTTGACACTTCAAAAACGTTGTTCTAAGGTGCTCTCTTTGGTTTGTAAATATAAATATATATATAATCTTTAAGAGTAGTACAGATGAAAATAATGGATACAGCAGACTAGAGGAGCACTTAGATCGTTTGCTTTCCCGCGTCAAAAACTGAATCAATCTTTTAATTTGATTAAAGCTTTTTCTGACACAAGAGTAGGTACTTGCTTCGGACGAGGAGAGGAGGGGAAGTTTGGTGTTTCATCACTGTGCTTAAAGTCGCATTGGATCTAGAGAGACCGTGATTCTGCTCACATAATTATACAAAGACACTCAGTTTCTTGTTAGTCATTGTCTGGCTGTGTAATATCCCTTGCTTTGATTACGAATTCTGCTCTCCAGATCATCATTTGGCAAGTGGAGGTGGTGGCCGTGCTGCTGGCGTGTATCCACATGGTTTTCATGATTAACACAATTCCCCGTTTCTCTGGATTCATGCCCGTCACCCCAAGGTTGCTGGGACGCTATGTATTGGCTATTTTACCCCTTATTTTATTCCTATTAGCCTTTTCCTTGTCGTTCCATTTTCTTGTAAAGAACGAGGTGGCGTTTGCGACCATACCATATTCCCTGATTAAGACTTTAACCCTGATGCTCGGCGATTTGGGCTACAGTGACACTTTCGTTAACAATGGCAATTCAGTGGCTTACCCGTTGCAATCGAACTTCTTGTTCGTAGTTTTCATTAAGCTGGGTTTACACGGAGGGTGACTTCCCCAAGGTGACGCCCCCACCCTACCCCTCTCACCCGCTCAAGCATCCCCACTTGCGTTTAGACAGAGGGTGAGATGCCCAGGGCTGCCGAAATTAGTGCGTTCAGCAAATATACGAGTTTCCCTTAGAAAAATGTATTTTAATTTCTCTGGAGTAAGAATTTTATTATGGGCAACTTCATAAAAAGGGATCTATTGATTTCGAATGACAATAATTGCAAAATAAATGAAGGCAACCCCTCAAACTATGTCAATATAAATGAGATTTACTTTGGTGCTGCTGCAGATAGCATTCTCCTGAGAAATGTCAACAAAATATGTACCAAAAAACTAGAAGAGTTTGGATTGAAAGATCTTAATAAATGTAATTCAATAATACCATATTCAATGCATTTCTCCAATTTTACGAAAAAAGAGCAGAATGAAAATATCAATATGAAGTGGCGAGAACTGTTTGTTCAAGACGCTCCTTTCAAGACAAAAATTGTGTCTGAAAAATACTGGTACGCAGCTTTCTTACTCGCTGCTTCCCGAGTTCATGATGCAGCTTCTGTCAATACCGCAATATTTTGCAGCAGCTAGAAAAATTATTCGACCCTAACTACATAATAGCAAAAAACAGGATTTCGTTAAAAAGAGCAAGACTAAATGCATGTATGAGATCAAAATCTACGTTAGAGAACACAGACTGCAAAAATTGGAACCACCACGGTAGATTGGTCAACAAATTAAATAAAAAACATTGGCAGGTAAGGAAGAAGAGGAGGAAAAAGTTTTATTCTAGCAGGAAAAGTAGGTAAAACCTTAAAATTTTCGTTTAATTGCTAGTTAATTAGATTTGGTACGCTCTAACAATTTTTGGCACCTTTTCATGGAGGCGTTGTACGATCATCAGAAAAAAAATCGGCAACCCTGGAGATAACAGTGACTGAGTGAGGGTGTCGAAATGTAATTCAAGGTACGTGCAGAAAAGTAGATACTATTTTTAACCAGTAAACTATTTCACAGAAGCCGACATAAGATCAACGTATTCGTGAAGAATTCAAGAATTACTTCTTAAACGAAGGCTAAGTGCCTGGGCAGAAACGAATGTGACAATAAGATTAATAAGGGATGGAGGCGAATCAATAAATGTGGTGATTTTGCTCTGCGCGTCCAAGAAAAATTTTTCTTTGTGCTATAAAAAGGGAGCTGCGTCAATCATCATACTTGAGAAGAGATTCCATCGCGAATTACCAACGGATCAACGCACCAAACCATCGAGGAGAGTTCGAGTTCAATCTACGTTGCAGCTCATCGTCTTGAACGTGTTACATCGAGGTCTCTCAACAACCGCTCGGAGCTGCCATCTTCCGCTATTTCATGTAACTTCAATTAGTATTTCTTCTATTTCCTAGGAATATATTTCTTGTAGTTCATTATGTATTTCATAATAGGAACTCACAGGGATGTTATTGATACAGTTTAGGCATATCTCCATGTATGTTAGAATGACTTTGTTATTCGATCGAGCGACGTACAATCGAGAACATTTGGGTGCGGTTGTGAACTCGATGTGAGGGAGCGACAGGCTGGGGTAAGAGCGGTGAGTTAGTCAGGCTCCGGGTACGATAAGAGAAACATCGTGTCGTTGAAATCTTCGGCCGCGTCTTCGGGTGTTGGCGCCAGTGCCGTAAACTCACGTAATAACTAAATACGACCAAGCTAATAAGCATTCGCTGAACACCTGATCTGTGAAGTGATCTGTGAGGGCCATTCATCACGAACGGTTTCATATGTTAACCAACGAACTGTCTGTCGTTATGACTCTGTCAAATTCCAAGGCACCAGGACACGCCATCTTCTCTTCTGGGCCACGATGACGTAATGAAACCTGACATCATAACCACCGGTCAAGGCACATCTCCACCTGATATCTAAGTTGAGTTGATCTTCAGTCTATCTGTCACTTGTTAAACCTTTCCTTATTAGTGTCTTAGTCCTTAACGCAGATTATCATTATGTTCTGACATAGCAAGTGAAGTTTGAGTAGTGAATTCTCTATCTAATATTTGTGACGCGCACCTAGTTGATTCTTAGGAAGTAAATTTACCATTTAGCTTACAGTTGTGTATCATTCTCCTGTGTTATGGAAATAAGAGACAAGGCATTCAAAGTATGTAACGTTACCTATATCAAATTTAACAAATGATTTCATAATAAAATAATATTCCCCTCAGAGGTGGTGGCAGCTAGATTAATAGCTTATTAATTAATTATAATCAAGGCGAGGACATCAGGTCACGTCTTCATTAATAAAAATATATTAAAGTGGTGTAATCAAGCATCACGACAATAGGAAACGAATAAATTACGTTTCGAAATATACATGCTCAACGGAGGAACAAGAAAATCACGACAACGATGTGGTAAAAGAAACGACAACCACAACATAAAACTTAGCGCGTATATAGCTTCTTATATGAACTTAATGCCCAAACTAAGGAATAATAAAATATAGCTTGCCCAGCAAATGTATATAGAGATAAAAATGAATGAAATATGAGCGAAAGAGTCTGATTACAGGAATTAGAAAGAAGTAACAAAAATTATATCAGTCTAAGTCCTATCACGAGCCATCTTGTGTTAATAATAGCATGATAGCGAACAATTTGTGCTATTATTGTTAGAGGTAATTACTTTTGAATTAGATCGGAAATCATTTCAGTGATAGTACATGATAAAAAATATATTTACAGCCGCAATAAATACAATCAGACTGACGCTATGCTCTCAATAAATCTATCAATGTGAAAACTTTAGCCTTCAGCCACTTTTCCAGATTAGGAGAGACTTTTTGCATTAAGATTACGCATGAGAACATGACGACAGAGCAGCTAAGACATACATCCTGCCTTCAAGACTGTCTGAAGCGCACTGTCGCTCTGGCGCTCAGAATCGCGCTCTGCAAGGCCGCTCTGAGGCAGTCCCAGCATGTGGGTCAGCAGAGTCGACACGCATGGGGTAGTAGTGGGAGGCGTTAGACCGGGGGATTGGGGTTTTTTTGAAGAGGCGGGGAGGGAGAGAGGGCGTTGCCCCGGGGAAGTCACCCTCCGTGTAAACCCAGCTTTAGAACCGATGAAATCGCCCAGACTACAGTAGCCTACTTATGCATCCATCAATGACTTTCGCCGTGACACTATCGTACTCGACTTCAGGTCCACTAGTCCAGATCATATTTTTCGAGAGAAAAAATGCAATTTGACCACTAAACCTTTCCACCCTTCAAATACGGAGATAATGAGGGGAAACAGTGGAAATCAAATAAATTGTAATTTTAAAGATCCCATATATCCGTGAGAATGTATTGTAGAGCAATGACTTCAGTGTCATTGAATGCGCAAAGAGTTGCTGCATGTAGAGTTGAAAGGAAATTTTGATATTTGCAATAATTTACTTTCTATGAAATTTAAAAAAAAATAAAATCTACAATTTTTTTCGTTGATTTTCAAATGTTATTCACATTATTATGAATTCAAAAACATTATTTATCAGTAAATGGAGACACTATTTGCGCATCCAATAATGCCAAAATCAATTCCCTGCTATTAAAACTATCGAAAGAAATAGATTTTCAAAAAGGACTTTTCACCTCTATTTTTCATTATTTCTCCCTATTACCTCTGATATTAAGCCTACAATAGGAAAAATTGAATGAGATAACCAGTATTTATTTTTCCAAAAGTAGATACGTATGCCAAATTTCATATACCTAGATCCTACAGAAAAACGTTAAGGTAATTTCGTTAATTCATGCTAAGATCTTCGAATCTGGAATTCTGTACTTACATTTTTCCAATGAAACTCAAAACTATCATGAATATCAAAATAATCCTCCAACTTGTCATGAAGCAACTCTTTGCGCATCTAATGAAGCCTAAAACACTACTCTACTATAAATACTCTCGAAGATGATAGATCTGGAAGAGTGACCCCTCTGCCCATTTGCCCCATTATCTCCGAAATTATACCGAAAGTGGAACCAAGTGTGTATGACGACCACAATTTATTTTAAAAAATAGAAACGTTTGCCAATTTACATAGATTCAGATGCCAAAGAAAACTTTAGAGCCATTTCGTTGATTTAAGCTGATTTCAGGGTAGACCTTCCCCTCCGCTTTGTTGCCTCTAACCATTTACCAACGACTATTTGAACAAGCCAGCAGAGTTATGGAACTCAGTACTGTGGTCAAATAAAAGAAAAATCAAACTACCTGGTTTTATCTGACCACAGTACTGAGTTCCAAAACGCTGCTGGCTTGTTCAAATGGTAGTTGGCACACTTCAGCCTGGCCTTGTCCTGACGTTTCTGGAGAAGTGTCCTACAAGGAGCGTGGGAGTGAAGAAACTTCACTGCGTAGTGCCCTGCTGATCGTCTCCTTGCTGGCTTCGATGCCTGATCTTTTGAGATCTTCCTTCAATTCTTCACCAACAGTTTGAGGCCTCAGCACTACTTTTCGGATCAATTTTTGAACTGCATGGTCGTTAATCTTCCGTAGACGCCCAGTTAGAGGCTTGCTGACGAGAGCTGCTGAACTAATGACACGTTGTTGGAGATGAATGCTGACGAAAGCTCGGTTTTCAAACAGTAGAATGCGTTAAAACATTATGGAATCATCCTGAAATTAGTTCAATGTTTAATTCGAGAAAAAATCGGGTGTTGAAAAAAATTTCATCATGCATTTATTATACAGTTCTTTTTTTTTTTAACATTAAAAATTTGTGTTTTTACATATATAATTACCATTGTTATACCAATTTTATAAATAGTTCAATTTTCGTTATTATACCTAGTTTAGAAATGTGGAATCTGGTGATTTTATCAACGTGTTTTATTATTTTGCCTTCCACTGTGCATGCATACGCATACATATGCAATAGAGAAATTGATTACAACCTGGATGCCTAAAGGATAAAATGAGTCCTTCAAGTCATAAATTCTCAAAAAAAATTCTGATTTTGTCTCTAGATAAAATTCAGTCAAACGCATTATCCCCTACCATTAGGGATCTATATTCGGATCACAAATTATTTTACTTATGTCACTAAACGATAGTGAGTATAGTTATACTTCATTAATCATGATCTTTATTCTACGAAGGAAGCTTTTAATTAAGCACATCGAGCAGGACATTATGTATGTATGTATCAATATAAATAATAATTGTTTTAAATAAATGCATATGGTATTCGCCGTGGGCTCAAGTCTGCTTTCAGGAAATAGGAATACAATACTTCAAATATTTCTTTTTCTATTTTCTTTTAACCGTTGATCGCCGACCGTGTCTTATAAGCCCCGTAGGGATCATTAGCAAGTACAGATAGATTTTCCTAAATGCGAATGAGCGATGACACTATGGGAAGTAACTTGGCTATATATTTACAATATTTTATCACACAATTCATAACGACCAAAATTCAATCCGACATAGTTTTAAAAGTAAGTATTCATAAAATGAAGTTCTGAAAATGTACTAAAGTACATTCAAAAGTACCTAGTACTTAAGTACAAACAATGGATGAAAGTAATCAGTACTTAAAGTTCTTTCGAACCATTTACTTAGTACTTAGTAATCGAGTACTATTAAAGTACTTAATACCCAGCTCTGGATGTAACATGCCTTTAAAAATTCATGTGATCCACTCTCATTTAGATTCTTTGCGGAGAATCTCGGTGAGGCAAGTGATGAAAGCGGCGAGAGAGTGCTTCAAGGATATTTCAGTGATGGAGGAACGATTCATAAGAAAATGGAACCTTGGCATGTTAACAGACCACTAATGGATTTTATAAAAAACACACTCCCCAGAAGAGCTTAAAAAGACAAATGTTGTTTAGACTGACTTGTGTGTCTTTTTCATTAATAACTAATTATTATAACATATGGTACATGGAACAGGGAGATGGTACATAACCTGGAAGAATGAAAATAAGATTCAGAACCGTGTAGTTTTTTACTCAGAGACGGTCTTACCTAACATATTCATTTTTCGACCTGAAATTAGTGGAAGTGTCTAATTTATGTTCCGATATTTTTAGTTTACTGAATTTGCCACATTTCGTGTACTGGTTTCAATTTTTCGCTACGGCACATGAATTATCCTCTCTAATTCAATTCTAGACTCATTCTCTCCTCCGTTTCCAATATTTTCTGGTAATTGAATCAAACGTCAGTTAATTATGAAAATGTTTAAATCTCTAAACATATTTTCGTTGTTGAATAATTACTAATGAATGTGATCTTGCGTAAGAAAAGCTTCCACTAGCAATTAGGCGATACTATAACTTATGAAATGGTTTTCTAAATGCCGTGGGTTTAAAAATTTGCAAATGTATGTATTCGATTCAAATTTAATATCTAACCTACTTAGATGAACCACAAGTTCGATGGATACAAATAATTTTTTGAGCTTATAAACTCATTTCATTCCGTATTGGGCACTTTCTAAATCCTTATTTCTTGAACGCAATGATGAAATGAGGTTTTCAGCAAATAGTTTGTACCATCGATCAACCCTTATATTTACTGATGACAAATTTTATTTTGAAACACGATCATAACATTTTTATTTGTGTCATGCTTTCCAATTTTTAGATAATATTCCCTGATGAAGACGAAAAAGGAGAACTGCGTCTGCCATCTACCTACCCTGCAGACACCATCTGCGAGTGGTGGCTTGTGGTGAGTGTTGTTCCATCTGCGAGTGGCGGCTTGTGGTGAGTGTTGTACCATCTGCGAGTGGTGGCTTGTGGTGAGTGTTGTACCATCTGCGAGGGGGGGCTTGTGGTGAATGTTTTTCCATCTGCGAGTGGTGGCTTGTGGTGAGTGTTGTTCTATCTGCTAGTGGTGGCTTGTGGTGAGCGTTGTTCTATCTGCTAGTGGTGGCTTGTGGTGACTGTTGTACCATCTGCGAGCGGTGGCTTTTGGTGAGTGTTGTTCCATCTGCGAGTGGTGGCTTGTGGTGAATGGTGTACCATCTGCGAGTGGCGGCTTGTGGTGAGTGTTGTTCCATCTGCGAGTGATGGCTTGTGGTGAGTGTTGTGCCATCTGCGAGTGGTGGCTTGTGGTGAGTGCTGTTCCATCTGCGAGTGGTGGCTTGTGGTGAGCGTTGTTCTATCTGCTAGTGGTGGCTTGTGGTGACTGTTGTACCATCTGCGAGCGGTGGCTTTTGGTGAGTGTTGTTCCATCTGCGAGTGGTGGCTTGTGGTGAATGGTGTACCATCTGCGAGTGGCGGCTTGTGGTGAGTGTTGTTCCATCTGCGAGTGATGGCTTGTGGTGAGTGTTGTGCCATCTGCGAGTGGTGGCTTGTGGTGAGTGCTGTTCCATCTGCGAGTGGTGGCTTGTGGTGAGTGTTGTACCATCTTCGAGTGGTGACTAGTGGTGAGTGATGTAATACATTCAAAATCTGTTGCTTTTAATTTTGAAATGTGTCTAAGATAACTATATTAAAAGAAGCTAAAAACTTGAATGTCTATTCATAACCGATAATTTAACATCGTAACCATCAGCTGAGAAACTAATAACGAGAAATTAGGCTTTGAAACTTAGCATTTTATAATATAGGCTTAAGTGTTAAAATTGAACGTTCCGACTCAATGAGTCATTCTCATCAGAAATGCTCTGAAAAAATATAAAATATATACATGTTGAAAATATCGATAATAAACGTATAAGTAAGGAAAAACTAAAAAAAAATCAAAGCCTCAATCTATTTGCAAAGGAAAAGTGGATTGAGAGTCATTTAACTCATTCGGTACTGACGGCTACTCCAGTGTCAACTTAGCTAGTTCTTACAGTTTAGGGCATCTAACCTAGTTTTAAAGTAATTTAACTTATGAGGGAATTCTTTGGAGTAAATGATAAAATTAGGAAAATTACAAACAATCATTAAACTAGTTTTTAAAACTATTCCAGAAGCCTGCACGCGTAAATTACCATACGTTACCATAGGACCCTGTAATTACATAGGACTCTGTAGCATAGGCACGCGAAGTTCATGCTACAGGGTCCGTGCTACCCATTCAATACCCTTTCCATTTAACTTGAGCAAGTTTACTGAACTTTGTTTATTATTGATAAATTCAGGCAAGAACTTATAAATAATCTCTTCGTAAATACAAAAACTTAATTATCAACATCAAAAATTTCTGTCGCCAAGCATAGAGCTTCAAGGATTCAAAAATTTTAAAATTAAAATGAAGAAGTAGGCACTTGTTTGAGCTAAAAGCACCCACACTAGGACAATTTCACTGACAATTCAGGGTAATGACAACTTTTTCCCACGAAAGTTTTTACTCAAACTATTTGAATTACCGTATCGAAAGGGTTAAAAAAGACTTTCGTTGTAAAATATAAAGAGATTCAATATAATAATAATGCGCAGATCAACGGGGTACGAAGCAGCGACTAAAATGTGAAAATCATCTACGTAATTTTATTGAAAGAAAGGCTCCCTCTTTTTTAATGGTTACTCTCTTTTGTAATTAAAGAATCAAGGAGGAAATGCTATTGTTCTGTTCCGTTTCAGGATATAAAGAGATTCCATGCTACCATACGGAATCTCTTTATATATTGCATTTCTTTCCTTGATTCTTTAATTACAGAAGAGATAATCATTTACGTAGTTCAGTTTTTCACAAATGCAGCTTTGTTGGTCTTGGTACCAGTTTTTTCAATTCTTGCACCTTTCGATTTAAAATGAACAGTATTAAAACGCTATTGTCAAGAGCCTTTGCAGTTAGCAAAGCAATCTTTAGCAATTTTCATTAGGAGTTTACTTTTCTAAAAGGATTTTTTCCATTCCAATGGTTTTCCAATGCAACTTTTGAGACTACTCTGAGGAATTTGTTCAATAGAATGTACTACCAAACTTCTGCTGTGGCTACTGTAGAAAAGCGAGATTTGTTTTGTGTCCTCCCTTTTTCGGTCAGTAATTGGAAAATATGAAAAAAATATTGTGCGTTCTTTTATCCAAATATTTCACTCATGTTAACTTTAATGTTGTGCTTCTTAATAAATATCGAAATGGGTACTTCTTCAACTACAAAGATCAACTTCCGAAAGGTATGATATGTAATTTATCAACAGAGTTGCTTACAGTGTGCGTCGGAGTATGAGGGTTCTACCACTAGAGAATTGCATATTCGCGTTGCAGAGCATGCCAGCAGAATTTATCGCACTAACCGTCCTCTTGCTGCTCCTTCTCACTCAGCCGTACGAATCCATGCTGAAAGTTGTAATCTTACAATGAAATTAGATGATTTTAACATTTTAGCAGCTGCTTTGAACCCCGTTGATCTGCACGTTTTGGAATCTCTTTATATTTTACAACGAAAGCCTTTTATAAATAACTCCCGATATACTTTTCCTTTGCAAATAGTTTAGGGATTTGATTTAGTTTAATTTAGTTTTTCTTTATTTTTACGTTTATTTTCAATATTTTCCATATGTATATATTTTATATTTTTTCAGTGCATTATGTTGATAATGAGTCATTGAGTCGAAACTTTTAATTTTAACAGTAAAGCTTTTAATATGAAATTCAAAGTATCAAAGCTTTATTTCTGGCTATTATTTTCTTAATAAAAATTTGTAAAACTACAAACCCACATTGGACGAATTTCTAACCCACCGCCGTTTCTATTAAAAATTTGAAGTTGAAGTCGGCTATTAATATTCACTATTGAGTTAAACACTATTTTTAATACGTATTGGTACGCACATTGCATCAGTTTATAGTCAAGAAACAGCGCATCGAGAAGGCTATATGAGCAGGAGCGGTATCGTGGTCTCAGGAAACTCGGCTGTGCCAAATCAAGCCATTTGTTTCGCTAGCTGGTACACAATGCTTCCGAAATTCTCAGTTAATCGTGCTCTTTCCTGTCTGTCCTAAGGAACAAGCTCAAAATAAGCGGCATCGAAGATTTCGAGTTTTTTTCAAAGAAATTATACAAGGCATGGACGTTGATACTTTGAAAAATATATCAATTGTTACTTTCGTTATTGTTACATCTTCTGAATTCTGAAGCAAGGTGATCATTCAAGCCCTTAGACTTTGTTTTAGTTTCCATCTTCAGGACTTGTTAAATTCATTAACGGTTTTTCAGAAAAGTTCCCTCCGTTTACTGGAATTAGTTATCTAAGAAACAAGGAAGAGCTCTCAAAACTGCAGTAACTTAGATAAACGATACGAACAAGATATTCTTAATGGACGACACTTGACATGTGGATTTATGAACGGTACATGGACACCCTACAACCGTCAGACACCGGTACGACTGAAATTTCGCGCTCTGCAGCATCCGTTTTCTTTCATTTTGGTACACGTGCGTGCTACATTGCATCATATTAGGTACACATCGTTACAACTTTATTATTTTAACTAAGTCCAGTCAACTAAATGACTTATTCACTTATGCCGGCTGCTGTCAATTGTCAGCTTAAAATGAAACAATCCAAAAATTGATTAAAAAAAAATACTTTCATTTGCGCCAACTGGCTTCTTCTAGCTTGATTGTGCTTCTACGTTTATACGACTTCAAAAAATATTTTCCCTTTATTATAGCTCACAAAAATACACCATAAGTAGGGAGAAAGAGAAAGTGAGCACAAAGTACTTATATTTGATTTTTTTAAATGTTTCCTGTAATTGGACAATCGAGTTAAAAATCCTAAATAATCCAAAACTAGTTATGACTCTCAAAATTGAGTGTTGTAAAGTTTCGGATTGTGTGCATACACATGAACTGGATTACGTGTTAGAGGTTATTTCTACGATTCTATTAAGAGTAACTTTAAATGAAAATTTTAAATTAGCAGTTTACTTAGACTATTTCCGTTACATTCATTGCGATGTTGCTCTCATACGTACAATGACGATAATAAATTCACCCAATAATACACACAGAAGTTGCAAGCAAAACTCTATTACAGAACGTTTAACAATCACAAAGCGCAATCATAAAATTCGTCCGATTAAATTAGGTTGGAGCAGCTTTAAGGGAAGCGTTCCCAAAAAACTGAAACTTTTTTCTATTGGACTCACGTCTCTGAAAATTTTCAGACTACTAGATCTCCACATTTGTAACAACTTTTGTTTGAGAAAAATTTTTCCTCAGAGCTTAGAAAATGAATTATTCCTAAAAAAAAATTCATTTTAACTCCGAAGTTTACAAAGCTAGAGCAATGCGGTTTGTTGCATTTGAAAGTCAAACATGTGCTCTATCTAATTTACTATTAGGATTTTTGATGTATTACATTCAGAATTTATATGATATTTTTTTGTAAGGGTCAGGGCAAAAGTTATATTTTTAGGGTAAAAAAGTCCACGGAAAGCTTTACAGGAAAATTTCAAAAATCCCAATAGTAAATTAGATAGAGCACACATATCACTTTCAAATGCAACAAACCGCATTGCTCTAGCTTTGTAAACTTCGGAGTTATAACGACAAACTTCTTGAAAACTTACTTTTTTCATAAGACCTATTTTAACACAGAAAATGCTTCTCCTCCTACAGTTTTTGAGCTACAGTGATGATTTTGATATCATTGGATGCAGAAAA